>VXBO01010846.1:0-42043 GCA_013400135.1 Rhinoptilus africanus | reverse complement strand
GTTACTTGTCTCAACACAAAGCAATGCAATTGAGAGTTGGTGTCTGATAGCCTTTAAGAAAAGCCCAATGGAAACTTTACTGACCAAATCACATTCTGCCTTGTCTTGCCAAACTGTTGGTAGTTGTCCCTGTGCCCTTTCTGTATTTAAGAAAATATCACCTATCACCACATAGTGCTGTACTTCCAGTATCTATTCTAAAACTTTTTGAATGTTTATTTTTCAATTGATGAAGACACTCCAGCACTAGATAAAATATAAGATATCACATTAATGTGGACAATTAATACAAACTATTATTCCTGAACAAGTACACTGAAAGTAAGACACACTATTGAAGTTTGTAAACACTAAAATGCTCAGGAGATTTAGATTTTTTCCATTTACTTTCAGTTATGTTTTTAAATCTCATCACACTGAAGCATGCAAGTAAGCTAGCATTTGGAAGAAACCCAAACATATTCTCATACTCACCAAGGAAACAACTAATGTGAAGAGCCAGGCATAGATGAAGAAGTAGTCTCCCCCTATTTTAATAATGTAAAGCAGAAGGGACGTCACTGGCAACAGAATACACTGAGTCACGATAAACTTCTTGATAGCATCCTTAAAAAAAAATCCCAGAGTCTGTAAAGAAAGGATATCAGTGATATTTTCAGTGTACTACTGATGTGCCACAGTGGTTAATGAACTGATCCCTCTTAATATATACAATATTCATATAAGAGAGTGTGTGACCTCACTGTGTGACCAGAGTGAATATGCCTACACAAGGAATAGTCTAAAATTGTGGGATTATGTCTGATTTGTGTTTCCAATAGTCATGGAAGTCTGAGCAAGAATATTCATATATATATATATATTCTTGCTAAGCGACCATTACTATCACCAGTAATACAACTGTATAGACACATGCCCACACAAACTGAGCAGTCCAGAACATGTTCCTTGCCTACCTTTAAAATTCGCAGGTAGCGTGAGCTACCATTTCCAGCAAAACAGTTCTGTAACTAGAAAAGCAAGACATATGGCTCTCACTCACACTAAGCAGTGCTTCTTTCCTGAAAATGGTACGAAGCAGCATGAAAGAAACTCTGTGGGTCATCCTGGACAAAGGAAAAATTGTCTCCATTTGATCAAGACTCAAACTGGTACAAGCCAGGAGAGAGAAAACAAAATATAGAACAGTGGCCAGAAAAAGGCCTATTATATAGCTTTTTAATTTTTTAGCTTAGTAAACAGCTGAAAATACTGTTGCTTAATATAACCTAGAAGAACTCTTAACAGAAGTATGCTGCCAGTGCTGCTTCCACTGGGCTTTCTGGAACACGTCAACTACAATCCATTTAGCTAAAGTTTTCATTTTAACTCTTTCTTTTCTTCCAAATCTCCTATCTGGGAGTAGAGATATAAAATTGCATGGTATCTTTCATCTTTGCCCCTTCTCTTTCCTGCTTTCTAATGCAGATATGACTTCAAGGGAAATCCTCATTTTCAGGAAGCCACTCCCATGGAAGAAATAGTTTGAGAAATGATCTGAAGATCATTAGAGAGTCATGGCTAGAAAATCCAAAGTCTGGGCTAGTAGCAGGTGTGAATTTGGCTCATTCACTACAGGACCTACCCCATCAATCTCAAATTAAAGATGAAGATTTGACTGTGTTTGTAAGACACCTGGTACCTCAAATTGGATTGGGTCTGGACTCAGCCTTCAGTTCTTGGCATGAGGTCCACTGGGGTAAAAGAAAACTTGTAAAAGACATCATGCAGGTAGCTCAATCAAGCACTTAACAGCACCCACAGGTGTCAGTGCCAAGTCTTCCTTTTCTTATCTGATGAGGCACAATGCTTGCACTGACAACAGTGAAGCAGCACCCAGACAGCACAGCTCCAAGGAGAAAAAGTTTGGAGGATGTACCCAGGATCCTGCTCATTCTCCCTGAAGCATACAGAGAAACCACCTGGATTCTGCAAGCTCTCATGACAGTTTTAAAGAAGCCCAAGCTGCTATGTTCAGTATTTCACCCTCTGCTTCTTCTGCACAGATCAAGGCCTGATCAAGTCAAGCTCTCCATCCACCAGCTAATCTGACAGTTTGCTCTAAGTCTAGTGTTTTATAAGTCCCAATACTGACAGTCTTCGGACTTTTGTGTCCTGGACATATAGGGCTTGCAGATCAGGCACCAAGATGGAAGCTACTCTTCAATAAGGTAAGACAGACAATCAAGGTGTGGGCCTGATGTGACTACTCAGGACTGACATGAGACACAACACTGGAAGACGGCTTTTGATGCGTATTTAAGGATTCTGAATGTCAAAAGGATGTGAAGGCTAGGCCAGAGCATAAGCACATTACAAGAATTAGGACTTTGCCAGCCCTTACAATTTTTGAGCACTACAGAAGAGAAGCCAGAAAACAAACAGAATATATCAAATAGGTATTTCCCCAAAGAAAAGACTTCGTGACTCATGCTCTGAGAAGATGGGAACATTCCTTCCTCCTCTGATAGAAGCAGGATGTTAGCCTGCCAGTATGCTCACTGTAAAGTCTGTAGAAGGGAAAGGGATCTCCAGGACTATGGCTCAGAACCACCTAGGATAGGAGCGGCCGCAAGCACCATCATTCTGATGACAAGTATTTACTTGCTGGTGAGGGAAAAAAGTGATTGTTACATGTATGTTTTTAGAAGCACAAGTGTTTTTTATAAGACTAGAGAGCTATATGGAGCATAAAGAGATCTGAGTTGGTCACAAGCTCAAGGCTTATGACTAACTACAACAGTCTCCGTATTTGCTTCCCAAAGACTGGAGCAGGAGCTGCCATTGGCACAGTATCCAAACACTGAGGCCAGGGCAGGGCAGAACCAAACAAGCCTTGCAGTTGCCAGGAACACATACAGATGCAAAACTGTGCAGTGATAATTTTCACAGTTGGGCTTTCCTGGAAAGAAAATAGCGTGCCACTAAATAACTGACGCGAACCAAAATATTACAGGATGTGCCAGGATCTATGCAGTTCTGTTTTAAAGGTGACTGAGAGAGGGTGCAAACTGAATCATTACATTTAGAGCTTTTTTTCTCACTTATTTTCTTACTTGTTTTATGAAGAGGATAAGAAACATCAGTTTATCAATTTACCAGTTTAGAAACAAACTGATTCTGCTTCTTTAGGTCTAGCTCAGTCTTCCTACCTCCACAGAAACTGGCAAATACCAGAGCATCTCTACCCTTATTAAAATAAGCCCATAAGAAAACCAAACTTCCTAGTAGACTTGGAACACAAAGTACTGTAAACAACACTAGCTGGGTCCAAAAGCAGAAAATAAGTCTTATGCTCTGCCATGAAATGGCTAATAATATGTAATTGAGGTTCCTCTCCCAAAACGGAAATCTCAACCCAGGAGAAACTGATACTGAAACACGTTAAACCAAGTTGGTGAGAGAAATTAAGAAAACCAGGGCTGATATTAAGTGACTTCCTAACAGAAGTACAAATGAATAGCTGAATTCTCTAATTTACTAAAGGCTGTTACAAGAAATCAATAAGGGAAACAAAATGAGGAGGTTTTGTCTCATCTGTTCAGTGTCCAGGAATCAGAACTGCCCCTGTCAAGCAGTGATCCAGACTTCTCAGGAAGGGCATACGAAGGGCAAAGAATAGTCCATCCAAAACAACAGCTGAGGTGTTGTCTTGGTTAGAGGTAAAACAGAACCAACCTTCTGTTCGGTAATTTTACGTCTTTGCTAGGCCTCTTCTAACTCTCTGAAACTAACAGCATGTTGTGTCTGAAACAGTTCGTTCAGAGTGATAAGACAGTTTGTGCCAAGGAATGGTAGGCAGAGAGGCTCTTGCTTATACCTACTGCTATAACAACCAACGCCAGCTCATTTTGTTATTTGCCCTGTTAGAAGGTTGGAAGCGGAGGGGCGTAGAGAGGTCCCACCTGCAGGGAGGAGTGGACAGGACAGGTGACACAAAAGTATTCCATCCCATCTGCTCCATGCTCAGTACAAAAGCTGAGGGATCAAAGGGTCAACTCTCTTCCTTCAATGGCTGACGTCCAAGGAGGACCCTGTCTGTTCATCTGCCTTTGATCCCAATCCATGTGTTCCTGACTTCAGCTCTGGAACCCAGTTCCCACTCGTCGCTGAGTCCAGTCTGGGACTTCCCCAGTGCCCGCTGGTGACATCATCCTGGGAGCTTAGTGCAGTTTTGTATATCCTGTATATATTTAATTATTTTCCTTTTTATTTTAGTATTAATATTTATTAGTTTGGTGTCTTCTAAACTCATAAATCGCTCTTTATCTCTCCCCCTCTTCTCTGGACACGAGAGGCTGAGGGGAGCATCTGTTGCCGGCCATTGGCAGATTTGGGTAAAACCATGCCAGGTGTTCTTTGTTTCACTGCTAGGAGACACACGTCTCTTTGCTCAGAGGCACAGGCTCACGCAGAGACACTGTGGTGCAGCACGGGTACTCCTGCAACAGTCACAAACTGTCACTGCTCTTATTTTTACGCAGTGCAAGTAGAAATGTTCCTAAAAGTAATGATCTTTGGCACAGATATGGACATACCAGTCCATCTAACCAACCAAACCTACTGAAGACATTAGGTCAATATAAGTGCTATCTACAATACCTGTTGATTGAAGCCATGTTTCTCTTCTATGACAAATGTGTTATATAAACTCCATGGGAGACCGGTCACTGCACTGAAGAGTGTTGCAAGCAGCAGAAATACCAATGACTGGACAATCTAAAAAAAATTTTAAAAATTTTAAAAAATAATCTGATATTTACTGACCTGTAGTGACACTAATATTCAAGGTGTCAGAAATGGATTTTATATCAGTGGTTAGAAGATGAAGCTAGATAAATTCACAGAAATAACATGTTTGTGATGATTAGATTACTGATCACTGGAATACCTTACTATGATAAAGAAAGAAAAAATACATATACTCATGAAACAGATTTAAACAAAAACTAAGGATTCAGGACAAGAATTTGTATAGATGCCTCATCCACAGCACAAAGACAACATAAGCAATACCCTCAAATTTCTTACCCTCTCACTGCAGGAAGTTCACATCTAGGATTAGTAAAAAGACAACACCCAAACAAAAAGCCACAAAAACCTAATCCACCACCTTGTTTGACTCAAGTAGCTTTGAGACTTGGATGCTTTTAACATACAAGGCTATTTTAATCAGTGAGCTAATTTAAAAGTCACATACTGTTACCAGTTCTCAGACTCACCAAAAGTATCTGGGTTTTTTACTATATTGTACCTGTAGCTAAATCCCACTTTAAGTAAATGCAAGCTTAAAAATAAAAATTGTTATAACATTATAGTTCATGGACCAGACATTTTCACTAAAATTTAAAGTCTGCTTACCTCATATTCTGGTCCAAACCCAGCACGACCAGAGATCTGACCAGACAGATTCCAGAGAAAAGGAATTCCTCCACAGAGGAGAATCATCTTGAAAAGAAAAACATAGACCACAGATGCAATATGAAACAGACTGTCATCTTATTCTACTGAAATTTCAGCATGATAAGGACCTTTGATGGAGTGAAGTTTTTTTCAGTGATGACCAGTGATAGGACAAGGAGTAATGGATGCAAATTGGAGCATAGGAGATTCAAGAGGAATATCAGGAAGAATTTTTTTACTGTGAGAGTGACAGAGCACTGGAACAGGCTGCCCAGAGAGGTTGTGGAGTCTCCTTCACTGGAGACGTTCAAAACCCGCCTGGACGCGTTCCTGGGTGATGTGCTCTAGGTGACCCTGCTCTGGCAGGGGGGTTGGACTAGATGATCTTTCGAGGTCCCTTCCAACCCTATGATTCTATGATTCTATGATTCTTTTAAGGGTAAGTGAGAAAAGTTTTATCATTAGGCCACCTGTCCCCCTCTGATCTTGGTGGTGCATAAAGAAAGCCTGGAACATTTGGTAATGGTTCATTTTTGCTTTACAGAAACAGAGATCAGGTCAAGCTTTTTTTACCAGCATATTTCCAAGCCTGTTTACTGTAGACTTTGCTACTATATTGGCTTAGACACAAGGTAAATTTTTAGGAGACCTTAGAACTCATTTTTCCTATGGTTGCATAACATATAATTTCTAGGAGAGGTATGCAAGATTCAGCAACTAGGCTGCACCAGGACAGTCTCTCCTGCATTCCCTACTGAGCAAAAGGCATTCAGAATAAAGCCACAACTTCACTTTCAGTATTAGTGCTGCTTCAACTATTTTAAGAAAGCGTCATGCTCTCCTCCTGGTGCCTGCCTTGCAATGCCTTCTGCCATACAGGTTGCCAAGGAACAGGGAGTGAACTACTTGGGACACATCATCATCGAGGAAATGCTTGAGACAGATCTACTGAAGTGAGTGCTAGCTGTAGTTCAAGGCAGGGGCTGGTAGTGGTTGTTGAACAGCTTGACTTCCAAATGTTTCACATTCACTTTCTTACCAAGTGATGCATCACTATATATATAAAGATCAGTTTTCAAGTAGGCAGCCTTCCATAATGGACAGTAACAGGGTTTTATTTACTTATTTTTAAAAAGCTTACTCATAACCTAACTATAAGGGTACATTTTGAGTGTCATCAGGAGGTGGAAAGGACCAAAGCAAGCTTGTTTCTGCTTCACAGGCTACTTGTTAAGCTTCAGAGCTGGAAATCCCAGAAGTACCAATCCCTGAACAAAGACAGCTATTAGCATGATGTTGACACTACTTACAAGTTAAAAGGAAACCCACATAATTAATGTTTGAAATAAATCAAAGCACATTAGTAATTCTAACACAGCATCTCCCCTTCAATTAACTTGCTAGGTTAATGAATCATACTTCTACCTACTAAAAGCAAAATGTTGTAAAACTGTAATCCAACTTCATCAACTTTGGCCACAACAGCCTCTTTCCAGTTCAGGCAGTTCCCAAAGCCAACAAAGGATATAGTTTACACTCTAAGGAAGTAGCAAACCCAGACAGTAGAGGCCACTTCACTTTAGCTCTGATGGAATCTGATAATCCCAGGACAGATTCTGAGAAACAGAAAGACACAGCTCAATATCACAGAAAGACACAGCTCACCATGACATACATGTAGAGAAGAACATACCCTACACATCAGCGGTATCAGCTTGATTGTAGAATAGAATCATAGAATCATTTAGGTTGGAAAAGACCCTTAAAATCATTGAGTCCAACTGTTAATCCAGCACAGCCAAGCCCACCACTAACCCATGTCCCTCAGCACCATGTTTACCCGTCTTTTGAATACATCCAGGGGTGATGACTCAACCACTTCTCTGGGCAGCCTGTTCCAATGTTTGATAACCCTTTCAGTGAAGAATGTTTTCTTAATATCCAATCTAAACCTCCCCTGGTGCAACTTGAGGCCATTTCCTCTCATTGCCTTGGATGCCTCTCATCTTCTTGGGAGAAGAACCCGACATCCCCTGGCTACCCCCTCCTTTCAGGGAGTTGCAGAGAGCGAGAAGGTCTCTCCTCAGCCTCCTTTTCTCCAGGCTGAACCCCCCCAGCTCCCTCAGCCACTCCTCACAAGACTTGTGCTCCAGACCCCTCACCAGCTCCATCCCTCTTCTCTGGACACGCTCCAGCACCTCAGTGTCTTTCCCATTGTGAGGGGCACAAAACTGGACACAGCCCTCGAGGTGGGGCCTCACCAGTGCCGAGTCGAGGGAGATGGTCACTGTCCCAGTCCTGCTGGCCACACTGTTCCTGATACAGGCCAGGATGCTGTTGGCCTTCTTGGCCACCTGGGCACACTGCTGGCTCATTTTCAGCTGGCAGTCAACCAACACCCCCAGGTCCTTTTCCACCAGGCAGTTCTCCAGCCACTCTGCCCCCAGCATTCATGGGGTTCTTGTGACCCAAGCACAGGACCTGGCACTTGGCCATGTTGAACGTCATACAACAACTGTCCTTGGGAGTGGGGACCTCTGGTCTGAAGAAGCTGTGAAATCTAACAAGCAATAATGACCTTAGTTACAACCATACCATTGCAGCAGCCCTGTCCTCTTGAATACAGGCAAAGCTTGGACATTTAATAGCTTGCAGGCCAATTAGCAACACTCCTGGGACAGCCCACTCACAATCCCAAACTCAAGAAGTTCTGGGATACAGAATCCCAAGACGAGAACCCATCAAGCCCCAGTAGGAACACTAACTTCTTGTTCAGCAGATGAAAATGACTGATCATACTAGTAAAATCCAGGCATGCAGTATCTCAGCTGACTACTCTGAGACCTGCTTATTTGAGCTAGTGGTCAATTAATTACCTGGGAGCTTTAACTCGCATACTCCATGTTTTTTCCTTGGCTTTTGTTCACCAGTATCACTGCAACAGAAAAGCCAAGCACCACAACCAATTTGAAAACAGCAGCAGCAGTTTGAGACACAACTGTCTCCCAGCTGTGTATCACTATCACAGCTGAAGCAGTGGAATGACATGCAAGATAAGATGCTTGACCTAGTAACTGGTTTTGACTGCTGCTTAGGAAGCACCAGCATAGTCTGGCTTTTGTGGCTCAGTTGTGGAAGACAAATGGATGCAGCAATTTCTTTACCAGATCCATCACCTGCCAAAATAATTGTGGACCTATTATTACGATAACAGGTACAGAACAGAAAGAAAAGGTCATGAGAGAAAGCAAAGGCTGTGCTTTTCCTATGGAAACACAATCACAGAACGGTTTGGGTCAGTAGCGACTTTTAAAGATCATCTGGTGCAACCTCCCTCCCCTAGGCAGAGACAACTTTCACTGGACCAGATTGGTCAGAGCCCCATCCAACCTGGCCTTGACCACTTCAAATGATGGGGCATCCACAACTTCTCTGCACAACCTGTTCCAGTGTCTCACCACCCTCATCATAAAAATCTTCCTTTTATCCAAGCTCTTTCAGTTTGAAACAGTTGCCCATTCTCCTGTCACTACAGTCTGCAGTAAACAGTCTCTCTCCATCTTTTTAATAAGCCTTCTTTGAGTATTAAAGGCCACAAGAAGGTCTCCTCAGAGCCTTCTCTTCTCCAGGCTGAACAACCCCAGCTCTCTGTGTCTTTCTTTATAGGAGACGTGCTCCAGCCCTCTTTGTGGCTATCCTCTGGGGCCGCTCCATAGGTCCATGTCTTTCTTGCACTGGAGATACCAGACTGGATGCAGTACTCCAGGTGGGGTCTCATCAGAGCAGAGGGGCAAAATCATAGAATGGTTTAGGTTGGAAGGGACCTTAAACATCATCTCATTCCAACCCCCCTGCCAAGGGCAGGGACACCTCCCACTAGTCCAGGTTGCTCAAAGCCCCATCCAATCTGGTCTTGAACACCTCAGGGATGGGGCAGCCACAGCTGCTCTGGGTAACCTGGTCCCTCTGGATGGAATCCCTTCCCTCCAGCACGTCAACCACTCCACACAGCTTGGTGTCATCAGCAAACTTGCTGAGCATGCACTAAATCCCACTGTCCATGTCACCAATAAAGATGTTAAACAGCATTAGTCCTAGTACAAACCCCTGAGGAACACCACTCCTCACTGGTTTCCACTTGGACATTGAGCCGTTGACTGCAACCCTCTGAGTGTGGATATCCAGTCAGTTCCTTATCCACCAAGTGGTCCATCCATCAAATCCGTGTCTCTCCAATTTAGAGACCAAGATGTCGTGCAGGACAGCGTCAAACGCTTTGCACAAATCCAGGCAGATGACGTCTGTTGCTCTTGCCTTGTCCACCAACACTGTAACCCCATCATAGAAGATCACCAAATTTGTCAGGCATGATTTGCCTTTGGTGAAGCCATGTTGGCTGTCACTCATCAGCTCCTTACTTCCCATGTGCCTTAGCAGAGATTTCAGGAGGATCTGCTCCATGATCTTGCCAGGCACAGAGGTGAGACTGGCTGGCCTTTGGTTCCCCAGGTCTTCCTTTTTAATCATCTCCCTCCACCTGCTGGCCACATTTCTTGTTATGCAGCCCAGAATATGGTTGGACTGGTTGTATTTCTGGTCTGAAAGCACACATTGCATCCGTCAGTACCCTCAAGTCTTTCTCTGCAGGGCTGCTCCCAACCCATTCATCCCCCAGCCTGTACTGATGCTGCAGATTGCCCTGACCCACATGCAGGACCTTGCAGTTGGCCTTGTTGAACTTCATGCGGTTTGCACGGGCTCACTCCTCAAGGCTGTCAAGGTTGCCCTGGATGACATCCCTTTCCTCTTGCATATCAACTGCACCACTGAGCTTGGTGTCATCTGCAAACTTGCCAAGGATGCACTCAGTCCCACGTCTATGCTGTTGATGAAGACATTAAATAGTATTCATCCAAGTATTGACCCTTGAGGAACACCACTGGTTTCCACTTGGACATTGAGCTATAACTCTTCGGATGCAGCCATCCGGCCAGTTCTTTATCCAACAGTCCATCTGTCAAGCCCATCTCTCTCCAATTTAGCAGCTAGAATGTTGTGGGTGACCATAACAATAGTAAGCCTGTATGAAGATAAGCACAGACTGCTGACATGTCTCTTTCTTCAGCAGAGCACTAAATTCAGTGGCACAAGAGGCTCATTCCAGTCCTATATATTTCCCTTAAAAACAACAAGGGAAGCTGTTTTGGCTAAAGCTCTTGAAATCAAGATAAAGCTTCAGTGACTTGTTGCACTTGCTAGGTGGTACCATCTCACCCTGTCCACTAATCCACTGTTGGAAGATAGCTTCACTTTTCAAATGAAATACTGCCTCCAAAGTCAGTCAAAAACATAGACACTTTTCAAATTCACAGAAAAATTGTCTAGAGCTCTACTCACCGTACCAAAAAAACCAAGAAGAATATAACAGCTATATACGGACACATGTATAACAACATTTTTACCATTCATACAAAATGAAACTAGGTACAGGTTAGGCTGCACAGAAGAGATCAGGAAATGCAAAAGTTAAGTGAGGTCACAACTCTTAAGTACTGATTTTGTATCATAGTTATACAGTTACAGGACTTGCACTGTTTTACAATACTATTTTCATCATCTGTTATAATTGACCTTTTTCTTCTTTAAGTTCATCATCTTGCAATGCCAGGCATTTCAGGATTCCTTTTTGACCCAGCTGTACTACTGATGAGCACTGCATTTCAGCAGTAAGTCAGAAGAGGCTTTTCTTAAGACTGTTTGTATATCACACATGTAAATACTTTGTTTTAACTCAATGGCTCTGTTTTTTCACATATGCGAACATTATTTTGCCCAGCATATTTGTGAAATTATTTGAGAAATTATGTGCTGTCTGAATAATTTCTTCTTTTTGTATGGCAAATACAGCCACAAACAAGAAACACAGAATCCTAGGCCTTCCAAATTTCAGTGTTTGACGTAAGACACCAGAATGCCAACAGTGCAGCTGCACAGGATCACCAAGAATCAAAGTATTTCACAGTTTAAGTACATTAAGAGTATCATATGAATGCCAGAACAACTAAGATACTTACAGTGCCCTCAACCTCTGAATACAGGCCTGACCAAAAGCTGAAAGTACTTTTGTCCAGCTGATACAGGCGAGACTTTTCAAATGTTTCTGAATCCATGATCTGTCCTAATTCCTGTGGCACATGAGTTGTTGTTCTATATACTCGTCTCTGAAAAATTAAAAAAGCAGCTGAATGGAGATAATTAAGATTTAAAAGTAACACATAACATCATCCCATGGCCACCACAGAGTTTAATGAAAACAAAAACAACCAACAAAGTAACAAATATTCCTGAATTTGTTTCCTATCAAGTTTCAAATATAAAACTGAAGCATACATATTACTTGATAACCAGAAACTGAGTTGCCTACTATTAATTTATTTCCAATATAGTTATTATGTAAAGATCACACAAACTAATTTTTCCACAGGATATGACTTACTGCACCACAATAAGGACTAAGCAGAGTGTGAAACTGACCACCAGATCCTCCTGTGGAAACCATGCAACTTCACCAGAAAACATATCTATGATGTGGCTGCATAAGTGAGGAGCTATTTCATTTTCAGTAGAGAACTTGCCACTTAAGATTTTTTAAAGACTAAAAGTCCTTATTCCATACGCTGCCTTATCTTGCGTCAGTGTATTTATCCCTTCCCAAAGGAAAAGTTCCTACCCTTTGGCACTTCATAATACATTGTTCCTCTCACCGGAGCATTTGGGGGGCTCGCAGAGGGCTTAGGTGATCCCATGGTTCACAAGAGCATGCAGCATTGCTTTCTGCCCTCCTGGCAGTGTTCTCCCCAGCTGCGCTGGGTCGAAGTTAATTTCTTCATCACAGTCTGCACGGTGGCATGCTTTGCATTTGTGGACAGAGCAGTGTTGATAACACACCCGGGGTTCTGTCTGCTGCTAAAGAGTGTCCAGGCTTTCTCTCTGTCTTCCCCAGCAAGGAGGCCGGGGGTGGACAAGAGGCTGGGAGGCGACACAGCCGGGACAGCTCTCCTGAGATGACCGATAGAGTACCCTGTGCCTTATAATGTTATACTCAGCAGTAAGAACTGAAGTACAGGAAGAAGAAAGGGGGGGAGGGGAGAGGGTTTGACTTCCAGGATGGCTGTTACTTGGAGACTGGTCAGGCCTGCTTGTGGGAGGTGGCGAGCGATTGTCTTTGCAGCACTTATGGGTTTTTCCTTCCCCTCTTTCCTTTGCTTATTAAACTATCTTTATTTCGGCCCGTGGGTTGTCTCATTTTTGCTCTTCCTGCTGTCTCACCTGTCCGGAGGAGGAGGATCGAGCTGCTGGGTGGGTGAGGACCGACTGACGTGAGGGCGAGTGTCCCCGCCACCCCGCCGACGCCAGGGGGGCCGCCAGCTCACCGGAATCACCCTCGCTCCAGAGCCGGGCAAGGGCCAGGCACCGCGCGGGGCCGGGCCGCACCCGGCAGAGCCGCTGACAGCTCTGGCCCCAGGACGCGGGGTGCGCCGCAAGCCCCCTCTCCTCTCCGGCCGCCCTCACGGCCTGCCGGCGGCAACCCGCTTCCACCCACAGGCCGCGGGCGAGCAGGGCTGACGCTGCACCCGGCCCCGCTGCCTCAGCCGGGGCAGGCCCAGGCCCCCTCAGGCAGGGNGGCGGTGGGGCCGTGGCGCCGGGTTCCTCGGCTGCCCCGGGCAGCGCCGGCGGCCGGAGCCCCGCCGCGGAGAGGGCAGGGCCGGGCCGGGCGCCTCTCCCCGGCGAGCAGCGGGCGGGCGTAGGGCGGCCGCCCCGGTTGACGTCCCAGCCAGGAGCCCGCGAGAGTGGGAAGGCCTCGTGTGAGGGGAGGTCTGGCAAGGGGGGTCCCCGGGGCAGCCCCGGTGGGCGGCACCGCTGCTACTGGGCACCTGGGCCGGGCGGAGGGGAGCCGAGAGGGGCCGAGCAGCCGTCAGGGGCGGCCGGCGAGCGGGGCACCCGGCAGCGCTGGGGCTGGGTCCCCCCCACGGCCCGGAAACCTCCTGGTGCTGGAGTGCACAGATGGAGGGACTGGTGTCAGGGACACCCCCGAACTGCTATATCAATCAGTCTTTACAGTATGAAAGTTTATTAACTTTGTTAATACATAAGTTAGTTCACTGCAATGGGATGAAGTAGTGGAATTTTACTGGAAATTTTGATATTTCCATGCTTAAGTAAAACAAACCAAAGGACAGCCCGGCCCTGGAAATAAGGGCTTTGCTTGGAGGCTTAGAGCTGTCCATGAAGGATAAAGGACACTCCTGGACAACCCCTGAAACCCTGTCAGCATTGTCTGGCCATCCCAGTGCCATCTGGAGATCAGTAGCTCTAGTTAGCCTGACTCCAGGGACATCTGGAGCAATAAACAAGCAGCAAAAACAGTGCAGAAATACAGTTGCTTTGCAAAGTTTTACTATGACCAGTAACCGGTACCATAGGTGTTAGTGATTAGTCAAACCATGTTCTACCTGAGCATTTGAAGGGTATAAGAACCCCATGTAAAACCACATTCAGGGTGACACAGCTTGACTGGGCCACCTCACGAGCATGGATTAAATATTTGCCCTTGTAATTCTATACTGTGTTTCCTGACCTCTTTCCTCAGTTGACGCAGGCCAGATACAAATTTTGATTAACACTGAGCTGCTGTGCAGAGCAAGCCATGGTTTCTCTGCTCTCAGAGCAAGACTCAAGGCCCGCTCAGAAAGCAAACTGTAGCTGTGATTGCAATAAATTTAAATATTTCTTCTAGAGGCTGGCCAGGACTGCAAGGCCGGGGCAAAGGATGTTGAGGGGCAGAGCACAAACAAGACCAGATGAACAGTGATCCCTCCAAAGGGGAAGATCCTTTCGGAGTTCTGAGCCACCTGTGCAGCCATTCTGGCACCCCAGCCCCCAGTCTGACCCACCAAAAGGGGGTCACATAAGTGCCCAGAGACAGCAGTTGGCCAGGGCCCCCTCAGTGACATGCAGTAGAGGCAGGAAAAAGTTTGTCTCCACCTTACTCAAACCGTGAGGACATAGCTTGACCAAGGTGGAGGAGGACACTGAGAAGATTTTTTTTATGGGCCTTCACATGCGTCAGGTCTCCTGAATCACAGGGAGAACACTGACTGTGTACAGCAACAGGCCCAGCTTGTGGAGTAACAACCCCATCGTCTTCCTCCAGGAGGGGCAGAGGAATGGCTTGATAGCAATGGAGTAGAATGGTTGGGCAAGGGCAAATTTAATAAAATTCCCAAGTGAATCTGATCAGCTAGGTCAATACACTACCGAACTTGCCCAAGCACTTCCTTCACATAGCGGTTGTCAAAGCCAAACTCCTGCAACTTCCCTGGGGATAGCTGTCATCTCTTCCCATGAAATGTCTTTGCTATGAAACAAAGAACAGACTGGCATTATGTACTAAGGGGAGCAAATTGTGAAACAGCTGTCCAAGATGCTCCAGCCTGGGATCACCTAGGTCTGGTCAGGAGGGATCACATTGCCTGGCACAGAGCTAGGTCACTGAGATCACCTTCACAATGATCTTGGAGCCTGCACCCAGGAGCAATACTGGGTACCAGTTCTGTAGGCTGCAGAGGCGTTGCTGCTCGGGCAGGAGGAGTATGTTAGGCCCTACTCCGCACAACAGGAGTGGCACATTATTGGCTGCAAACTTGATTCATAAAGTGATGACCAAGGATGCTCTTGAAAGTGCAATATAGCTTGATGTCAGGCCATCAATGTCTGGAGAGCTGTTGGTACATGTACACAGCAGGGATCCTGAGCTCAGCCATGGAGGTGGTTATATCTATGGGGATCTCTCATGCTCATGGTCAAGGGACGTGATCCTTCCCTTTCACTTAGGGCTGGTGGGGCCACACCTGGAGTGGCCCTCTTGTGCTGGGGTCCCCAGTACAAGAGAGATATGAAGCTACCAGCGTGAGTCCAATGAAGGGCCATGAAGAGACTGAAGGGACTGGAGCATCTTTCGTATAGGGAAAGGCTGAGAGACCTGAGACTGTTCAGCCTGGATGAGCCTCAGGGGGACCTTATCAAACAGTGCAAATATCTAGTGCAAGAAAATGAAGACGAGGGAAGACGAGGGAGCCAGACTCTTCTAAGCAGTGCCCACTTTTCAGTGCCCTTCTTCTCAGCAGGACAGGAGGAAATGGGCACAAGTTAAAAAACATGAAATTCCATCTGAACACATGAAAACACTTTACTGTGAGAGGGGTCAAACACTGGAACAGGTTGCCCAGAGAGGTTGTGAATTCTCCATCTTTGGAGGTATCCAAAAGCCATCTGGACATGGTCCTAGGCAGCCTGCTTTCACTGATTCTGCTTGAGTAGCAGATATGGGTGCGGACTAGATGATCTCAAGAAGTCTCTTCCAACATAAACGATTCTGTTACCATGGGGAGCCCATTCTCAGAGGTCTGGCAAGTGAACTCCAGGGAGAAAGGGTGCCTTACTCCCTTCTGCATCAGTTACAGATCCATCACATAGCGTTAACCAGACCATCAAGGAAGACATTGTTGGAATTGCACTTCTTCTGGGCCTGGTATCAGGGCACAGGCATTAATCAAGTTAATTAATAAAGTTTTCTCACAGTCCAGCAGGTGGCCTGGTATAACCTTGGCAACTCAAAGGAAACAGGCTGGGGAAAAGCAGGGTCATTGTAACTAGAGAGAGCTGAGTTCAGTGCGTGGAGCATGGCATCTTCTGCACGAACATGACACAGGGCCCTCCCTTCTGAAGGAAGAGGTGCACAAGGCTCAAGAGGGAGCTCATCCTACTGTCTGCGGTGTCCAGCAACACTTACCTGTCAGTGCTCCAGAGGACTCCTGGGCATTACTGACACTTGTGCCAGCAGTGCCACGCAGCAACTTCTGCTCATTACAGATGAGAAGTGTACAATAGTTGTACAGTTTCATCTTTGCCTCTCTTTTGCTATAACTATAAATCTGGAATCCCTTATTCCACTCAGTGTTTTCTGGGTGTTATTTTGACACTAGCATATCTCGTGCTGAAATTGATATGAAGCCATATACATTTCATTGTTGTCTCCAATTTCAGATCCTATGGAATCAAAATATCTTTTTCATGCTGTGTTGTTTACCCCACATGGATCTGAAAACCTGCCCTATCTCCAACTCCACCCCTCCCAAATACTTTTCAGCTGGCTCCATCTGATAACATTAGGAAATTTTCCACCAGTCTTTGCTATTTTATAGTTTCTGCTAGTTCCTGCTGCTGCTACTCAGCAATCCTTGTCTGCATCCATTTACATCTGCCATTCTTCCCAGGGTTGCACAAGAACTTAGACCTGAATTACCTTACCCAAACACAATGTTGCTGCATCTCTGCTCACACTCCTCCCTGCCCTCCCTGCTCTCCAGTAAAACTAAGAATTTCAGGAGAAGGCCTGTTTGCATAAGCAGGGAGTTTCTTAGTGGCCTAAAATGCAAACGAGTGTACTCCTGACTGTCACACAGCTCTCTCTGCTGTTAGCATACAGCTTGAAGGGCGTTCCTTTATTACTGGATAGATGCCATTTTTGCTAGAGGCCAGTCATCTCTGTTGTCCTTTCACAAGCTCAAAGAGGTCTCTTTCCTCACTGCTTCTGCAGAAAAGATCTTCCAGAACTGCTCTAATAATTTGCAACTTTTTTTCCTGATTTCCAGTACAGTGTTGCTGTTGATTTGCTCTGTGCAATGCTCTCTATAAGCTCACACAGCTTCCCTACATTACATGAGGGGAAGACAGGAGAGGCATTCCTCCTCAGGCTGCATTTGCTGACCAATTCAAGGGCTGTTTCTCTTTATCCACCAGACTTTTCATTCCCCAGGTACTGCAGTCTGTACACAAGATGTTTAGATTATTTTTCTTCAGTACAAGTTACCCAGACTGCACAGAACAATGCACATAAAGCCTCACTAGTACTTGACCAAATCCTTCCACAGCCACACAGAGAGAAGGGAAGTGCAAAAATTAATACTCACTGTGGGAAAATAACGGAAGATCAGCAAGGAGGATTGTAAACACACTCAAGTTACTTGCAGCTGGGGTGTATAAAAAACCACATATAACTTACTAATTGTTGTTTAGTCTTGTGTGCTTGACAAGTAGAACACCTGCGCCTAGATACCATAGGCTTGTGATAGACTGAGAGGCACCTTATCGAACACGCTTGAGATACCTACCCTGCTGTGGGAGAGATCAAAATGCACTGGTAAATTCCGTCCGCGTGAATCCCTGATAAACAGCAAGAACAGCAGGTTCAGGGATCCTCCAGCAGGGAGTGAGCTCCGCGGTGCCTGCATCCCCAGTGTGCCTCTGCCCAGGCCCTGCTTCGGGGATTCCCGGGCTGGGGAGTCAGCGAAAATGTACTCCTTGCATTTAATCTGTGTTTTTGTGATTGTTCCTGCGTCCTGCCTGTGCTGGCTCACACACTCTAATTCTACTCAAGTAAACTCTGTGAAGTCCTTTTCAAAATAGAGCAGGCTGGCACTACATATGTTTCATGAAGTCATTTGTTTGGCTGCTTGCTCTGGGACTCCCTATTGCAGACAGACAGATCACAGAACGGTTTGGGTTGGAAAGGACCTTAAAGATCACCCAGTTCCAGCCCCCTGCCCTGACACTGCTGGAGGGGAATTCCCAGAATGTGGGTGCTTTTCTTTTTAAAACCAGGGAAGAATTAAAGGTAATTGGGCCCTCCTGGTCAAGCCACCGGAGAGAGATCTGCCACAGAGACAAGCAACTGCCACAGACCATCACTGGAGAAGAGCTGAGCCAGGAGTGACCTGGTACACAATAGTCACGTACTCATGTGAAGGACCGCAACAGCTTACAGTGGAAGGAACTGGGGTAGAGGGGACCCCTGGGGAGCACAGCCATGCGTGTTCACGTCAGGAAGGCTGCAATTCCAGAGTCTGAGCGGTATTTTGGCAATTCCATTCTCACAGAGTAAGCAGTGTGCTTACACCCACTGTGCTTGTGCGTAGGGTGATGAAGCCTGAGTTTACTTGTGAAAAGGAAGACAAGATCAATTATAGCACAGGAAGAAAACAGGAGTACAGAGACCAGAGCATAGAAGAGGGAAAGCCAGCCTAGAGGACTGGGACAGGGAGTCTGGGAAATGGAGGTGATGAGAGATGCCGTGATACAGGCCTGAGCAAGGGCATCCAAACAGGATACAAATCTCTCACGTTAACTGTAGCCCCAGCAACACTAATAACTTGTAACTGTGAGCTGCAGCCCTATTTCCTTGCACTGTAATGTGTCCTCAGTTGTACGTACTGTTGCTGGGTTTGTTTTCTGACGTTTCAAGAAGTTAAATAAATTCACAGACGTGCCAGGGCTGACACAGAGGAAACAGCAGGAGGTCAGAGCTGGGCCCAGGAGAAGCAGAGGCTCCTTTCCATAGCAATGAGACATTTACTGCCTCGCTCATCTCAATGAGCACTTGCAGCTGACTTGTACCAGCACCACCATCACAAGCAGAGCAGCAATCCCCTTCTCTCCCTCTCCCACTTACTGCGCTCACACACTTACATGGTTTTGTAGCAAGGACCGAAGAACTCAACCATAGTAAAATACTTCAAGCCTTACTTGTCATGGTTTTTGCCTAAGCCAGTTCATTCTGAAGGCAAGCAGCTCCCCTCCTTTCTGAACCAGAATAAACCCAAAATGTTTTGGGAAATATAAAGTTGTAAGGAATCAAATATTTATTCAGTCTCAAAACATTCTCCTCATATTTGGCATCTTTAAGGTTAAGTGAAGACACTGTAGGTGCTGCTGAAATTCACAGAGCTTGCCACAGCGGCAGTGGGGCCACACACACCATGCCGAGCACAATGAATGTGTAACTTGATAGAGATGCAGTAAGAAGAGTGCTAATGAATGATCCTTTTTAGCCAATTCTTGAAATAGCATTTTAGTATCAGTCATTCATTTTATTTCTACCAGTCTAAAGTATAACAGAACTTCTCTGTGGATTTTAACTTGTTGACCTTTAATAAAATAATACCAACTTAATTTTCTCATTTTCTGTCAGTTACCATTTGTAAATATTTAGCAGAATGACCTGCCGAATCAATTAAAAACCACCTTATCTGTTCTGTAAGAAGGTATGTCCCTCCAGAAGAAATACTACCACTGCCAACTGCCATGTAAGACAAGGCAGTGCTCCTCCTGGCAAGCTGTTACTGGCTGTCACTTGTCTCCTTTCTTAGAGGAAGCTCGATCAATTCATGGAAGCTGGCCAAGCCACATCCCGCCCCAGCACCAGACTGCATCCTGACTAATCCCTCCTCACCTCCTTCCTTCCCTATAACCATAAATCTTAAAAGACATTCAAGGAAGAGCAACAGCTCTCTCATCACACACTTACCCCCTTCACACTCATGTGGGTGTAGGGAAAAAACCAGGGGGAGTGTGCCTGTGGGGAGTCAGGAGAGAAGGGCTGAAGGGCACCAACTGTAAACTTCAGGGGAGAGGGAGGAGAACAGGTTTTGCACCTGGCAGGGCCAGACAAAGGCAAGGTGGTTGCATTTAAGCCTCCCGTTCTCTGCCATAACCATTCTTGACAAGACAAGCTTGGACTTAACTTGAAATTGGATTTCCCTCAAATAATTCACTACAGCCAAGATGCAGAATTTGTGAAATAGCATCAGAAGTCTTTAACAGGATGATAACATTCAAAGATCTTGCATGAACAAAGACAGCCAGAAAAAAACAGACAGTGAAAACACTGAAGCCACCTGTTGTCTCTGCTGAGAGCCCTACCAGAAGTACAGAAGTCAGCCTAGAAGGTCTCTCTTTGTAATGGTATTCTGTGGTTTACTATCCATGGGAACATGTCAGGGCAGACACAGCCTTGGGGAATTCAGGCACACACAACCGATAAACATGCTTCCTATAAAATCCATTAATGAGAAGACAGTAATTTAAAATATGGGAGCAACACGCCATGATTATCGAGAAGCTCAGCATCAGCCAGCAACAATATAGAAAGCCAACCACATCCTGGGCTGAATCAAAAGCAGCGTGGGCAGCAGGGCGAGGGAGGGGATTCTGCCCCTCTACTCTGGTGAGACCTCACTTGGAGTCCTGTGTCCAGCTCTGGAGCCCTCAGCACAGGAAGGACATGTGCACAGAAGGCGGCCACGAAGATGCTGGGAGGGCTGGAGCCCCTCTGCTGTGGGGACAGGCTGACAGAGCTGGGGGGGTTCAGCCTGAAGAGAAGGCTCGAGGGAGACCTTGGAGCCCCTTCCAGTCCCTCAAGGGGCTCCAGGAAAGCTGTGGAGGGACTCTGGATCAGGGAGGGGAGCCATAGGACAAGGGGGAAGGGTTTAAAATTGAAAGATGAGAGATTTAGGTGAGATCTGAGGAGGAAATTCTTTGCTTTGAGGGGGGTGAGCCCCTGGCCCAGGGTGCCCAGAGAAGCTGTGGCTGCCCCATCCCTGGAGGGGTTCAAGGCCAGGTTGGACGGGGCTTGGAGCAACCTGGGCTGGTGGGAGGTGTCCCTGCCCAGGGCAGGGGGGGTCACTGGATGATCCTTAGGGACCCCTCCAACCCAAACCATCCTATGATTCATTTATTATGAACTTGCACCTACGTTTTCTCAGGTATCTGCAAGAATCCTTTTTTATGAAGCCAACCTGATGGTGTTCCTTTACTGCAGAACAAAATGTTTCTCCCGTATGTGTGAAAGCAAGAAGCTGGAAACGTTACATCTTCACCACAGGACAAGTTGTGGCAGCACTTGGAAGGAAAAATGATACTCCATGACGTGCAAAGAGACACAGACAGTAAAAACTCTTAATTTCAGACCTTTGCCCTTTTGTGCCCTCCCTTCCCAGTAGTGCTAAGCAATGAGCAAGGTAAGATAAACAAAAGACATCATGATGAGGATGTGGATTCAAACTGTACAGTTTTGATGGTGTAACATCTATTACCTAGCAGAGGTGGTACTTATTTTGTAGATGATAAAGAACTGTTCAAAGACTGAAACATACAGTCAGTATCTGAAATGGGAAGACTGGGAAGACATTATTTCTAGAACTAGCTGATAGAATCACGCAACATTGGTATCATTCAACAGAAATGTGAATACAACTGGAGATCACAGTGTTAAAAATCCCAGTAGTGCACAGGATGCCACATCACCAGGGGAAAACGCCTGTAACATGCTTGTGTACAACCACTGAGGAAAACCCACTCACCACTTTCTAAATGCAATTAAATGCAATTCTCAACCGTGCAGGACCTGTCTCCATACCCGGCAGACAGAAATGACCTCTGCCTCTTTGTCTTGTCCTGCATTATATTCAAGCCTATAGAAATAGCAGTAATTTAAGTAACAGCAGCAGCCTACTCAACAGGATCTACAAAATACTTCAAAGATGCAATTTGTAAAAGCTTGCCCTGCGTATAGTGGTGGTAACTAACACACATGCAGTAACTCTTACTTGGGAAGAGCAGAATACCTTCAAGGAATTGGAAGTTTCACACATGACTATTCCACTGGATTGTACAAATACAACTGTCACAAAATTCATGCTTAATATGCAAATTTGTTTATACAAGTGCTAGGATCAATTTTTTTAATAGGAAAGCTGAACACTGAAGAACTTTAATACACAACTTCAACACAGTAGGATTGTATAAAGATAATTTTGTATCATTATATAGAGTTCTCTGGTGGCAAGTTTGCAGCAGAGCTTATATGAACAGTATACAAAAAATTACAAATATACAAACTCATTCAGAGCTATGGTTTTAAAATTATCCACAATTTGGGAGTTTGGCAGAAGGAAGGAGGAAGCTACGCTCCGCAGGGAGAGGCAAAGCTGTACCACTGTACATTTTATTTTGTTCGTTAGTCATACTACAAGGACACATGGTACCTCCAAACCACCTGCATTCAGAACTGCTGCTTTTAACAGTGAATTAGGAGTGAACCCCTCCCCTGCTGATGTCAGAACTGGGAGAGACGCACTGAGAGTTACATTAGAGAAGACGGATGCTTGCAATAAGCCTTTGTTCACGTGGCAATTTATCCAGCACTCAGGCAAACTCTTGTCAAGTTCTAATCTTTTACACAGAAAAGCTCCATACATGCTAGGCAGAAACTCTTTTTTTCCTTATTTCTGGAAAAACTTCTGTGGTCCCAGAGTCTTTTTCATTATAAAAAGAATTAATTCACAAACTCCATGAGGTTGTTCACTGGGAATCTGTGATCATGGCTTCCTATTGAGCAGAAGTTATGAGTGCTAACTCCAAGAGGCAACAACAGAAAAGAAAGAAAACAACTTGAAGAAAGTTTAAGTACAATCCAACTTGAGTATCGGTCAAGTGTAAAAAGAAAGGGAAAAGTGTGATCAGGGCGTTAAAGTGAAATCTTAACCAGCTTCAGGTTACAATACGTGCAAAATACTGCATGGGCAACGGGGGGAGTGTGCGGTGGGGGAAGGAGCTCAGATATGCAACTGGAGATGTACTATTTGCAGCGTTTATGAAAAGAGTAATGACATTATTCTCTGAGAACCTCACGTTTTCGTTAGAGTAGGGTCTAGTGAATGATGTAAAAAGAATAAATGCAAACTTCTCTGAAAAATTTTTCCTGCATATAGAGGTAAAAAGATCACACTGAACTGTTACCCCAGTCAAACAGCTTTCCACCTGCCAGCGCAGCAACTATCAACTAAACCAATGAAAGCAAAAAGCAAAAAGTCTGTGTTTAAACGTCTTCAGGTTTGCAAAGGCATTGTGACTATTCCAAAACTACTATAATATTATCTGTAAGATTACATTATTTGCAACATACTACCTTAAATATCCCATTTATCAAGAGCTGCATCTACATCATAAAGCATCAGCTTGGAAATAAATCCCATTTTTAATTTTTAAATTTTCTTCCGGTTTCTGGCTTCTGTAAGCACGTAGGAGTATTACCTTTCAACCTTCTCACAAAAACTGAGTTGTCCCCTGAGGACTCAAGACAACTTCAGGTCCTTGCACAGCGCAGATTCCCGTCAGCGCGTGCTCACAGATGGAACCGGCTGTCAGGATCAGACAGGATGCAATTGTCTCAAGAACACACAGATTTGTTATCTTCAAATAGGCCTCAGGCAGCCTAAGGAGTCACCACAAAATCGTCTCCTGCCTTTTAAGTCTGCAGATACTCATTCTGGTGGAATCTATTTCTCTGTGCTATCCCCCATGTAGAAAGTTCTTTACTTGTCTCATGACTCAGCTAATTGATCACCACATTAAGGATCAGTCTTGCATTTAATCATTTCCATTTTCCTGACTGTACTCACAACACTTTAAGTTGTAGGAAGCAATTGATGACATCAAAACTACTTTTTAAAAGATCTGGTACATTTTTAGGACTACACAAAGCAAAAGCTTGCACACTGCCTTTGTCTCACCACATCTCCAGTCTCTGGCGTATGTACATTTTCTCCACCTCATTTCATTCCTGCATTCTCATCTAATTTCTCTCACTCAAAGTAAGTTTTTAAAATGATTAAATTATTTAATACTGTCATATTTGAAGTTCTGGTTATCTAGTGAAAACACAGCTGCTTCACCCAAAACTGAAGACTCAAAACCTCAATGCATTTGCTGTTCTTGCTGACCAGTTTTTTTTCTCTAGGCACTGAAGTGGACAGATTGCTTTGTGGGATATGCAAAAAACCCAGTAGCGCACTGGTATCTCTCTAGGCACATTACCTGAACAGCCACGGCATCTTTATTAAGTTTGCAGTTAATCTCTTTCCCTGTTTCAAGATCCTGAAGATGCAAGCATGTTCAAATACGACACAAACTCGACATCAAAAGGTAATTTTTTTTCTTTTTTAAAGAGACAAGAAACACTCTGGAACACACTTCAGGCATCTGACCCTGTTGCAGTATTTAACCTTTTGACCTTAACTTCCTTCCATTTTTAAAAGCTAGTGAGAAGATTCATGCACCACATTCCCTTCATTACAAGAAGCTTACAGCTCAGAGAAAGGAAATTACAGGGAAAGATATGCAATAAACTACACTTCTCCTGCTTGGTGTATGACTTTTAATCTAACTTTTATTTTAAGGATGCCCAAGTAACCATGTAGTATGAAGATACCATTTTTGACTATTTTTGGTCATAACAGTTCTCCAGATATTTTTTTAGGTAGCGCTCTTCATTCCTGCACCCAGCCAACAAGACACAGAAGAACAGGAAACAGACCTTAAAACATCAGATTGCTCTTCTGCTGAGTCTTCCAGCTAGGTTTTGCTAATTATCCAAAAAGCTAACTAGGGAACCCAAAACGTGCACTGACACTTTCATGTCACACAACTCTCTTGGAAGCCTGGCACCGCTCTTCAAACACTTGTGTTGTACCATACATTCTCAGAAGCATCTTCTTCCTTTAAAGGGAAAAGTAACTAGGACTTTCTCATCTCTAAGTGGCAAGTGCTTTCTGCCTGTACTAATTATAATTCTTTCAAGTCTGAAAAAAAGCACAGAGAATACTATAAAATAAAATGCAATACTTTACTTTTCTGTATCTATATTGTTTCAGTCTGATAAATTATCTACAAATGCATAAAACTTAGGCAACATTGTCCAATGCAGTCAGAATGGTCCCAAATTCAATTACAACATTAAAGACTGACTGTAAAGTAAACAAATGGGTGAAAAACTGTCATTTATTGAAACTCATAACTCAAAAAATATAAGATGCTGTAGTGTACAATATGTTACACAAAGCACCCTAGGGTGCACATTCAAGTCAAGTAATATCTCCATCGCCCCCCAAACCCTGGTACCCTAGTACTTGTTCCATATACAATCATGCACATTTACTCTTCAAGAGAAAGCCCCCAGTATTCTGATGTGTTAAATAGCACCAAAATCAGCATAGTCCACTGAAAAAAAAAAAGGGGAGCTAAATTAACTTGGCCAATACTTTTGACAGCTATTATACATTCATGGAATTAAACAGTCTAACCTAACCTAAACAGTGTGTACTGCAACAATTATTGTTCTAATTTGAAGTTCTCCCCGTATAGCAGTAGTGGAGGCAATCTGCTCTAAGCAAAACTACTTATGTACTTCCTACACAAAGCTCATCTGCCTTTTTTGTGGGAAATAAGCCTATGAGGGGTGTGGAAAACTTGGATCTTTCAAGAACAACAACTGGTCTTAAGTAATGAAGCTGTTTTAAGGCAAGGTCTCCACAGTCTGTTAGTGCCTTGTCCAAGATCGCCCTCAAATTTTCTAACGAAGGGGCGGATGATGATTCTGACAACAAGGGCTGGATTTCTGTTAGCTGCCTGTGATTATTTTGGGGTATGGTAACATTTTTATCATTTACAAAGCTGTTTACTGGTATCTCCCCTTGAGCATCTCCCTCTTTTTGCAAGGTCTTATCTATTGGCAGCTGCTCAGGAGACTCCCATTCTACTACCTCATCAAAATCATCATCATCATCGTCATCTTTTCCCTCACTTTCCTGAATAAATTTTAAAAATGAAGACTCAAATCCCATTGGTTTATATGTCTTTAAATCAAAAGGTTTGGACATTGGAGGCTTCTGAATTTTGTCTTTTGCAGTACAAAGTACATTTCTTTTTGCATTTTGATTAACTGCACTATGCTGACATCCTTCTGGGTCTTTCTCTCTTGGCAACTCTAATTGTAAACTGGAGAAATAAGAGCCATTCTCTCTTTCGCTATTTTCAGAAAAATCTTCAGTTTTATGTGTAACTGACTCCCTGATGTTATGCTCTTCAAAACAGGTGTTCTTTGAACTGTGGTTGTATTTTAAAGTGCCTGAATACATAAAGGCACTCGCATCAAAACTCACACTACTTGATGGACATCTTTTTTGGTCTTCATTGCTTACATCTTTAGGATCACAGTCAGTATTTGGAACAAGAGGTTTTTCACTTTCCTGCACATTCTCAGGATTAGCTGATTTATCCTCTTTAACTTTTACACCTTTTTTATCTAAGTCTGAAGCTGTTTCGGAGCAGGACTGTTTTTCAGTCATGATGCCACATTTAACACAAACAACAAGTTTCTGAATCCGCTGCTCTATGTACATATTGGTCATCTGATGCGTGCGCTTATAGTGCCTTACTATACTGCTTTCCAATTTGACAACAGACAAACATCCCTGAACCATGCAAGGGTACTGGGTCTGGTTAGACTTCTCTTTGCACATTTGTAGGGCTTCCTCTTTTGTTTTGAAGTTCATCAAATGCTTTTCTCTGCTTCTGCTAATTCTTTTAGATTTTTCTTTTAACTGCTTCCCGTTCTGCTTGCTTATGTCAAAACTGTCTTTCAAGCAATGTTGTTTATTTTTATCTTTATCTTGATTATCTTCCTCTTCTCTCCGATTTCCAAAAAGACTATCATAATATTCACTATGTCGGAAATATACATGTTGAGAGTAGTGACTGTAATTTGTGAAAATTCGATCACAGCCATTAAGGTCACAATGGATTTCAAAATCTTTGTTTAATTTCTCTTCATTGGCATGTTCTTCTATTAGATGCTGTTTAAGCTTATTAAAGGTATAAAATACAGCAGGGCAATGGGGCTGGTTACAAGCAAATCTTGCCGATTCAGCTTCAGAAAGCAGTTTTTGATCCTCTATGTGTTCATTGTGGAAGTCACTACTATGCTTAGCAAGAGCTTTAGAACACAGAAAACGCTTACCACACTCTTTGTATTTGCATGCAAATATTTTTTTACATTTGACAAGTTCCCTTTTTGTTCTTGCTTTGTCTTTTTCTAAGCAGAGCTGTTCCTTATTATACTGGTGAACAGTTCTATAATGGCGAATCAAACCTTTCTGGTTGGTAAATGCCGAGTTGCAACTTTTATGGATACAATGAAATGGTTTGTGGTACTTATGCAATATATAACACAGGTTTCCTTTAGCAACTGTTCTTTTGCTTCCTCTTCCCTGTCTTGCTTCCAGTTCTTCCCTACAACTGTCGATGGAAGCTATGTTAGACATTTTTCTTGTTACATTGTCTGTCTCTTCACTGGACTCCAAATCTGTCTCGGAACTACAGTCTCCCTTTTTAGGATGACACAGCTGTTCGGAGTGGTCTGAACGTTCAACAAACTCAACGTTGGCTGCACAGACAGATGCTGGAACAGTGCTATTTTTATGCACGTCATCTGTACATAACCCTGCATGATCAAATTTTTCATTAGAACATACCTTGTGAGCTGCACTCTCACAGCCAATTTGATGTTTATTTCTATAGTGAATTCTCAGGTGTGTTTTTCTGGTAAACGATCTTTGGCAAATATGACACTTAAATGGTGAGTATCGATGCTGGAACATATTTAACTGAAGAACCATTTCCTTTGAATAGTTATGCTTTCTAACATAATGCATTAAGAGAGCTTCTCTGGTCACAAACTCACACGTACATCCTTGACATTCACAGAAAAATGGTTTAGCTGCCAGTTGAGTAAGGTACTGGCTGGGTAAGTTATCCTGTTGCTCTTGAAGCTGAAATTTTGAGGTAGTTTCATCTACTGACTCAGGGCACTTGGCATCCTTAGATGAATAGGACTGTAAAGAGCCCAAAAAAGCCTTGTGTCTCGAAGAATTCTGAATGTTAGAATTTTTTAAGCTTAGGTGTTTCAAGCCTAACATTAGTTCCAACATGTTATCTTCAATATTCGATTCCTTAGTACTGTCATAAAAGGATGTTTCTGGGGAAGAAGGACAAGTTTCTTCCTTCAGGCCATTGCTTCCTTTAGCATCTGTAGTACAATACAAGCTTTCAGGAGAGTCAACATTTGTATCTGAATTATGACCTAACTCTGTACTAATGTCTGTAGGGGATTTACTGTCCTGAGCATCACTCAACAGATCAAGAAAGTCTTTAGTTTTCATCTCCAAATTTTTTTTACCTTTAAAGTTATATGGATGGGCCCTGCGAAGGTGTTTTTGCATACTTCTGGAATTTTTGTGTATGGAACAGCAGCCTTCAAAACCACAGGAAAGTTTCTTTTCATCAAAGCAAACTGACACATTGGAACACTGTTGTTTCACGTCTGCTGGGTGGAAGACTCCTTCCTGGGACATGAGAAAACCTGGAACTGATTGATTGTGAGCCATTGTTTCAACCAGTAGAGGAGACACCTGGCCTTGGTTTACAGCAGCATCTGCACTGTGGTCCCCACAATGAAGACTGCAATTACTTTCACTGTCTAGATCTTCACTGTCAGAGAGAGCTTCTTCCTTTATCTGTGGAATTTCCTGAGAGCCTGAGGGATCCAAGTTATCATTCAGACTGGAATTTTCAGATTGTTCAAGCAGCTGAGACTCTGGAAGATAACTGGATTTGTCCTTTGAAACTGACTGCTCAAGTTTTAGTGTTTGCTTCGCTTCCTCATTTGACACTTCAATATTATGCACCGCAAGGTGATTCTGAAATTCAGTTTTTGAATAATAAAATTTTTTGCAACCAAAGAAGTTGCAGGTGTACGATGCATCTCTGAAGTGCTGTGCCTCGTGATGGTAAAGTTGCCCTAAGTCACTGAAAACAATATTACAGCCATTTAGCTCACACTTATAACGAAGATCATCATGTGTTTGTTTGTGATTGAGAAGCTCGTTAACTGACCCAAATCTAGCATAACAATCCATTGACACACACATGTATGGCTGAGGTCCACAGTGCACCCGTTCATGCTCCCGCAAATGAAAGGATGTCATGAAGTGTCGGCGACAGAAAGCACACTTCTCTCTCCTGTTTTTCATATCCAAGTAGTGTTTTGCATTCTCATCATTGTTTTGATGTTCGGCTTTCAGATGCACACTTAAGTATTTGAACTGCTTGAATACTCTAGAACAATCTGTTCCAGGACATGGATAGATGTCTCTGTCTTGTAGCTGGCAATTTTCCAGTTGGCTAAAAGTGACATATTCTTGTGGGTCATCTTCAAAGTTTTCGGGCAGCTGTGGCTGATGTGACTTTTCCTGAAACGCTGGGGGTGGGCTGCTAGATGCTGTTGTCTTTTGTGGTGATCTCTCTTTTTTCAGTATTATTTTCTTTTTAGGCCTGTGTGTTCTACTAGGTGGCATTTTAACATGTTCCATTACATGTGGTACAAAAAATTCCTTTCTCTTGAACTTTTTTGTACACACAGGACACGTATACACACCATCTTCCATATGCATCTTAGAATGATGCAGTATTCTAGCCTCTATACACTCCCTCTTGCAGAGCACACAAAAAAATTTGTATTGAAGCCATCTCTGGTATCTTTCTGAAGAACCAATTGGCTTTTTTACTCTTGCTTTTTCTTTTGGGTGGTTTACTGTGTCTTTTCCATCATAATATTTATGTTCTTTTGTCTCATCATAGTCACTAAAGAAAGTTTCTAACACGTCGGTTTCATTGATTGACATATGACAACTTGCATCATCCTCAGAATCAGAAGCTACTTTCCCTAACAGTTTAAGGCAATGTCGCTTTAAGGTCTTCCAGTCCCAAAATTCAGGATCAAACGGCCAATATGCTTTTAAAGCTAACAGCAGCTCACAACGGAGTGAATTTGGAACCAGTGCATTCTCTTCATCAAATTTTTGATCTGGTTGCATATAGAGCTCTTCCAACACATTAAATCCACTCAAAGTTGGCTCAAGTAAAAATTCTGTGAGCTGACAAGCTCTTCTAACTTCAAGGTCTTCTGGTAAAAGGCATGCAATTGTTTTACATACTGATGTCTTCATTTCATCGCTGCCGTTTGATCTGATCTGAAGGGCTCTCACACATAACAACACAGACACAGCAAGTCCTGCTTCTTCTGCCTATTTAAAAAAAACAACCAACAAACAACAAACAGCCACAAATGTTAACTTTCTTTGATTAGTACATTCTCTCCCGAACTGTTCTATAAAAAAAAATGCACAATGAGAGCATACAGTAGACTACAGCCCATTCAGAACGTATTCAGGCTTCTGAGTGCTAAGTGCCCAAGTCACTGAACATATTCTAAAATGTTGTAGTTTCTTTTACATGGGGAACCTCTACTTTTCAAGTGGGGGGAGCCACTTCACATTTAGTGCACTCTGCGGAGGAGTTACATGAACTAGTACAGGCATTAGATGCTGCAAAACATCTTTATAACTCCTCTCTCTCTTCATTGAGTGACTCTAATCATAGCTAAGTCAGATGTCTTAAAAGAGAATGATGTATATCTTCCATATACATTCCTCCCGCAGCAGTCACACAGGATTTTAATTCAGGACACGTGGTACTGTGTAACAAGGAAATTAATCTAAATTCACACCCTGAAACAAAATAACCTTCAACAGCATAAGCAGTACAGTAGCAGAAATGGTTCTCAATGAAGATAACTGGCATTTCACTTCCAAATATTTTCTAAGAAGTCTATGCAACTTTGAGGTGCTGCTCACTAGTATCAACAGCATACCTACAAACATTATTCCCATGCTCATTTAAAAAAATAGCATGTTCTAAATTCTACATGGAGAAAATTGAAAGTTACCTTCTTCCAAAAGCATACTTTTCAGTATAAAGAATCTGAACGCACGAAGTAACTATTTAGTCATTATTAGTAACGGTAAGTAACAGTTAAGATATTTATGAATAGTGTAGAGATGACATGTTGCTAACACAACTACATCCACACCAGCTCAGATGGTAAAGATTCAAAAGAACTAAGACCAAGTTAAAAGCATAGCAAGCTCTTATGCTTACTGTGCACTGCCTATTGGAAGTCAGGTATTACTTCTTTAATTCAGTAACAGTGTTAATTTGCTGAACAGCCACAAACCTGTTTCCCCAGGAGAAGTTTTAATATGCTTTAGCAGGAAACACATAAAGAAATGGCATACAGTTAATAATGTATTATGCTTTATATATAAAGTGCACATTCATGCATGTTTTAAAAGTAGAAATAGGCCAATTTTAGAGAAACTAAGAGCAAACACTTCTCTGTGCAATCACTAGTGGAATTCATCTTTGTCAAATTAGAGTTCTGGATGCTCGTCTATGATCTGTCATCCGGGCAATCGCGTAAGTTTACAAAGAACATGCTTCTGGGTACATGAATCAGTTAAAAGTCGTTCCATTACTCCTCAAACAGAGATTATGAATTTATAAAAACTGCTGTTAAGCACCTCTGGAACCTTTCTGCAACTTTCTAAATACAGGCATTAGAATAGAAGGTAGAAGTCTAGATGTGATTGTATCACACATTCTGAGGAAAAAGTATTTTCTCAGAATACAAGATATGAGACATTTTAGCCAAGTCTCCATCTCTTAGAGATGCTGCAGAAAATTGTTGCTGTGCCTCACATCTAAGCAGGTATGAGATCAAAACACAGCTCTGCTTTGATTGCAAAATACTGTCATATAGTATTTTCAGAGTAACAAATGAACTATTCCACACTGACTGAGGTCACTTCAATGTGTCAAGTTGACACAAGACTACAATGGCAGGCATTTTTCAGAGATTTTTATTAGTAAATTATTATCACTTAATCAGACAGTATGAGTAATAAAACAAGCTATATTCCATATCAGTTCAGTAGAATTACTAAGACAACAATAACTCCATGTAAACAGTTCTGGATATGTCCAAAGACTCTGGAATCCAGCTTACTTACTTCAGATTGTATGACTCTTATCAAGAAAAATAAATGCTGTAGTGTCTTGGCAATGATGCCAAACTGACGACATCTCTCCAAAAAGGAATCTAAAGAAGGATCTATTCTTCTCTGCAATTTGCTCCAGAAAAGCGTCAGTTCCCTGCAAAGAGTTGAAAGGAGAATGTAAGAACATTTCAGATATACAAAATTCGTCCAGAGTCTACAGGCTTTAGTTCAGAGTTGATGCCACAGCAATTTAAGGGTTATTAAAAAATAGCACACACTTCAGTCCAGTCTCCATCTCTGGGAGATGCTGAAAAGAACTGTTATTGTGCCTTACTCGAAAACAAGCATCGGATCAAAACACAGTGCATCTCTTGTTATTTAATGAGGAAAGCCACTGGCAACGGGATTTGATTCATCTCACTTAATGCAGGCATCTCACTTAATGCAGGCTGCAGAGACTTCCTTTCTAGACCAGAAAAAAACCCAAACACTCACAGAAGCTTTTCACACAGAAATTTAAAGTTGGTAAGAAGAATCATAATGTAAAGTATCTGCTTCTCTCCCACTAGGGAAGTAGCTTAGATGTTGGCACTCACATTCAAACCATGCAACTGCCACTCAAGGCTTTAAAAGACACCTCTAATAGAACATGCTTTGTAAAGTGTTACATACAGGGTATGCAAGCCAAGGGTTTTGTCTACTGTCTTTGAGCAGTTATGTGCTTGACTGCTCATAAATTTGAGCAGAGAACTGTTTTGTTAAGTGGTTTATTATAACCAAGGTAACACAGCCACTGAATGATGCAAATGTGTCACTCTGTGTCGCTTCGCTGTCACAATGAGCACCACAGAAATTGAAAAGCTGCAGAGCAATAGGATCTATATCTTCTATCACTTGAAAAAAGTTCCTCTGTTCCTTTAGCAGACCAAACTTCCCCTTTACTAACTTAACCAGTCTGCGCATCAAATCTAGAAACATAGGTTTCTAGATGGAAGGTCAGTTATAGCTACTAGAGCCAAAAATCAAGAAAACACACCTAGGCAAACTTTACAGTGAATATTGGCAAGGTTTTCCCTTTGAGTTATTGATATCCTAGAATCATAGGATGGTTTGGGTTGGAAGGGACCTTAAAGTCCATCTAGTGCCCCCCCCTGCCCTGGGCAGGGACACCTCCCACCAGCCCAGGCTGCTCCAAGCCCCGTCCAACCTGGCCTTGAACCCCTCCAGGGATGGGGCAGCCACAGCTTCTCTGGGCAACCTGGGCCAGGGGCTCACCCCCCTCACAGCAAAGAATTTCTTCTTAATAGCTAATCTAAATCTGCTCTCTTTAAGTTTAAAGCCATTCCCCCTCATCCTATCGCTCCCCTCCCTGATCCAGAGTCCCTCCCCAGCTTTCCTGGAGCCCCGTTAGGGACTGGAAGGGGCTCTAAGGTCTCCCTGGAGCCTTTTCTCCTCCAGGCTGAACCCCCCCAGCTCTGTCAGCCTGTCCCCACAGCAGAGGGGCTCCAGCCCTCAGATCATCCTGCTCTTGAACCCTAAGCCAAGTGAAAGGGAATGAGGCCTTGTTATGGATATGACCTGGGACACATCTATTGCATATAAATGGACAGTATTTACTGGTAGCAGTTTTGGAGTTTGTTCGTTTGTTTGCAGTTTTTTGCTTGTTTAAAGGCCTAGAAATGCAATTAACAGCCTTTCACAGTGAGGAAGAGACAGCTGAGAAGCTAGAGAGGCCTACAAGAAACTAATATACAAGCAGTATAATTCAAGATGTTTGAATTTTAAATCCTAAAACTAAACTAGAGAGGCAAAAAATGCAGAAACACACAATATCAGCAACTTTTTTCTACTGCCCTTTAGCCCCAAGAAGCTGACAAATAGAAGTTTAAGTGAACACCAGGATGACTCACATGAAGAACTGCATGAAGGGAAGCTTACCCAAGGAAGGCACAGAACATATTTTTATATATATATAAAAAATTTTAACTCGACATTACCACAACAGAAACAAAAAAACCTTGAAAAATAGTTTATCAACACATCAGTCATTTCATATATCTATTCAGTATATCTACACAGTTGGCAGTTGGAGTAACAGTGAGAGAAGGGCTACACTCTGGATAATCTCTTATTCCTAAAAGGCTTTTGCAGAGCAGAAAGTTTTCATTGTTTGCCCTGTTCTCATTCTCATCCCACCCCTTCTTCCTGCAAGGCTAAAATACATTGTTGGAAGGGATCCTCAAGGATGGTGACATACAAGTGTTCCTCAGACAATCTTCGCATACATGGAAAGGCAAGAATGGAAAACTCTCAGTATTTGGGCCATTTTCCATTTCAAAATTGATGCAAGGCAGTGCAGAGAACAGAAAAAACTCCAGGCAGATATCTAGCAATACTTAGAAGTAGGAAAATACCCCCTTACTAGCACATCAAACCACAGAGAAGTTTTTCGAAGTTGTGCTTAGCATACTTAATGCCACTTGTGTTAATGCTAAGGATTACATTATTTTATGGAGTGATGAATTGCGTGACTCCACGGAGACTATGACTAGCTTAGAACGACTGCCCAGAACAGCACTACTTCTTAGATAAAGTTCCAAACGCCGCAGATCCAGTCTTAAATGTAGCTCTACACATTATTTTATGATTATCAGCAACAATCATTGCAAAATATTCCAATTTTGGTGAGGAATAACATACACAAACTTAAATCTGCTTTCTTCTTCAGATGTGAAATGAAGCTCCACATCAACAGCACTAATTCATATACCAAATATATGGTTTACTGATCTTCTCTTGGAGGTACACGCTTGAAGCTACAGGATGAGCTGAGCTAAGCTAACAAAATAGCTTAATGTCTCCAAATATGCAAGAATAATAGAAGGAAGTTTGTGCTGGGTTGGAAAGTTAGCATTGTGCCATCAGGCAGATACTAGAGAAGTGAAGATACTAGAGAAGAAGCTGTGGGCCCACTGTTGACTGAAACAGGAGCCATGGTGACGGAGGATGCAGAGAAGGTGGAGTTATTGAATGCCTTCTTTGCCTCAGTCTTTACTGCTCAGCCCAGCCCTCAAGAGCCCCAGGCCCTGGAGAAAGTAACAGGGAAAGAGGAAGACTTCCCCTGGGTGGAGGAGGATCAAGTGAGGGATCAGTTAGGTCAATTAGACATTCACAAGTCCATGGGCCCTGATGGGATGCACCCGAGAGTGCTGAGGGAGCTGGCAGATGTCATTGCTGGGCCGCTCTCCACCATCTATGAAAGGTCCTGGAGAACAGGCGAGGTGCCTGAAGACTGGAGGAAAGCCAGTGTCACCCCAGTCTTCAAAAAGGGCAAGAAGGAGGAGCCGGGGAACTACAGGCTGGTCAGCCTCACTTCCATNGCCCCCATCCAGAGAGACCTGGACAGGCTGGAGAGTTGAGTGGAGATGAACCTTATGAAATTCAATAAGGGCAAGTGCAGGGTGCTGCCCCTGGGGAGGAATAACCCCCTGCACCAGGACAGGTTGGGGGCTGACCTGCTGGAGAGCAGCTCTGGGGAAAGGGACCTGGGAGTCCTGGGGGACAACGGGATGGCCATGAGCCAGCGATGTGCCCTTGTGGCCAAGAAGGCCAATGGCATCCTGGGGGGCATCAAGCAGAGCGTGGCCAGCGGGTGGGGGGAGGTCATCCTCCCCCTCTGCTCTGCCTTGGTGAGGCCCCACCTGGAGTGCTGGGTCCAGTGCTGGGCTCCCCGGGTCAAGAAGGACAAGGAATTGCTGGAGAGGGGCAGCATAGGGCTACAAAGATGATAAGGGGACTGGAGCACCTCTCCTATGAAGATAGACTAAGAGAATTAGGTCTCTTTAGCCTGGAAAAGAGGTGTCTGAGGGGGGACCTAATCAACACTTAGAAATACTGACATGGTGGGTGTCAGGAGGATGGGGACAGGCTCTTTACCGTAGTGCCCAGTGACAGGACAAGAGGTAACGGGCACAAACTTGACCATGGGAAGTTCCACCTAAACCTGAGGAGGAACTTCTTTACCTTGAGGGTGGCAGAGCCCTGGCCCAGGCCACCCAGGGAGGTGGTAGAGTCTCCGTCTCTGGAGACATTCAAAACCTGCCTGGACGGGTTCCTGTGTAACCTGCTCTAAGGTGGCCCTGCTCTGGCAGGGGGTTGGACTAGATGATCTACTAAGGTCCCTTCCAATCCTATGATTCTGTGATTCTGTGAAGATGGGAGGGAAGGGAGGCAGATTTCTGCCTAGACTGAAAGTGATGTTACAGCTGAACAGATTTAACCTCTTACAACTTCCAGAAGCACCAGTGTTGCACTTCACTGGTACTTGTCTGACCATATGGTAAACTAATCAAGCATTAACCTGTAGAAAGCTGTAAACAGTTTTGGCTGGGTCAGATGGGCCCAGAGCCAGAACAACAGATGAGGCACACTTGTGCAGCTAGCACCACAATATGGCAAGAATTTATCTCCCACTTTTTGGCAGCAGCAAATTGTTAGGGCTCCATCTTCATCCACTATGTAAGACACTCATCCACACAAATAGAGTCTCAAAAGCATCCTCACTTTCACCTGCTATTCACAGCTGTCAACAGGTCTTTTCCCTTGATTAAACTAGAAAACTTTCAATGCGCATCACTTATGCTGGTTCAGTCTTACACTGCATAAAGCAAGATATGGAGCAGAATAAACGGAATGGGTGGCTGGCAGCAAGCAGGACTGCATTGGGCAACACTGCTTGCTTACAATGTCTGTTAAAGGCCAGCCAGGGCTAGCAGAAAATGTTTCAATGTACTGCTATGCTAAAAATAAGGGCATGATCCAGGAAACCATTTTATTTAAGGATCCTACAGATGAGTGAAACATTTCCAAGTACATATGCTAGGGCTTGTCTGTTGAAAGGGAAGCTGACCTGCAAATGTACCAGAGAGTTTCTGCTCTTCTTAAATCTCCTCTCAAAGATCTTTGGTCAATTTTTTCATCAACACTTAAGTTCTGGTCTATCAAATCACATAATGCACCAGAAATACACTATGAAAACCGATTAAAGCTTAAATCATTTATTAACTTGAAACACCATTATGCAGGCTTATGACTAAATATATACAGCAAAAAGTTATATTATTAACAATCACAATCAAGAAGGTGTTAATGACATTGCTAGAAAAATTTTAAGTAGAGTCTGAATCATCAGTAGATCAAGCATCACAGCGTAAAATAACCCTTCAAATACAATTCTATCCTGTTGAACCAGGCAAGACTTTCTTTGAAGTGAATTAAGCAGTTGCTGCCCCTTAAAACCAGCAGCTGGTCACAGAAAGCAGTATGTCTCAGTTTATGTATTCAATTTAACAAAGTATTTTAGGTATACATTTGTGCTGTACTTAAGCCTATATGTGGCTAGCAAGCAACCTCTAGCATGTGATGCCTCCACATTAGTTTTAGCTGTAGGATTAGGTTAAATATGCATATTGCAGTAATTCCACCTTAACATTTCCTGTCCTTCCAGCTGGCTTTGGCACTTATCGCTCTCTTGACTGAGCTCAATTTACCAATGCAGAGAAAGAAACATCACCTAATCCCTTTTCCAGGGTACTGATTCAAACCAGCTCTGCAAAGATTTCATAGATCACCACAGTCTGTATGGAGCAGAGGCCTCCTCATTTTTGTGAGCCATAATGTCCACTACATCTCTGTAATCTCACATCTTATCAGTAAAGTTGGCTGATCTGACAAAACTAATCCTCTGAATTGTTAAGTTTTATGTCATATCAGCCACTTGAATTCACCAACAAGTTCATTTCTCTCTACAAGGTATGCTTTTGCTCAAAAAGACATTTCTGGCCTGAAACAGAAGCAATATGTAAATAATGATGGTCTTTTTGCACAGGTTATTGGACCAGGCTAAACTATCATTCTGCTGACACTTAAGTGCTATGAAAACTTTTCTTAATGGATTTAAAATGTGGAGTGAATAAATGAACAATACCACAGTTAACCAAATCCAAATTCCCAAGATACACTCAGATGTCTGGTAATGTAAAGCTTTATCCAGATCAGTGTTCAAACAGGAGAAAACTACACATTTAGCCCTGCCTCAAAAGCTAAAACTACAAACCCATTTTATAAGGGTCAGAAAACAGGTTCCCTGCTTTGGTACTACCAGTTTGTCACTGCTGAAACAGAGATACAAAGAGTTTTGTATCTCCAGCCAGTTAAGAGGGCAGAGAAGTTTTATAGTCACAACTTGGCCAAGATCTAGTACTACAATTATCAGAGTTATACACATTACAAAAACATAAAAAGGCTGTCTGGGGTTGGGGGGAGGTTAAAGGGTGCTGCCTCTGTACATTGCTACTACATACATCTCTGTGGAAGAAGTGAAAAAAAGCACCAAACTCTCATGGGTCTAAGTATTCAAGTGGGAAGAACCAAATAACAACATACTTTGTGGAATCACAAAGCTTAAGAGTTCAATATCAACCCAGACAGCACTGATCCAGCACTACTCACAGAGCTGCTATATAGTTGAAGTACTACTGCTAACAATGAGTGCTGTTTAGTTTTTAAATGAATTTAAAAATTACTTTTGTCTAACTGCTTTATTACTGTAGCAAGATAAATCCTTATTTATTTTGTCACAAGTTATCTAGAAAGTACTTCAGACTGATGTACTTCTCAAGTTAAAGATATATCCACTTTCTCTACACATTTTTGTACTATATTACCTCAATTCTCTTGCATTGAAGCCAGGAAGGAACAGTCAGGAGTAGCAGTAATCTTATTACTTACCAAGAGCAATACACATTTGCTGTTTGAAGCTGATGAGTAAGGTATGTTGTACAAAGAATAAACGCAGTGTTTTCTTGTCCCTCAGATTCCAGATTACATATGATGTCCAGTACTTCTTTGCAATCCACCTTTGCAATCTTAAAGAAAATTAAAAGAAAAGGCACTTTATTCTCAGTATGTTTACAAAAGAAATGCATGTTTGCTGTATCAAAGGACATGGCCACACAAACACATGAACAAAACCCTATGTCTCATTTTAATACCCAGAGATCATACCACCTTAGTTCTGATCCCTTCTCAGTATTACTTTTCTTTGGGACTATCTTCCATTTTGGGCAGCTTGGCAAAATACTTACATACAGAAACAGTCTACCTAAACCTGCCCACTCCTTCTCTGCACTTGTAGGCATCCCTGGTGCCAGGTCCAAAAAGGTCAAGAGATTTGGAAGAGCCAGTCTCTTGTCCTCTTTGTCCATAAGTGCTGATTCTGAACAATCACACTCCAAAGCATGATGTTAAAAATAGAAGTCTGTAGAGAAGAAATAAATCCCACGTAAGTTCTGGAAAGCCTACTTAAATGCAGTACCTATCTGTGTATCAAAACAGAGCATTACCTTGGTTATAAGCCAAGTATTTTAGACCACCAACAGTAATTATGTAGTGCTTTTACTATTAAGACAACACTATTTTTAACACATTTTTTCACTAGATCTATTCCACTTCACAGAATAGGCTGTACTCAAGCAACATCTACCTTAATCAGCCGTTGCTACTATAAACAATTCAAACCTCTTGCTCATCATGAAAAATAATAATATATAAAGAACAAAGTGAAGATAAAATATATCAAAGTAATTTTCACAGACATCTCATTCAGCAGGAAGAGCAGAAGCAGAAATATTAGCCCAGTTTTTCATACAGGCTTGACACTGGAGCTCATTGATTGAGCAATGTCAACATTTTCTAGGGTCCACTGAATTTGGGTGTTCAACTGGAGACCCATGACTGACCTTTTCCAGTAGACATTTCTAGAGCAATTCACAAGCTGCAAGTGCTTGCAGATGTGTCAGGCTTGCATTTGAAAAAGAGTAAAACGTAGCAAATTATTTTGGTCAGGGGTTTTGTCACCAATTCACCTCTTGCAAGAGAGAAACCTCTAAAACCAATTTAAATGACAATGCTTTTCTAAGGGGACAGCCGACATTGCTCCTTGCACGACAGAGATAATAAGCACTAACAGTATCTATAAATCAAGTGCCACTTCCATCAGGCTGGGGAAGATGGAAAAGCAAGCCCATACCAATGGCTGCATGAAAGAATTCTGAAGGTGTTCATCACTGCATAGGAGAGAACATGGCTGTTCTAGCTTACAGATAACAAAGGATGCTGCTGCGTGCCATCTCCCTCCAAAATCCTTTGCTAGCAGTACCTTTCTAATGTTCTCATCTACCTTCAGTACTTGCAGGAACACAGCCTTCCAGCTTGTGTGGGAAATCTAGTTGAATACATGTTTGACGGGTGGGCTGTCACAGTCTTCTCACAATATTCTAACACCTCTCTTCCACTCAGTTTTTTCTATTCTGTACAATTTCCATCAGCACATTTTCTAAAGCAAATTAGGAAAACAAAGCTAAGTGTCCAAAACATGACTGTGGCACCTGGAGCAGCCTGCAGTCACACAGCACACTGGATTCACTCTCCTCACAGAAATTTGATTCTTTTTGGCCAAATTCACTCATATTCAGGACAGTAAGTTCTGAGTAAGCAACAAGGTGATTTGTTTTCAAGTCCTGTTTATTTCAAACTTTGGCAATAATCCATCCTATTTCAGACCTTGTTTTATTCTTCGTTTGGGTGGGTTTTTAAAATAATATTTAAGACAAAAAGTCCAAATGCACAGCTTGAAATCATCCAGCAATATCCAGTCAGTCACTTAAGTGACAAACCAGACACGTACCAAATGAAAGTGTCGTTACTAAACCTGGAATATACCAGTGCTTCTGTTAGTCTGTTAGAAACCCAACAAGACCAACAGCTGAACGAAAGTTCAGAGACTACAGAATGAACAGTACTAAGATATTTTACATTGGAATTGCTGAAAAATGCTGACATCTTCCCCATGTTCTGTTAGCAAGAAGGATGGCAGTTTGATCAAAGTTATTCCATGGAACATATAATCATGCAATATTTATTTTGCTTTGCCTTCCATGCCATTTTAATTTGAAGAAAACATCTTACATTACAAAGATACTTCATTTCTTATGTCGTCATAAAAATTTCCTAATGCTAACCTAACCCTTCTACTATTTTTTTTTTGGTATGACATCATGTTAATACTCCTTAAAAAAGGGGCAGCCAATCTGCTTACCTACAGAGACTTACTCTCCTTCCAGGAGCTGAAGATGTACCATGAACCAGCCAAAAGCAACTTAGTTTCACCTCAGAGTGTGAACTCCCCCACGCTGAGTTGGGACAACACACTCTTGAATCTGTGAACACAGCCTACTCTTTTGCAGCACATTACTTTACTTACATTAAATACTACTGCTGCAGCTGCAAGAATTTGGCAGCTGCTGTGTCAAGGTTTAATAAAAGAACATGTTTTATGTCAAAAGTATTTCATTAAGCATAGAATGCTTTGGGTTGGAAGAGACCTTACAGATCATCTACTTCCCACCCCGTACCCAGGGCAGGGACACCTCCCACCAGCCCAGGTTGCTCCAAGCCCCGTCCAACCTGGCCTTGAACCCCTCCAGGGATGGGGCAGCCACAGCTTCTCTGGGCAACCTGGGCCAGGGGCTCACCCCCCTCACAGCAAAGGATTTCTCCCCAATATCTCAGCTCAATCTCCCCTCTTTCAGTTTGAAGCCACCACCCCTTGTAATATCACTACATGGCCTTGTTGAAAGTCCCTTTCCAGCTTTCTTGTAGGCCCCCTTCAGATACTGGAAAGCTGCTATAAGATCTTCTTGTAGCCTTCTCTTCTCCAGACTGAACTCTTTTGAGTGTGACCATCCATCCAGTTCCTAATCCACCAAGTGGTCCATCCATCAAATCTGTGTCTCTCCAGTTTAGAAATCAGGATGTCTCCCAGGATGTCTGGGAATACAATATAGCAGGGA
>VXBO01010844.1:0-17910 GCA_013400135.1 Rhinoptilus africanus | reverse complement strand
GGGGTCCTTTTCCATGTCCCACTCCACGTGCCCCAGAGACATCCCTACTAATTCCTCTGCACAGATTTCTGTCTTAAGGCATTTGCCTTTGATTAAAACCAGAAGAGCAGTCATGGTTTAAGTGGAGTTTAAGAGCAAACCATGTGCCGATGCACAGGGCTCTCACATCTGGAGTGTCACAGATTTAATCAAACTGCTGGGAAGTGCCGTACGCAGACAGCTGTCACAGCAGCCTGGAGCCCATCTCCTAATTAATTCCTATCCAAACACAGGGCAAACAAATGACCATCAAGGTGCTGCACCTACAATTGCGACTGGAGGCATGACTGGCAATTGGTGAGCAAGCAGAGTTCACCTCATGTATCTTCAGGAGCTATAGGTGATGTGGCCCATGGAAAGCCCTGTCCCTGCTCCTAGGGACAGGACTGGGGCATGTCTCAGACGTTTAAACCTTTACGTGATATGTAGGAACATGAGGGACAATAGCCGTAGCTCTGATTCCTGGCTGCTCCTTCAGCTTTTTGCTTCCGCTCCACTTTGCTGTTGTTTTCTAGTCCCGTTTACCTCCCCATCCCACATCCCTGGGGGCAACCTCCTCCTGTCCTGTACAGGGTGTGTGAGCTAGGACACAGTCCTCCTTGGGGATGCTCTGCCTGGCGGTACCCAGGGCCCCGTGCCGGCTGTAGGTCATAGAATCATAGAATCATAGAATCGCTGAGGTTGGAAGGGACCTTTAAGATCATCAAGTCCAACCATTAACCTACCCTGACAAAAACCCCTTCTAAACCATGTCCATAAGTACCACATCTACCCTTTTCTTAAACACCTCCAGGGATGGGGAATCCACCACCTCCCTGGGCAGCCTATTCCAATNTTGAACAAACACCGCTCGCTTCCACAGCCTTCTGCAAAATCTGGGTAATGGCAAAAGAGGGCAGGTCCAGACTCAGTTCTCCTCATTCACAGCTCGTTAAAGCTAATTGAAATGACTACCGGAGCTGGGTCTATGTGGGTGCTTGGAAGTCCTGGGCACACGGCACAGCTAGTCTGGGAATATCCAACTGTGAGGAGCCCCAAACTAGCCGATGGACTGTCCACTCCAATTAGCCCCACAAAGGAGCTATTATTCCTCCGCACTATGCTTGTCCGATTACTTTATCTTATTATTTTTTGATCATTCCTCCAAAATGTGCTAATTAAACAGAAATCATCAAGTCAATTAGAGAAACACTCATTAAAGCAGAAAAGAAAAGAAAATATCAGCAGAAGAAAAACGGCTGTGAGGCTCCCAAGCACACACAATAGCTGCCACATTCATTAAATCAGCATCTCCCAAAAGAGGGGTAGACATTGTCCCGCTCTGGTACGCACCCTGGAAATGAAACTTCCCAAGCGATGGAGTCAGATTTCTTTCTTCTCCTTCTTTTTCTTCTTCTTCTTCTTTTTTTTTTTTTTTCTCCATGAAAAAACCAGCATTTCACCACTGCCTCAGGTTTTTTTTACATTTGGGAGAGCAAAGAAGTTTTTGGTCCCATGAAGGTCTCAACCCAAAGACAATGAAACCCCCTGGAAGATTTTCACTGACCTTCATGGGTTTTGAACTGAACCGAGATTCTTAACTTCCAGACTGGAAGATTGTCAGCCAAGTTTCTTCATTCAGATGTTTGGCCTTCAATCAGATAATGGCATGACGTGTAAATAAGTTAAAATTAGTTAAAGACCAGTGGCGTCTATCTGTAGTTTTAGTATTTGCTAAAATACGGAGGATTTGCTAAGATAACGGAGGACTGGGGGAGCTCGCCGTGCTTTAGCCTGGAGGACGTCGTCAGCGCTGGGCAGCTGCTCTGCGCACTACATGGAATGGTCAGGGGGCAGGGACATGCCCATGGCCAGGCAGCAGGACAGGGGCAGAGCCAGGAGCCAGATCTTGCTGGATCCTAGCCCAGGCGTCTTATCCAGGTGCTGTGGGCACTGCTGCTGTGGCTCTACACTCACTCTGGCTGTAACATCATAAAATACCCCCGACACACCAGTTGCTTCCATGGGAAATCCAGGCTTGGCTCCAGGACTCCGGTCTCCTGAGCCGGCTGGCCCTCAGATACCAACCAGCGGGCACGGCTCACCTCCCCCTACCCCGACAGCCACAGCTACAGCTTGTGACTGCAAGGGGTGTTGGAAGAGCTCAGGGACAACTGGGTTGGTTTGGAAGCCGCTGGTTCCAGGAGGTGAAGGAGTGATGGAGATGTGCAAATGGTCCTTGTGAGAACTTCTCTGGTGACTTGAAGGTTGATTTTTTTCCCCGCCTCATCTCTTCTCCACCTCACAGCTGCCTTTCCCTCCCAGACACCTCTACCTACCCAGCTCCAAGCCAACCCTCTCTTTCCCTAAGTGCCTGCCTCGTGCTCGTTGTCATAACATCTGAACCTCTCTGCATTTTATTGTTCCTGCTGCCTCCCATGGCTTTCCCAGCTCCCAGCCCAGGAGCACAGTGATCCCCCAGGTAGCACCTTCTCCACGTTCATACCCAGCACCTCGCCAAGCAGAAGCCTCCCGGAGCAAATTCCTCCCTTCTCACCTCTCCGTCCTGGCCTGCAGCAAGCTGGAAGCAAGTGGCTGGCCGCACAGACACAGGAAAATCCAGGAAAACATTGCAAAACAGTGATTTCAGTATTTCTAATACATCTCCACTGGGGCTAGAGAAAGGGGGATTTGGCTTTATTCTGCCCCCAAAGTGGTGGAGAGTCCAGCTCAGCTCTGGGTGAAGGTGTTGCCTAGCCTTTGCATTTCCAAACCAGTTCAGCCATGCCTAATCGTTGGCGCTACGCTATGAGACCTGACAGAATTACTTCTCCTTTAATTAATCTCCAAGTTTGCTATCTGAGTGCCGTGCCATATGGTATTGATTTTTCAGCTCGGTATGACAGCACTTGCCATGAAAGAAGCTAACCTAATTAAAGCAGGGGACACCATGCGCACAGGCGGCTACTCTCACTCTTCCCTTTAATGCTGCTTCCTAGATCGGCTCCCCTGAATGCAAACAGGTGCCGAAACGCCGTGCCTCTGCTTGAAGGTGAATCCAAAGCTTTCAGCTGCGCAAAGAGGTCCGGGTCCCATTTTGGGCTTGCAAGGCGGCTCTGGGTCTGCCGTGACAGGCGATACCCTGGGCTTTCCCAGCTCTCTCCTCTCGGCAGCTGAGCACGGAGACAGCTTTGGCAGAAAAGCCAGGAGATTCTGGAGCATGGCTTCCCGACACCGCACAATGTCTCCATTTCTTTTTAGCCAGAGCAGATAATTCGTTAATGAATTTCACAGCCCTCCCCTAGTTCAGGACCGGAGTCCCAAGAGACATAAACTGGGGTCTTTTAGCTAAAGAGACTGACAGGTGGCCAACGACCCTTTATGGAAGCAATCCTGTCCCAAACGGAGCATCTAAAGAACTTATAGAACTGACAGAAAAATAGCATCAAATATATCCCTGTGGATGGATCCTCCTTCTTGTATGCATGAAAGTCATATGTGCTCAGCCAGATCACCTTTGCAGGCAATCCGTTATTTGGTGTTAGAAACGCAGATGTCAGAGGTAGGGTTGCTATAGCTCATTTTGCCCATTTTATTTGACCCTGCAGGAGAGCTCTTCATGCCCAGCTTCCCTCCACGCTCTCAGGGATGCGTTTTCTGTGCTCTGACACTGCATACTGCAATTTTTCTTTTCGGATGCAGGAAGAGCAGCTTTCAACACGCGTGGACTTCCCCTGGCGTACTTCTGCCGTAGCTCAGCCCTGCTCTCACCAATGCCACTCCTGAGCCATCTTTTTCTCTTCTTTTCTCTTCAGCTCCTTCATTGTCAGTAGCTAGTTGTAAAATGTGTAAAATTTCCTTGTTGTTATTATTTTTTCTTGTAATTAAGGACAGATTTTAGCACAAAAGACTTTCCAGTTTTTCTACCAGCTCCTGGTCTTTGCTTTGACGATTCCTCTAACATAGTCAAGCTGGACTTTGGTGCCAAAAGGGAACATATTGTCCAAAATGAACAGATTGAATGTTGCCGACAACAAACAGTTACTTAATCACCTCAAATAAGGAGTTATATTATTGATATTGTCACATTCTGGGAAAAAAGGAGGAGGAAAAGGATTAAGAGGAAGAAATAAACCTCTCCCTTGTGAGATCGCTGTCTGCCATCTTTCCTTATGGCTTGAGGTTTCCTTGGATCTTGAAATTAGAATAAATATATTTTCTTCCTATTTGGACATGGCAGCAAAGGCTCTTGTTTCCTTTGGCCTGGCAGCTAGAAAGGTTCCAGTGTCACTGGGGGAGAGCTGCCTGGTTATCTGTTTCCTTCAGCATCCCCCCCACTCACCCTCCTTTGCGGCTCCTGCAGTGCTCAGCCAGCCAAAGCCACCTCCAGCCTCCTGGGAGTTGAACGGCAGCAGCAGAATCCCTGGGGAATGCCCTTCCCTCTGCTCTTGTTGCTTGGCCCAGGGGAAGGAACATTTGTGCCAGCCCCATTTTAGGGTGCTCACTGCCCTGGCTCATTTTTGGGGGCAGACACAGCCCACCCAGAAGGGGACCCACCGCTGAAGGTGTCCTACCTCAGTGCCCCTTACTTTTGTTGGTCGAAGGAGGTCATCCTCCCCCTCTACTCTGCCCTGTAAGGCCACATCTGGAGTACTGTGTCCAGTCTGGGCCTCCCAGTTCAAGAAGGACAGGGAACTGCTGGAGGGAGTCCAGTGGAGGGCTACGAAGATGATCAAGGGAATGGAGCACCTCTCTTCTGAGGAAAGGCGGAGGAACCTGGGTCCGTTCAGCCCGGAGAAGAGAAGACTGAGGGGGAATCTCATCAATGCTTGTCAGTATCTAAATGTCAGGTGCCACGAGGATTGGGCCAGACTCTTCTCAGCAGTGCCCAGGGACAGGACAAGAGGCAATGGGCAAAAACTGGAACCCAGGAAATTCCATCTCAACAGGAGGAAAAACTTCTTTACTTTAAGGGTTGACAGAGCCCTGGAACAGGCTGCCCAGGGAGGTGGTGGAGTCTCCTTCTCTGGAGATATGCAAAACCCGCCTGGATGGGTTCCTGTGCAACCTGCTTTAGGTGAACCCGCTTTGGCAGGGATGTTGGTCTAGATGATCTCCAAAGGTCCCTTCCAACCCCGACCATTCAGTGATTCGGTGATTCTGTGATCCTGGCACCACAACCGTCTGGAGCACACGTGAGCAGGCTACCTGCACCTCCCCTCCTCGCTGGGAGGCCACAGCCCATCCTTCTCTCTCTTTTTAAGTGACCTCCCCATGTTGTTTCTATAGCTCCTGAGGGGAGATGTAAGGAAGAGGCCCATGGCCCCAGGCGGTGGCTGAGTGTTCATTTGTTTGGCAAAGAAGATACTCGGGGTTGGGGAAGCCCTGGGAGCACCGGCGTGAGCTGGGCAGTGGGCCATGGGGCAGCCATCCCCAGGGACAACCTGAGAAAAGAGGCAATTAGCCAGCCCCTCACCAGCACAGCGGGAGTGATTCAAGGGGAAGAAAAGCCGAGCCCTGGTGGTAATGACATTTTTCCACATGGGTAAATGCATTGATCTGTGACAAACAATACCAGGCTGTGCCTCTGCCCGTGGTGCAGAGGAGGAGGGATGGGAGAGTTTCCCCATGCAAGATGTGGGAGGCAGAAGTTTCCCAGCTCTTCCCTGCAAGGAGCTGGACGTATGTGGGGGACGGCGTCTTAAGGATGTGCTTCCAGCCCCTGCTGAAACTGCAGCCCAGGTCTTGCTTAGGGACAGGCTTCCCAGCGGGTGCCACGAGCTCCTCCTTGAAGGCAAGTGCAATGCAGCAAGCCTCATGCACGACCCCATCCCGTGTTCTCAGAAAGTCCTGCAGAGCAGGAAAGCAGGGTACAGAGCACTCAAACGAGGCTTGATAACAGAGCCACCCTGGGGTAAACCACCAACCTATTCATTAAGACTAAACCAGTGACAATTAAATCTGCTTCTGTCCCTCATAACCTAACTCACCACTGTAGCCGAAAATAGCCAGGTGACCACATATAAATACCACCACTCAGAAAGAAGTGGTGAGATGTCCCAGAACATCATACACCCTGTGGACCGGGCATCACATGTGTCTGAGAAGAAACACATAGGAGTGTATTATTAGTGTCTTGTCATTGAGTGGGTAAAGTGGTTTAGGAGAGCACAGGGCAAGGCACGCATCCTGCCCGAAGAGCTTAACTTCTAAGCTTTAATCAGAAGAATTAGGGCTTTACTTTGGCTCTAATTTAATCAGAATGAATAGTGGAGGTGGTCATGCCATTTTGTGGACAGGGTGCTATCTGCTCTGGGCATTCCCTCCTGCCTTGCATTCCCTCAGGGCAGCACCCCTGAGTGACCAGGGTCTCACCACCAGTGACAGGCACTCTCCCGATGGCCATAGCTCAGCTCTGAGCACCTCGGGCAGGATGATAGCCCTCCCGGCTCTGGGACAGCTGCCCAGGCTGGCTTTGCTCTCCCATTGCTAGGCTTAGCTCTAGGTGGGTGCCCACAGGACTTGTGTAAGGTGTCAGCTACCTGGAAACACGTGCATGCATCTGATGGCAGCCCCAGCAGGTCTCCTACGTCTCTGCTCACTCAGCACTGTCCTTTGGGCTGGAGCCATCAGGAAACGGCCCCTGATGGTCATTTTCTTGCCAGCTGGACTGTAGCCTGGGAACTGGTTTAGCCCAGCTTCCAGCACCCATGCAGTCGCGTGGCTGAGCCGTGGGCGTAGCGGAGTTGGACCAGGTCTCCCAGCAGAAATAGCGAGCATAAAGAAAGGAGATTTGTTCCTTCCATGGCAATTCTCTCCACCCGTGACACGGGGGTGGCAGATACCTTGGCAGGCCAGGACTTGTGCACGGGGAAAGGACCTGGGTCTAAACCGAGGGCAGGCATCGGTCTTCCCCCAACTCAGCACCTGCCTCACCCACCACATCACCATGGGATCACTTTTCCTTCCTTTTTAACTGCAAAAAAGACACTTCAGGGGGTGACATTTCACCTGGCAAGCTCCAGTTCAAGGAACAGAGCCCCAAACCATGACTGGATAAAGCAATCTGCCCCCTCCTTCGGATTTGAGCTGCAACGGGTGGAGGGCTTTTGTTGCTCACCTCTTCCTACCTTCTTTTTCTTTGACACTCTCTTCTGTTTGCTTTTGCACAGGAGCAAGCGGACCCCACCGCAAAGCTGGATCCCGGATGCCCTGGGCATGGTGCCACCCTGCCACTCTCCTCCCTGGCCAGAGCGAATTCCTGACCACGGCAGCAGGCGAATACCAGGCACGTGCACTGGATGTGACCCTCATCCCAGCATCTCGCACTCCTCCTTGCTGCGCTTCCAGCCCACAGAAGTGGCTCGGATCTTCCTGAGCAAAATCTAATCAGGCCTGTGTTAAAAAAAAATAAAAAATGGAGGGGGGAAAGAAAAGCCCTGATCATATTTTTAAATAATACCAAAAAGCTGTAAGTATTTGGTCGGCCTGCTTGTTCTTACTGCCTGGGATCAGCCCGATTATTCAGGGATTCATTTTTATTTCTGAGTTTTATTTTTTCTCATTTAACAGCTGCACATTAATAAAAACTCCATTTATTGGAGGATTTGGCTGGGATTGCTATAATAAAATAGAAGGATTTGTGCTGGGCACTAAAAGAACTCTGCAAAAAGTAGTGTTTTTCCAGTGATTAGGAGCGCCGGAACATATTGTTTTGCTGTGTAGCCCCGTCACTGCGGAGGACGGTGACAGATGTCTTGTGTTAATGTTGAATGATTAAATGCCATTTCTGAAGCCACTCCCTAGCTGTGTAGCACGGTGCTGCTTCACCCACACAATCTGCCTTCAATCTGTTCCCTTCGCTGAGAGCATCCCGCCCTGCTGACTGCCAAGAAACCCTCATCACAACCTGGGCTGCACGTCGTGCCCCAGGGACAGCCTACGTCCAGCCACTGTCCGGACATCAGCCTTTCAGTCCCCCTGTGAGGACCAGGCTGACCATCATTGCAGCTCAGAGATGGAGGACATGGCCAGTGGAAGCAGAGAGACAAGCACAGCTCTTGAGCTTCTCCTCCTGTCGTGGTGTCCTTCACCCACACCGCTAGCGATGGTAGGTTTGGTGGGAAACGTGAGGCCAGCACAAGACGTCACTATTTCCATCCCTACCCACTGCTCTGCTAAAAGAGGGGATATGTCCCTGCACACTTGCCTCTCTTCTTGCCTCTGCTGCTGCTTGTGTCAGCAGGATCTTCCTCAATCTCATTTTTAACCATTGTCTTTGAGCAAGGCAAAGAACATCCAAATCATGGTTGTCTACACAGCTATGTCCAGCTGCCCTGGAGGCTCCACAAGCCTTCTACCATGGGCTTACTGGCTTATTCTCCTAAACCACTACAGCTCACAAACCGCATCCTTCTCTGCCCAAAACCAGGTAGGTAACTCATCTCTGGGGCAAAAGAACCTCTGCCCAGGAGAAAAAGATGGGCAGACCAGCAGCGAGCGAGGTGGAAATGGTGGCTCACCACTGTCCACCCAAAATTTAGCAAACAAACAGCGATTCTGCTCTTCTAAAAGCCTGCTCTTGCCTGGGCAAAAACACACCAAGATACTCAGAGAGATGCTCGCGTGCCCACACACTCACACACACACACAGATCCTTGATCAGAACATCTGTATCCTCTGGAAGTATGTTGTCTTCGCAAAACCATTATCTGTTTGGCATCTGTTGCAATGACCTACTCCAGCGACAAGTCGCGCGCGCACCACTCCCGAGCCACACGCGCACACGCGACATCTGAGCCCCAACGCGGCGCAGAGGACAAATAAGGTTGTTTCCCCAAATAGAGCTGATGTGGTGGGGGGAAGGGAGGAGCTGGCTGGGGAAAATCTGGCCGTTCACATGCGTTCCCACATGTCGTTACAAGTCCTGTCAGTCAAGGAGAAAACGTGGTAGGGGCCACTTGAGCAAACCGGGAGGTGCAGATGTTAAGGAAGGGGATGCCCCCTTGGGAAGCCAAGAAAAGGTGGTGTGACTGCACCCATCCATGTCTTCTGCAAACAGCACCCTTCTGCCCCACTCCCTTCCCTCCTTCCACACCTCTCCGTGCTCCCCATGGATTCGGGGATGATTTCCCCACTTGCCCCATGACCAAGTGCCACCGAAGACATCGTCCCCTGGGATGCAGCAACCTGGCTGCACAAGGCATCTCTTCTGCAAAGCACAAGAAGGTGAGAGGACAAGGTGGTGCCGAATGGCAAGAGGCCCAAATTGACTTATTTCTACCACCTCTCCTTTAAAAAAATATGAAACCTGCTGTCACTCGCTAATCCATCAGCCTGACAGGTCAAGTAAAAGCAGGTTGCCCACTCGCTTTCACTTCTCCCCCAACTTAATCTCTGTGCTAAATTACAAGTTGATAATGGGTTCCCATTAATTATTGATTTTCCAGATAATACTTGTTAAAGTAGAATTAACGCTATTGTTTCTGAACAAATACTGCCCAAATACTGTGTTTAGCGGGCTTGTAATCAGCTTTACCCACTTCTCCTCTAATCTGATTGAAACAGATTTCCTACCAAATCTTTTTTATCATTTTGTTGATATTAAAAGGTCACATATTTAGGCCTGCCCAAAAGTTTAATTTAAGTTACTGCAACTGATTATCATGATGTGCTCATGCGTGAACAGCAGAGTGCTGATGGATGCAACTTTAATTTAGACTGGGAATGAAGAAGCAGAGAGAAAACTGAAGAAGTACACTTCCTATGGCGTTTGGTGAGTGATGTTAGGCATTGTACATTTTAGCTTATTTTCCCAAGCCCTATATTATGATTCTGTTCATCATAATGCCTTTTGACCCGCTGCATTTACTCCATCATAATTATCCTTTAATACTCTTATAAATGAACTTTTAGCTTATCTTCCGTTAATTCTCAGAACAAGCAAAGCACACACGTAACAAACAAAGCCATCTAAATAAAGTGTTTAACCCTTTTGGTGGCTTTCCCCGATTATTCAAAGGCGGGCTGTGCATTTAAGAGGTAGGTGGCTTAATTACACTTCCTCTCATGAGGTGCAGGGCGTGTGATGGCATTTCAGCTTCTCTTCAAGCCAAGCCCCATTGGACGACTCTCTGAAAAGCAAAAGCAAGGAATTAAAACCAAAGCCAACCTAGCTGGCAAGAGTATCACAGGTCAGCCTGGGATTTCTCCAGTGCTGGGCGGCCGCCCAAGCTGAACGGCACACCGGACCTGAGTTAAGCTAATTAGAAAGAGAAGGTGGACATAGCTTATCTCAAGCCCTTGAGAGGCTTCAATTCAATTTCCATCTCAGCCACAAGCTCTCAGCAAGCCCTTGAACAACTCAGCTCTCTAGGACGTGGAGGGATTATTTCCTTTCTTTCCCTGAAGGAGCCGAGACACAGAGGTTAAAGACCAGATCCAACACAGGCTTTAGCTGCCCAGGGCTCAGACTTCAGGTGTCGACGTGCAACCCTGTAAAGCTAAAACACCTTCTCAGCAGCTGGTCAATGGTCAGCCTGAGCAGCCGCACATTCTCCCAGGACACATGGCAACGAGATTCCGCAGGCAGAGCGAGGAATGAAGATGGATGGATGCTTCAACCACCTGCCTGTTGTCCTGAAATGGCTCCACGTACAGCAGGGACTCATCTGCTTCAGCATTCCCTTCCTCGCACGCATCCTTCATCTGCCTGTTCCAAAGGCAAACTGCTTTCTTTTTCCATCATTTCATGGGAGAATATCTCACTGGCATGATTCAGAGGTAGCTACAGGACAACTCGTTAGAGACAATTCTCAAGATCCTCTTTTATAGACTGGGTAAACTCTGCAACTTGCCCGTGAAAATCAAACAGATTTTCATGGAAATTTGGTGACATTCAGTGAAAAGCTATTAGCGTGCATAATGAGAAAATACCTAATTCTCCCAAAGAAGGTTTTATGCCCACAAGTGCATCTACAATAACCTGGAAGGGTTAGATTATAGCTAGTAATGCCAAGCAGACCTCTAAAGGAGATTAACTCAGGAGTTTTGTTATTAAAGGTGTACCGTTCATGAGCCTAACTCCACTACAGTGAGAGATACTAAACAGTACTAAAAAAGGTTAATAGCCCTGAGCGGCTCTACGAGACAACTTGCCCATGTTGGTGCACATTCCAATAAAAAAAAAATCTCAATAAACGACAAATGAAACAGCCATCCTCTTTGGTCCCCAGCCCATCTTATTTGCTCTCTAATAATATTTGCCCTCACGAAATCCTGTTACAGTCTTTTCCCTGGTTTTCCCAGCAAAATGATGATTCTTTAAAAGTCACGGGGCCGGAGCCTCAGCTGCTGTGGAGTGACCCAGCTTTGTCAGCTAATGGGACTATGCTGACTTACATCAGCTGGGACTCTGGCTTTTCCCCTGCTTCATGTGGAATGGACTCACCAAGATTATCAGTTAGCTTTAAGACTATCATGGTTTCTATGGTAAAGAAATCACCCTAAAAGCATTTTTCCCTATTCAGTTTTTAAGAATCCAATCCTCTGCTGTAGCTTAAGGACAAACAATTTGACGATTACCACCAGCAGAGCCAAGGCCAACTTGAGAAATTTTTATTTAATTCCTGATAACATAATCCATGTTCCACAGAATTTGCCATGTGAAATATATTCCTGTGTAATACCAAAGTGTTAATGGCACAGAGTAAAACCACAAGCTGGTTTGAAATGCAGAGAAAAGATATGAAATCACATAATGCAGCTCCATAATCGTTTGACAATAAATGATCCTTTTATCCGATTATTATTTCAGTTGCGTGTCTTTAATAAAATGCAGCAGTTACCCATTCCCCAAAGCATTTTGACCATGGTTATGATTGAAGAGCAGCAGCCTGTAGCAGGAAAGCTGGGTTTTGGTCCTTCATTACCCCATGCACAGCCTGAGCTCCTCACATCTTAGGAGCATCAATGGGATGAGACATAGGATCATCACCATTAATAGCTTTAAACTGCAGTAGCTCCAATTAAATCATTGCACTAATGGTTACCGACTGGCAGGCAGGAAATGGAGAGAACCCATATAGGAATATAAAAAAGAATTTAAAGCATTGAAAAAGACTGTGACTAATAGAGTCAAAGAAAGTAAGAAAGAAACCTCTGCATTTACCAAGAGCAAACGCATCTCCTGCTCGTTAGCTAGCTTTGCTAAAATACGCTGCTTGTTAAGCTGCCATTCCCAGATCAGAATAATTTTCTTTTAGTCAATAACATTTTGCCGTTTTTAAAAGGAAAGAAGCAGCAGTTGCATCTTTTGGTGACAGCTGCAGGAAATGACCAGCTCCTTAACTTTCCAAGGGGAAATCCTCCAACACTAATAGGCAACTTAATTTGTAGAGAATTTGGGAGAGCTAAGACAGCACCAAGGAAGTCCTGCTTTTTATGGTTTCGGAAAAGACAAATGATCCTTTTCCATCAGATTAGAAGTTGGCTCAGAGAATGTAAGCATGTTGATAAAATAATACTGCGGCTTCTCAAAGGAATTTGATTTCATTCTGGTTTAAAAATAAATGAGTGTTATATAATATTGGCTGTGCCCATATTGACCAGTTTTCCATCTATTTAACCACTAAATCCTCAAATCAGCACCAGCCTTTTCTTAGACCAGTGGAGTTCGGTTAACCAACAGGCTGCAAAGAAACATTAAATGTTACTGGGTTTTCGTCACATTTGCAGAGGATTAAAAATGAGCACTAAATAGCACAGGGTCAGGTCCAATACTCAGACAGATTTAACCACTGGCAGAAATACATTATTGTTTTCTAAAAAGCTACAGCCAAACACAAGTCTACATCTCCATGGAAAAAGATGGTGACTGGAGACAGTCCTTTGGGTGTAAGCCTAAATTAGCTGAAGAAAAGGTTGAATAAAATGCCATGGTTGGAACACATTCTGTCTCTGAAGTGAGATGAATTTGGATAAGAAAGAAGGGAAATGTTTTTCACCATGGATTCCCTAACGTTATTTACAGTAGCCAAAAAAATGGACTGGTCTTAACTGTGCCAATTATGAACTTGGCTGTTCATACATGGTGCCATGTATACCTGGGGTACAGTAAAATTATTCACCCCCAGAAAAGACATTATCAAAAACTAGGGCATAAAGATATGAGGCAGGGATAGATTTTTCTCTTTTTGTTTTATTTTATTTTTGTTTTGTGGCCCCTGGAGACTGAGTGACAGAGGTGTAGAGGGGGATTTGCCATAGGTTAACTCACCTAATCGGTGTGCAAGAAAATACATGTTGAATTTCTGAGGAGAAGGTCAGGAAAGATGCAACTTCTTTTGCCTTCACAAATTCTGCAATTGGAAAGCAAGAGTCCCTGCATTCTGCCTTCCAAACAGTCCAGTGGGAAAAAAAAATAGTCCTGCAAAATTGCAAAAGCGTCATGGGAATCATATTGCCTTGGTCATCCCTTGCTGGCCTCACTCAGCAAGATACCAGCTGTTCTGAAAAACATCGAGTAACCTGGGATGCTTCGCTGCTGGCCACAGACCAGTTGTACAGATCCGAGACGTGGGTCTGATTTTCACATGTGCCACACTCTAGCTGATTCCCAGCGAAGGCTCGCGGCACCCCAGAATATCAGGCACCATGTATCTGTGCAGCAAGGCCTGTGGGCTTTTAATGTATTTTTCTCGTAATAAAACAGGCAACAATGAATGCAGCAAAAGAAGACGTGCCAAAGTAGAATTATGTGTCAGAGAACAAGCCACCAGAGCCAGGCTGGACAGGAACGAAGTGGCTGACCTAGTGTCAGACCTTCATTAAAGTCAGCCACTGTGCCAAATAATTCAAGAGCAAATTCTTGTCATAATAGTATTTTTCAAACTCTTTACAGCTGTCAAAGATATTTGCAGAGCAGTAAGTTTTCTTTCTTTGCCCTTGATCAACTACTTGAAGTTAAAGATAGTCCTACAGAACAGCTACAACAGCAGGCGCTGAGATTTCCCAGAAGAAATGCAGGTGTTCATGTAGCACATTCACCTCTCCTTGACCACAACTTGCTTCTTTTCACAGCCCTGGCAGTAGCCCCTGAGCTGTCAAGGGTTTGGACATCTGGCTGAAATCCAGTGGTCCAAAAGGTGTTGATATAGCAGGAGATGTTGATACAGCATTAGGGGCTGCAAGGTATGCAAGGTAAGAAGGTGAACTAGAACCCAGCTCAGGAGGGACCTTCTCCCTCCTCGTAATGGTGGAGAAACATCAGCAGGTTCAAAGCTGGGTAAATGAACCCTTAGACACCTCCAGAGATTATCAAAGGTGGTAAGAGCACAAACTCTTTCTTTGGCATGAACAGCTTAACTGAAATGTCTGACAAAAATGCCCGAATATGAATGATGGAGCCACATCTCAACTGTATTTTTCTTCTGCTGATGAGGTAGAAGTGATCTACCTAGCAGTTTGGGGTTTTGAACTGGAGAACTAAATGTGGTGCAAACGCTGAGCAGGACTGTCCGTTCAGTCAGACTCCTTTCCTTCCAACAAGACTCTCCAGCAGCTCCAGCAAATTCAGAGCAGAATAAAACCGATGTCGTTAAATCAGGCTGAATATATCGGTGGCTCTGGTACTTCTTTGGCTGTTGAAATCCCAACATGGGATTTCTCCAGAAGCGGAGGAGCACTTCAGTTACAGGATTGGGGTCACAACTCCAAGCACAGAGAACATGCACCAGCAATAGCAGTACAAGCTCATATATTTTCTCTCACCAGGAAAAAAAAAAAAAAAGCTATTAAACGAGCAAAAAACTTTGCACAACACATGCCACCGTTCCACCAGCACCAACCCAGAGGCTTAGAAACACATAAAGGCAACATCCCTGGGACCTGCTCTTTTCTTCCTAGGGATCTCACCCGTTGCTCGTCCTCCCCGAAGAAGAGGCGAGGACTGCGTGCGTGTGGCGAGAGAGGCGTTTTGTCCAAATTACCTTATTTATTCATAGGCCTTCCTTAATAGCAATGGTAAGAATAACAAATCCTGGGGGAGCTATGTAACTAATTCATGCGGGGACGTGTGAATGGGCAATTTGCAAACTAATTGCCCCCAGACAATATGCTGGGCAGACAGGTTGCCCGCGCACTGGCTCTACGCACGTTTTTGTCCGCGGCGGCTGCCTGGTAAGAGGCGGTTGAAATGCTTTCTGGGCAGACAATGGGCTTGCTCAAGTGTGCAACTATTTCGGAGGGAAGCTATCCCGCCCACCCCGGGTGGCGAAGGTTTGTTCTACCCCGCGTCCAGCTGCCGTGTCCTGCCAGGAAAATACAAGGGCCATGTGCGGGACAAAACAGTTTTGCCTTATTGCTTCTGCCGGCTCAGGAGGACGCAGAGAATATCGGCAGCATATGGGCCTCAGGGGATTTCGGCCATTTAACAAACATTATATGCTCCATAACAAAACAACAATATTTTGGTACTTAGATCAACGAAATAGCTAAATTAAATTCCCTAGACGGTGAGGGCTGGTATGCTAATTGGCTTGCCTTGTGGATTTTCTATGCAGCTCCCCAAGAAACAGATTGGCCCATTTTTCAGGCAACTGATTGCTAATTGGAGTAATGAATAGCAGGCTGGAGGGGCCTATCACTTCGCTTGGTAAATTCAAACTCCCGTTATTCATGAGGACAAGCCAGAGGTGAAGTGGTTTTCATGGGAGGTGGGCAGACGGGCTGGTGCCAGGTCCACCCAAAGGCGTTTTTCTTTCCCTTTACACTGGGAACACAAGGGAAGGTTTAGCACCTGGTCCCCCCATCCCTCTGGGATGCTGTGCTCCTCAAACAGCTGAATAGCCCCCGAGAAGGATTCCCCCGCCGACTGCAGAAGGCCGGCTGGTACCTTTATTGAGCAGACGATGGTCCTGCTCTACGGTCCCTGACACAGGCCATCTCTGCTGCCTCTGGGAAAGTCCTTGGTTTTGCTACTCTTTCCTTCCCTGGTAGCTCTGATGGGCCCGACAGAAGGGCTCGAGTAGTGGTGCAACAAGGTCAGCAGGACACAGCTCTGAGGCTTCTCCCTTCATCATCCCAGCTCCTGCATCCTCAGCTGGCCACACAGCCACTGCTCCTTCCCCTTCCCACCCGCTGGTTCTGGTTTCCCACCACCCCAGCTTCCCAAGTCGGTTAGAGGAACATACCGGGGTGTGGGGAAGGTGAAGCTTGGGGGTCTTGTCTACTCTTTGGTGCAGAACACCTGGCCCTCAAGCCCGCACTGGCAAGGATAAAGGCCTGGCTTCGGTTTCCGAGTGTGAAAATGCTGAGCCCTCTCTGTTCCTGCAAACTTTGCCATAGGCTGGGCTCTCGGCATCTCCCCGGGGCTGAGCAGCCCTCTTCAGACCAGGCTCCCTGGTAGCACACAGGACACCTGCGAGGAGCAAGCTTCCTCACAGCTGCTTTCTGCACCAAGACACGAGGTAACGACTGCCTGAAAGCCACGGCCAAACTATTCGCTGAAGACTATACTCAGAAAAATTTGGAAATGGGTCCCTTTAGGGGATTTCAAGTACTGTTCTGCAACTGATAAGCTTTTCAGTTCCTTATCTGAACCAAAAAATAACTTTTCTAAACTCACAGAGTTACCCTACCAAAATATTTTAACTGATAATATTAATATTTTAACTAATATGTTAATATTTTAATTAATATTTATTTATAAGGTGTTAATGCATCATCTTCCCAGACAACCACAGTTACACATTCTACTAAAATGTAGCAATTATTTCAGTTGCTGAATCTCCAGCAAATGCACTGGTTTGGTTTCATGTTGAGCCCGAAGGTGGCTCAAAGCAGCACACAGGCGCCTCCTGTCAAAAGTCACTTCTGAAAATCTCACAGCATAATTTTTCTGCATCATGGTTTCAAAGTAACTGAGCTCATCAGAGACACTAAGATTCCATTTTGCAAGAGGAGGCTTATTTTCATAAATTTTGTTAGAAGACAGGTAGGTGACCCCATTTACTGAAAAAAAAAATGCAGCACAAGAGAAGATACTATATATTCAAAAGCAATTAATGATTTTTGGTGTCTGCATTTCTGGGTGCCCAAGGTGGGTGCTCCAAAAGGCCCCATCCTCAAAGGGCAGAGAGGTTCATTTTGGAAAAAAGTCTCCTTAAAGTGCCTCAGGTTAAAACCCAGAGATTTTCTATTTTTGCTTCCCTGAGCTGATCATAACTATTCATCCAGGCACTTCTGCACTTCATTCACCCTGGCATATGAGTGCTGTATAACCAACAGTGAAGTTGTCACTGGGGCACTAGAAAATACATTCATTTTATAGGAACTAAACCACCGAAAATTGGTTTGCTTCTTCGAGGAAGCTTAGAAATACCAGAGAACAGTCCTGCAGCTCCTGAAGCATAAATGATTGAAGGCTAACAACAGGCTGCCACTAATACTTATTTGTTGGTAGTTGGTGCAAGACATGAAAAAAATGGCTGAGAATCCTTCTTTTGTTTCAAAGGTACACGATGATTATTTCACACAAAGAACTTTAGGCACCTCCTAACAAATGAGAGGGTCACAGTACTCCAGAATGGAAAACTGACTTTCTGGATCATTCTCCCTTATGAGACTCTAAGCATTCATCACCAACGTACAGGGTCAGACAAACCCACATGGAGGACTGGGAGCAGTGAACTCCTCCTCAAGGGGCACTGGGACAGCAAAGCACCTCCAAAAATGGCTCTCAGGGCATGAGAGGTGACATTCAGCAAAGAAGAAAATAATACCGTACTTGGATTTGATGCAGATGTTTAAGCTGGGCATAGTCCTCTGGATACAATGCTACATGTTTGAAGGAACCCTAAGTTAAAATTAAGGTTTATTTCATAGAATCATAGA
>VXBO01010843.1:0-12224 GCA_013400135.1 Rhinoptilus africanus | reverse complement strand
TACAGGTTGGGAGCTGACCTGCTGGAGAGCAGCTCTGAGGAAAGGGACCTGGGAGTCCTGGTGGACAACAGGATGACCATGAGCCAGCAATGTGCCCTGGTGGCCAAGAAGGCCAATGGCATGGTGCCCAGTGATAGGACAAGGGGTAATGGGCACAAACTTGAGCACAGGAAGTTCCACCTAAACATGAGGAGGAACTTCTTTACCTTGAGGGTGGCAGAGCACTGGAACAAGCTGCCCAGGGAGGTGGTGGAGTCTCCGTCTCTGGAGACATTCAAAACCCGCCTGGACGCGTTCCTGTGCAACCTGCTCTAAGGTGGCCCTGCTCTGGCAGGGGGGTTGGACTAGATGATCTACTAAGGTCCCTTCCAACCCTATGATTCTATGATTCTATGATTCTATAATTTTTCTTTATGCCAATCTTGATTCCCAAGCTAAAGATGTTCTGATGAAACCTTTCTTGTTCCCCAGACACACAAAAACATGATAATGTCTTTAGCATCTGTGAAGGGTTCAACAACTCAGCACAGGCTTCAGTGGTAGAATTGACCCAAGAGAGAAAAAAAACTCCCTCAGACTGAATAACAAGGTTAAAACCTAATCTCTTAAAAACTTCCCATCAGTCGTTTAGCCTCCTGGATAAGGTTTCCAAACTCCTATCGGTGAGCTGATGGCTTGCCCGTAGATTGAAGTGGATGTTAATGAAGACTTATGTTCAGTCTTCCTTCAAAAGCCCAATCCTGAATATTTATTTTCATAAGCATGCCAAAAATAGACACATCTAACTAAATTTTTTTCTATGATGTTGGGCCAGAAACTTGCTGAAAGGTTTGAAGGAAATCAGGGGAGATGCTTGACACATGAAATCAGAAGTGCGCATTTGACTTTCTGATCAGTCTCTTAGTTGAGGGATTTTGGGACTGTTCCCTCATAAATAGCTCGTATTCAGAAACTAAGTTTAATATTTTTTTTAGAGTTCAAAGAAGACTACCCCATTTAATGTCTTTGGTAAAGTTAACGCTTTTTTGTTTTTCTTTTGTTTGACTCTTGCACAGCCATACATACCCATTTCAATTTAATTTTCCTCTTGGTTTTATATTCCCTCTTTGTGCATTGAATTGAGTATTTGCCTCCCCATACATAGAGAAACTAGTTAATGTCCACCACAGTCATTAAAAACCTTTAATGCATTGGTAAAAGAATTTTTCTTCTCCTACCTATAGCAAATATGATGCTTTGCTATGATTTAAAGTGTATGTGGATGAATATGTGAGGGAGAGGTTAGTCAGGATTGAACAAACATGGAAAATAAATTTTCTATGACTTTATTCCTTTGCACTCTTTATTTATGTAGCAATCACAATTCAGGCCAATAAAACTTGCCTAGCAGTGCACTATTTGAAATCTGTTTTGTTGCGGCTGTTTTTTGGTATTCTTCCACCTCTTAAATTCAGAGGTCTTGTTACCATAGGTATGATCTTGAAACCATCTCAGTGGCCTAAAAGTCTTAATACCACTGACAGCCACTGGGACTTGCACGCTTTTGAAATGTTTTATTCTGAATCTTATTATTCACATGCCAGGAGAAAAGAACAAAGTTAGGCTAATAAGGTAAAAATGATGCAAAACTTCTTTTCACAAATTGGCATACCTTTAATGTGCGAGATCTGGGAACACTCGGCATTCGATGCGGCAGTGTGTGTCCCACTGGGAAATAAGATAGCTGCATTCTTCTGCTGTAGGGAGTGTTCGGATGTATAGACTTTAAAACTATGAGCATTGTTGGACTACGTGCTGCCCAGATGTACACCAAACACTTGAGGGAAACATTTTGAAATCACAGGAAAGAAAAACTTGTATCTTTCGGAGCTGTTTGTTAAAAATGGCAAAAGTTTGGTGCCGTACAGAGGTCTGCAGTGCTTGGGAGGTGGCTGGGAGGAGATGGTAGTAGCAAAGGGTTGATGTGAGGGTTTTGACTCCATGGAGAGCAGTTTAACTGGTCTTCGTCGTTCCTCAAGCATAACGTTGTCACAATGAAGGTGTCTCGCTCTGAGTCTATCTAGGCTGAGAAAATCTGTTGAAAAGGTCATAGGTGATGCAAAGAGGAAGATCCTGTATCAAGTTTCAACCTCTAACTTTGTCTCTGAGATCTACGGTGTGGCGAGTAACCAGGAAGCTGTGTTGTAGCCTTTTCTGGCAAAGAAGCAGATCTCCTGCAAAACCTGTGTAGACTTTTGCCCAGGCTTTTGCATGGGTTAAGGACAGCTTATGAGACCACCTGATTGTTTCAAATCCTCACCAGATCCTCTATGAAGTCACGGTTGTGACTGGTGATATCGAAGGCGGCGGTACCGACGCCAGTATTTTCATGACTGTCTTTGGATCGAATGGGAACACGGAGGAGATGCAACTGGAAAAAAATGGAGACAGGTACAGTAACTGTCATTTTTGTTGGTCAGAAGTGGAGCAATAACAGATTCTAGCTTCAAGTCAAGAAGCACTTGGGGCTTTGACTGAAACACAAACTCCCATTGTGTTTATAGATTCAGAACTGGGCCCTTGTAAGTGTTATTGTAATGTATTTAGCAGAACAGAGGACAGGAGAGCACTGTGTAGCCAGGGAAACTATCCTTTGTCATTTGTAGAAGTTTTATTTAACCCATTCCCCAGTGTCTTTAGAGATAAACATTGCAAACAAAAATATGAACTGTGAAGTCCTGCATCAGCTCCAAGAGGAACTGTGGACATTGCATGAAACCACGTGTGCAATTTCTGCAAAACACATTTTTTTTGTGGAAAAATAAGTAATTTAATTTAAACATTATTTAATGGGAATGCATGAGTAACTGCATAATGAGAGACAGACAAATTAACCTACACACACCTGCCTTGAGCAATGCCTGTGATGGGAAGATGCTGACTCTCCTCCTGTTTGCTTTGATGGCCAGATGTCAGCCAGCTTGGTCCAGAGGCCACGGGAGGGATGATGCCAGGGCCTGAAAAGGTATCTGAGGGCCCTGCTGAGAACCGGGTTTCTTAGCTCAGGCTCTGTGCCATGTTAGTGTAACCGTGCGGTTTTGTATCTAGAGCTGGCTTGTCTGCAGCTGGCACAAAAGGGACACACGGTGACATCTGTCTGCCCAGATGTGGCCTTACCATGCAGAGAGATGTGGGGAGTGCTGCACTGCATGCTCTGATTTTACTGAAAAGGTGAAATCTCATGTTTTCTTCAGCAGGAACAGCTGAAAACACTGTAATCCTAGTGTGACGCCAGCACTTCTGTAAACCAAAAAAAATCCATGTGCCACTGATCCATTTCCTCAAGCTTTCCTGTTCCTTCCTAGCACCTCCCTCGGTACTGAAAGCTTTGGCAAGAATGAACATGGCACTAACCAGCTTTCAGGGGTGGGCTTCATTATCCTTAAATGTAATTAATTGACTACCTCTGATCTTATTCAAAGCATCTACAGAGCGTCAGGAGGGCTGGAGCACTTGGCCATGTGGCTGCACCTCAGCTTGCTGAGGTGATGCTGGACTCTTCCCCCAGCCTCCTGGCCATGCAGTTCCTCCGCTGCAGCTTTGTGTATCACGTGTGGGCTGGATAATTGAAGATAAGGCTCCCTGCGTAGAGGCGTTTGCTCAGGGGATGTTTTACTTGCAGCTGCCATAGCAGAGCGGATGCCTGGGCAAGCGTGTTCAGCTAAGCTTGAAACCATCATGTGTTTAGTTAGTAACAAGCATGAGCCTTGTTTGCTCTGAAAAAAAGAAATGTTAGCAGAGGTGCTGCTGACTAAACTCTCCATGAGAAACACCTCTGCGTCATGCAGAAAGACGTAGCTCTCGGCCCTGCTCCACATCAGAGAGACATCCAGTTTGGGGGGCAATGCACCTGGGTTGCCACCGTATCAGGCTGCTGGTGACAACCTCCTTCCAAGACCCCAGGCAATCCCAAACTGATCTGTCTACCACTATTTTAAGCCCAACAGCTAATTCTAGTAGGTGGGAAAATGGACCATGACTGTTTGTATTTAAAATTAAAGCAAAGTTCACATCGGGGTACGTCAACCAAAAATCTCTAACAGGGACCAAGATATCTCCAGCACCTCAAGAGAGGGATTGAAGTTTCGCTCCAGCTGTCCTGGCAAGTGATATCCCTGAACTACGTGGCTTATAAAAAAACATCATGTTTGTCTATACAGGACAAGGGTCTCTGCTACAAGAATATGAAAACACAATAAAGGAAGGCCACACAATTTGTATGTCATTAGTTGCTTGGGCTGTCTTCTACCCGTCTTGGGCTGTCTTCTACCTTTTGTCTTCCACAAAAGGCAATGAAAACTCATTGTGGCTGTAGAAAGAAGAAGGACATGTAATAAGCAGCTATTACTATTTTAATATCACCAGGATGCTGTGCTATTCTTTGGGGATGTACAGGCACATCTCTGCTAGCTGGAGACAGTCTGTATCAGACCTCCAACTGTACAGAGCTCTCGTCATCTCGTTAGCACCCTCTGCAGAGGGCACGCATGCCCCCACATACACACATTATCTGTTTCCACACCACCTCCACCAGTCCTCATCCAGCTCTTAACAACACGGGCTGCCCCAGGCTCTCGTTTCGCACGGAAATCTCGCCAGCCTTTGGGACAAGGGCGAGGGATGGGTGAGAGCCACTGCAACCAAATGGGGAAAGGCGCTCCATCTTCACTGGGGCCATCCAGCGCCAATTCACTCACAGCAGCTTAATGCATTACGAAGAACCGTCTGTCTGACCTGCTGCAGATTTAAGGCAATTTTAGCTACATTACTGTTATTGCCAAGACCTCTGGGCAATAGAAATATTTCTAAGTGCAGGCATGGGTAGGAAAGCTTAATGAAATCCCTTAGATAAATGCTTCAGTGTCCTGGAAAAGGAATAGCTGCAGTCAGCTTGTCTGAGTACTTCTTCCCTTCTCAATTTTTTTCAGGCTTATGTTCATGTTCATATAAATTAGGGATAGAAAAATAGCTTGTGGGTCACACAGCTTGTCACTTTAGTAATTGTTTTCCTCTAGTACAACGACTTCTCGGAAGTAGCAGGTGAGTATCAGCCTGCAAACTGTAAACAGGGCATTTACTGAAGATAAATAATGGTTTATTTTGCTGACTGACTGTTTAGCTTAGAGTTGCTCCATCTGGAAAGGAGCAGAGTGAGAGATTTCTGCGAAGCTTTGTAAGTAATAGTGATTCTAATGAAAACTGGTCATAGGATCATTGAATAATTCAAGCTGGAAGGGTCACACCTTTTTCTTAAATAGAAGTGGAAATCAATCCAGCCCAGGCACAAAAGCACGTTCTCTTTCTCACAGTGAGACAGGCTGTCTTGGTTTCCACTACCACAGAAAGACAAATAACAAGAGAGAGGAGTTTTTCAAAGAGCAAACATAATCCTTAATAACTAGAAATGGACTGGGACCAAAACGCCCCATCCAAATGCCTCTGGGAGTGCAGGGAAAGCAACGCCTGGATGAAAACTGAGATGCTCAAGCCAATCCCTATTGCTAACATCTGCAGCTATGCAGGCTCAGATAATGGTGTGCGGATAATCACACTCATGCTGCGGGGTGTAATCTGAGCAGAGGTTGGTAAAGAAATGGTTGGGTTTTTCCTCCAGATCCTGGCACTGCACAGCTGTAGGAGGCTAAGTATATTGCCAGGAGTGCGATATAATCATTATGGTTTGTCTATATTATGGTGGTGCCCGCAGTTGGCAGAGCTCTCTCCAAACTGCTCAGCAGACTCAGGTAACTCACCCAGAGAAGTTTGCACAAAGGAAGAGCCTCAGCAATATAATGGTCACAGTGATGCTTGGCAGACCCCCTGGATTTGGCTGCCCTTCTACTTAGCAAGGGCTGGATTTCCTTCTCCAAGCCCACAGCACGTCTGCCACAGTATTTTGGGGATGAATCTAGAAGATATGCTTGCTCTAAACAGAGTAATATTGAGCCTGAGGAAGCACTGGAGCAAGGCTTTCTTCCTAGCACTATTGATGCTAAGAAGAAGGCAAGGTAGCTCTGGTCCTAGCCAGTGTACTGTCTTCTTCAAGGAGGTGTCCCTGCCCGGGGCAGGAGGTTGGAAATAGGTGGTCTTTAAGGTCTCTTCCAACTTAAACCATTCTATGATTCTATGATAAGCATATGTTAGTTTTTCCCCTTTCCCTGCTTTCTGCTGATTGCTATGGATGAGCAGTTCCAACACATCCTTGCGCCTATATACAGCAGCCAAGTACAGAGTGAGNTGAGCAGAGGTTGGTAAAGAAATGGTTGGGTTTTTCCTCCAGATCCTGGCACTGCACAGCTGTAGGAGGCTAAGTATATTGCCAGGAGTGCGATATAATCATTATGGTTTGTCTATATTATGGTGGTGCCCGCAGTTGGCAGAGCTCTCTCCAAACTGCTCAGCAGACTCAGGTAACTCACCCAGAGAAGTTTGCACAAAGGAAGAGCCTCAGCAATATAATGGTCACAGTGATGCTTGGCAGACCCCCTGGATTTGGCTGCCCTTCTACTTAGCAAGGGCTGGATTTCCTTCTCCAAGCCCACAGCACGTCTGCCACAGTATTTTGGGGATGAATCTAGAAGATATGCTTGCTCTAAACAGAGTAATATTGAGCCTGAGGAAGCACTGGAGCAAGGCTTTCTTCCTAGCACTATTGATGCTAAGAAGAAGGCAAGGTAGCTCTGGTCCTAGCCAGTGTACTGTCTTCTTCAAGGAGGTGTCCCTGCCCGGGGCAGGAGGTTGGAAATAGGGGGTCTTTAAGGTCTCTTCCAACTTAAACCATTCTATGATTCTATGATAAGCATATGTTAGTTTTTCCCCTTTCCCTGCTTTCTGCTGATTGCTATGGATGAGCAGTTCCAACACATCCTTGCGCCTATATACAGCAGCCAAGTACAGAGTGAGATCTTTCATGCGACGTTACACAAACCTATCCGGCTTCTTACAAATAATGGAGCTAATTTGCAAATCCAAATTCCCCAAATTCAGGAGTGGAGTGCAGGACAGTCTGTCTTGGCTCCTTTCTAAGACAATTTGCCTGTGCTTACTAAACTCAGGCGCCGGGCTTCGACTTGCAGTCAGGTTGCCGTATTTAGCTGAGCTGCAGCAACTGTCTGTCACCGCGGCAAATGCAAAGTTATGGGCTGTGTCTTAGCAAAAGAAGATTAAGCAAAATTGCTTTGCATTTCAGTTGGGATGGGCTAAGAGCGGGCACATGGGGAGATGCCAGGAGGAAGGCGACGTGCAGAAACCTGACTGTGAGTCTCTATTGTTCTGATCACAAACAGAGTGATAATGGATGCTACAGGCTGCCTGGAATGACTCCAGGTGCCTCGTACGGGTTTGATTTTCCAGGGGAGGAGGAATCCCTGTCAAACCTGCGCTGAGGTGTCTTGCCAAAAACACAGTAGCTAGTGACTGCAAGACAGAAAAGCTCAAGTTCAATAATGTGCACTCATAAACTTTTAATGTGAGGCTGTTGGCAAGGTGCGAGTTGCAGCATGGACAGGGGATCGAGACGCGACAATGTTGTAAAGCAGCGGGAAACCTCCTTGGTCTTTTCATCCCTCCAGGTTTGAGCGGGGCCAGGAGGACAGTTTCATTATGGAGATCGCCGATATCGCACCCCTCAGGAAGATGAGGATCCGGACGGATGGGAAGGGGACTCGCCCGCACTGGTTCCTGGAAAGGGTAACGCACTTCACATTGCGTGTCTCTCTGCAACCTGCTTGTGTGGAAGCCTCTCAGCCCTTGAGGAAGAGGACAAAGGCAGCTAGCTGTGCCTGTTGTGATAAGACAAGGGGGAATGGCTTTAAACTGAAAAAGGATAGATTTAGAATAGAAATAAGGAAGACGTTTTTTACAATGAGGTTGGTGAGACACTGGCCCAGGTTGCCCAGAGAGGTGGGAGATGCCCCAGGTCGGGTTGGACGGGACTTTGAGCAACCTGATCTAGTTGAAGGTGTCCCTGCTCATTGCAGATGGCCTTTAAAGGTCCCTTCCAACCCAAATCATTCTATGATTCTATTCTATGATTGCATGACTCACTTTTACTCATTTCCTACCTCTTTCTATTTGGTTTCTCATGGGTTATTTTCCTGCAGGAAATTGAGTCAAAAAAGAAGAAAGCCAGGGCAAAAGCTGTGTTGTAAATTTTACTGTTAGATCCCACTCTCTGTCCCTGCAAAAGAACCTTGGCTTGCCACCCAGGGCACCTGCAGTATTTTCTGTTCCCCAGGATGTAGCCTCAGCTCCTGCAGACCCCTGCCATGCTCTGACCCCATGGGAGCATGGATCCCCACTCTGCCAGGCAGGGATAGCTAGCATGGGCCTGGGCTGAGGGGGACATTTCCAAATAATCTATCCTTTCAGGTGAAGCATCGCATGTCCCCCCTTCCCTTCTCCCTCTGCCACGCAGGCAGATGTCTTTCTTCTTCACACAAGTAAAGCGGTGTTTTCTTCCTCCATTTTGAATAGAGCATGCAGAACGACTCCCACCATTTCTGTTGATTGTATTTTTCCCCGGTGTCCTCTCTCAAAAAAAGCACAGTGCTTGCCTTTATCTTTTCTACCAAACCACCAGCCTCATATAAACATCACCTATATTTGGGCAGTAAAATGTAGTTTGTCTGTTATGAGTCCCTATATTTTTATTTCTAAGATAGAGATGGAGGGATGTGCTGATTCAACACCAGCAGATGTCATTAAAGGAGGAACACGTCTCTGCCATGTTTATTTAGCATGCTTTTTATGGAGTAGATATCCTGCTGGGTTCCTGTATCTTGGCATTTTTATGAGAATAGGTTAAGACCCAGCAGCTTAACCCAAGGTCAGAAAGAATAGTGCAGAATTTTTTTATTGGGTCCTTTATCCTTTTTGATTGGTCTGAAGCTGTCCTTCATTTTCCCATAAATAATGTGTTTCTAAACACTTGTTCAGGGTGGCCACTGGTTTCCAGTGAAGTGAAGATCTGCTCTTCGCCTTCATTAGCATGGTCTAAATAGTGTTTCTCTGGTGCAATATCTTTTTGTACTTGAGCATTGTCACTTCTAAGTTTTTCTCTCAGCAACTTTTTTGCAGCTTTCCAAAGCGCTAGACCTCCAGTATATATCTTCCGAATATATGCCATAGACACACAATTTTTCCCTCTGTGCCTGAGGAATAACTCAATCCGTTCTTTGATTTGATTCAGTTATCTTGGTCAAACTCCCTTTGCCAGTTCCCCAATACTTCTTACGAGTTTTATAAATCACATTCATATAAAATGAAATCAAATAAAGCTTATTCATCCAGAGACGTTCCAGATCTTGCAGTCGTGAATTAGCAATAGGTTAAAGGCAAGGGATAGTGGCATCTTTAGTGGCAGGTAGCACCTTCCCATGCTCCTGTTGCCAGCTCTGTCCAGTCCAGCCTGGTGGACTGTCCCACCAAAAGCAAGGCTTTCCCAGAGAAGGAGGCAAAGGACTCTCATGTGGACCCACCTGATGAGCTTATAGCCCTTTCATGGTTCTACAGAAGCAACAGGCAGGCTATGAATGCAACTCTGAGACCAGAATTTTAGAAGCGTTTGAAAAATGTACCTGTAGTGTCTATTTTTCTTAGGGAAACAGAGCATGGAGGTTTTTCCAGCTCCAGTGATATGCAGATAACTTTATTTATTAGTTTTCTTTCCCACCTTCCCTGCAAAGGTAAACATAGCATTTGCAGTCCCAGGCAGAGAGTGAAGACCGGAGTGCTCTGGAAGAGGGGAGGAAGGATTTGCGTTCTCTGATTTGTATTCTAGCCTTGAAAACTTATGTAGCCTGGTGTGACATGAAAACTGATCTGAGCCCATTTCCATTTCTGTCAAAAGTGCATATTAAAACTGCATAATGAAATACTTGTGGGGGTAGTGCTAAACTCTCAGACAGATGGTTCACAGTTAGTGCTAACTAGCACAGTGAAATGAGAAGCTAGATTATGCCATCAACCCCGTAATTAACCATTTGTTGCTCCATTTATCTACAGGATATTCTCAGTTTTCTTGTTCGATTAAAATAACAATAAATGATCTTTTTATTTCTCTTTGGTCTTTTTGTAAAATGGTGCTGGTCATAATTTGTACTGCTTTTAGTTCACCAGAAATAGAAGTGCATAAATAACAATTAAAATGCATTAATTATCAATGATGTTGTACACAGCCAACAGATTTAATTTACAAGGAGGAAAGTAGTCTTTTTTTTTTTTTTTCTGACTCGATAAAATACATTGAAATTTCATTCAGAATCTCAGTGAAGTAAAGAACTTGAAGCCAAAGATTCAAACTGCACCGGAAGTGGCAATAAGTTTTAAATGTTGACACTTAATCCTGTAGAGGGAACAAAATTTGGTTTGTGATGTGATGAGCCAGAATTAATATTATTGATTATTGCTGTGCACAGAAAGACATACCAAAAGCCCTCTAAAGCTGAGCAACACTTGCTGATCTCACCGCTGCTGGGAGAGTCACAGAGTTTGGATATTTTCCTCTGACCTAATGCTGAATCCTGTGTTCTTCCACATCGAGCTACCACGACGCTGCTCTGTGTTTCTGAAAAATTGGAGAATTAGAATCATAGAACCACAGAATGCTTTGGGTTGGAAGGGACCTTTAAAGGCCATGTGGTCCAACCCCCTGCCATCAGCAGGGACATCTTCAACTAGATCAGGTTGCTCAGAGCCCCGTCCAACCTGGCCTGGGATGTTTCCAGGGATGGGGCATCTCCCACCACTCTGGACAAACTGGGCCAGTGTCTCACCTCCCTCACTGTCAAAGAATTGTGACTTCTAATTAGAAAACTTATTTAAATGCATGCTTTGGAAACCTCCTCCTGGGATGGCCGGTTCCTCAGTCCGTGCGATGATTTCACCTGCTGCCCAGTGTCTTAGGTACAAAGTTGAAAAGCTAGAAACGAGGAGGGATGAGGGCTCTCTGAGTGAAATAACAGGAATTGTAAGGCTCTTAAATTCTGCAGAGTTGCTTCCTCAGAATTTTAATGTTACTTTGTGCTGTCAAAGCCAGGCAGATAAGAAGCTGTCTTAATGAAGCACTAATTGCATTGCATTCAAACGTCACAAATAATCCCGACTGTGGGACTTGGTCTTTATTCGCTTCTTTTTCCTTTATATAAAGGAGATTAAAAGAATTTGAGACAATTCATTATAGCTGAAGCTGACTGTTTTTCTTTGCAACTGAGGGAAGTCTTTTTGTTTTACAATCAGAGGACCCCAGTTTTTAGCGAAGACTAATGGCATGCAACAGAATTATAAAAACCTGTGGTTGAGTTTTTAAAGATGCAATCCAGGACCTCTGTATTTTGTTGTTAGCAGGGTGTGAGCCCCTGCAGAGTGTGTTTTACACTGCAGCTGGGAGAAGGCTGGTTTGAGGTAAATCAAATGATCGGACGTGTCAAACCTTTCTGTTACGGCGAACAGCCCACAATTAATTTCAAGTTGCTGGTTTGAAGTTCCTGTCAGCTACAATGTTTGCTCAGATACAAAGGAAATTATAAACATTTTATTCATACATATCGCTCCTGCTTCCTTTCATTTCTATAGGTTTTTTACAGCCCAGTTAAAACCCATGTGTAATTAGCGATAGCATTTGAGCTTAAAAGTATGCAGGATGTCCACAGCAAGTTCTAGGTATCCTGAAAAATAGTTTAGGTGCAATGTAAAGCAGCAGTCTCATTGACAAGCAGTGGCTAATTTTCCTGAGAGGAACAGAGAGAAAATAAAAATATCCTCAGCTCAGCTCCCTGAGATGGCTTTCTTGACCCTCATGATCCAAATCAAAATCGTGTATCATCCTGTGTGTGCGTGTGCAACACCCACAAACATCTCCCTGTGGGATGGGATTCGTTCTGTACTATTTTAGTCAGCAAAAAAGCTACGTTTGGCTTTCACCTCTTCTACCAAACTCTTTAGGCCTCCTCTGCAGTCAGCAGAGAGACAGATCCGAGGGGGGGAGCAATGCCTCGAACGGTCCCCAGCTGGGGTGGGATGCGTCGCTCCCCTGGCGGTACCTAGCTCTGAGCGCTGAGGGCCAACACGATGTGCTGGGGCTGGGATGCCCAATGTTTCAGGCTAGGTAAGGTCGGCAACACACCTACCTTGTGCTTGCCACAGGTTCCCTGCTGCCTCCACGTCCCTTGCTGTGATCTCCCCTG
>VXBO01010841.1:0-14927 GCA_013400135.1 Rhinoptilus africanus | reverse complement strand
AAAATCACTATTGCCGCTTTAATTTAAAGTGTGTGAGATGATTCTGTAATCTTGTTTTCATAATTTTGTGTAGTCAGATGATGTACTTTCCTCATGATTGCCAGAACCATTTTGAAACTTTTTCAGAATCTAATTCAGAACCCTCTTTCGCTGACAATTACTTGTCCTCTTGTCTTTTGAATAAAACTCAGCAATAGAAAATGAAAATCCTGTATCTTTTTTTTTTTTTTTTCACAGAAAAAGACTTGAGGATCAGTTAATTAGTAGGAGAGAAACTGAGAAAAAAAGGAAAAAAAGAGACATTATTTTTTCATTCTAAGTCCATGATTCTGTTCTCTTCCTCNGTCCATGTTTTTTTCTCCTCCCCCCCAAAAAAAAAAAAAAAAAAAAAAAAAAAAAGCCCTACAGTGGGTAGAGATTACTGTAAAAAGGGTGATCATCCAAAACTATGGACAATTTTAATGTGAGGAAACTCGTAGTAAATATTTAGCTTGCAGAGAAAACATTTGAGGAGGGAACTGTCAGATTTTTATAAAACCATGAATGGTATGAACAAAATTAGTTGAGAAAGGCTATTTGCACTTTCTTATAATGCAGCACGAAATGAAGAAAAGCAATGGGATAATTTTATGCATAAATTTGACCATGTACGTAAGTTCTCTGGTAGTACTTCATCCAACTGTGAATGCTATTATGGAAGTGAAACTGGAGAGTTTCTTTTAATGATCTCCTACTAGCATGTGTGCAAGTAAAAGATAAAGAAAAATATGAGAAACCTGTCTTCTCTTCATTTGATTTCAGGTCACCATCACGAAGTGAACACATGACAGAAACTCATAAGCAGCTGGATGAACAGTTGAAAGGACTTCTTTATAGAGCAAGAATTGAACAGGAGATGACTTGTGACCCTAGAGCACGATTCATTTCATATAGTCCACTGTCAGTGTAAAGCACTGTCCCCTGCTTTGTGCAGATGGTAGAGTTAATTGAGCCCAGAGAGAACAGATACAAGGTTTTTTGCTTGCTAACATTCCACTGTTAAAACTCAATAGATTACAATGACATTATTTAAGTAAGTGAGGCACTGATGAAAGCAAAATCAAGTACAGTGACTCTAACTAGCTCAGCTATCAAGCATTTTATGTATGTGGTACTGGACAAAATTTTCTGGCATTTACTTTGATGAACTTTAGTCCTGTAGTCTTAAAAAGAGACCAGAAAGACTCTTCTAATTGGAGGGAATACCTCCTCCCTCCCGCCCCCCCAAAAAAACCTCAAAAGACGAAACCCAGCAACAAATAAAACACCACCACCACAATGTACACCCCAACACAACTCTCCTGTGACAGTTTTCTTTCATCTCAGCTTTCAGGGTCTGAAGCTGTGTTGCCATCTTACAGAAAGTTGGGGGGGGAAGGGAGGAGGTGTGTGTTTGTAAATAAAAATCACGGAACTCATAAATGAGGGTTACCTGACAAACCTCTAAAAGATTGTGTTTGAGGATTTGCCTTCTCAATAGACGTTATTCTTAGTTAGCTGATCATCAGAAACTTGCCTTCTCACAGTGCAACCACAGCCTGTCACATGCAGTGGTTAAAACTCTGTCTGTTCTTCTTAGCTGACTGAAAATTCTTTGCCCTCTTTTGTTTTTTTTTTTTTTTCAACAGAACACTTTTTTGTAACATAAGTGTCAAAATTATCATCCAGTGAAAAAGATGTGTGGCAGTGATGTGTCACAAATGTCAGGGCAGAGATGTTATGCAGAGAAGAGACACAGCTATGTTATGCTATGTAGGTTGTCTAAAGTATTATTGTTCAGTATCCTTATTCTGCTGGTATGGATTTCCCGAGATTTATGTAGCCATATAAATACATGCTAATATGCTACTAGTTCTAAGTAGCTGAAACACAACATAAAGGTAACATTGGGTTAATTAAAAAAAGTGTGGCCAGTAGGTTGAGGCAGCTCATCCTTCCCCTCTACTCTGCCCTGGTGAGGCCACATCTGGAGTACTGTGTCCAGTTCTGTGCCCCCAGTTGAAGAAAGACAAGGAACCACTGGAGAGAGTTCAGCAGAGGGCTACAAAGATGATTGAGGGACTGCAGCACCTCTCTTATGAGGAAAGACTGAGAGACCTGGGTCTGTGTAGCCTGGAGACAAGGAGACTGAGTGTGGCACGAACAGCAACAGACCTCCTTTGTCTGAGACGACACAGAGACACTACTGCCCGTCTCTGGGCCAAAGAGCACTGACACCAATATGAGGATGCTACAAATGGCGTTTATTGCAGGCTTGCACTACCTTATATACTTTACAACCTTTGTTACCACCTCTTCTCTGTCGTCACATCTAGGGGAGGTTCCATGCTCCTAACTTTCCGTGACACCGCGAGATCTTCCGAGCGCCGTCCACTACAACTGAGAGAAAAAGACTTCGCTGAGAGATTCAAATTAACAATTTATTTGGATTTCACTCACAGATCGGATATGCCACTATTGCAAGTTCTTATGGATACAATGGAAGAATGTATTATNTGTTTGTTACTGGCACCATTCGGGTTTCTGTTCTGGTTTCGGTTCTTACTGTAATACAATGTTAAGACCACCTCGGGCTGAGCCATTTCCACAGCTCCCCCCAAGTTATCTCTGCATAGATAGGGATCAATGAGCATCTGCAAAGGGGAGATGGAGCTGAGTCAAATGACAACTCCCTGCATCTCACCTTTTGTGTTCTGAAACCGGTTTGGCCGGGTGATCCCATTCAGGGGCCTCATCAATGCTTATAAATATTTAAAGGGGGTGTGTCAAGAGGATGGGGCTAGACTCTTCAGTGCTGCCCGGTGACAGGACAAGAGACAACAGGCACAAAATAGAACACAGGAAATTCTGTCTGAACATGAGGAAAAACTTCTTTACTTGGAGGATGACAGAGCACTGGAACAAGCTGCCCAGAGAGGTTGTGGAGTCTCCTCCTCTGGAGATATTCAGAGCCCACCTGGATGCATTCCTGTCTATCTAGATAATCTCCGATAGTCCCTTCCAATCCCTACTGTTTTGTGATTCCATGATTCTGTATTTAATACATTCCAATGTTAGAGACTTCTTTGACAAGAATCTTAATGTTTGCCTGTGATAAGGTTTGCTGTTTACAGCACTTAATAACTTTGAACAGTGAAAAATTTCCCCCCACACACCCCTTTTAAACACAGCTGGTGTATGCTAGGCAAATTTGAATGTATATCAAAATAAAACGGTTTGGTGACAAAGCGAAATAAGGTGAGAAGAACAAAAAAGGAATGCAGGGGCAGAAGCATCAAAGAGGGGGAAGTCAAGAATTGTGAAAAAGAAATACATGAAAAATTATAGGTTCTATCCCTAGCCTTGAAGAATTCTTCTTGTTCTCTTATTTTTTATTTTATTTAAAACTAATCCCCTGTTTGGCAATGCAAGTCATCAGAAGCCTTCTAGGAGTAACCTTACTTTCTCAGTTATATATTGAATATATATATATATGAATTTTATTTTAATACACCAGAAACATAACCAATGTGGAAGACTTAATACACTCATATATCAACAGGTAATTTTAAAGGCATTTTGAGGAGCATTAACATAGTGACAGTGTTGTTACGGTACTTAATTATACAAATGCTTTACATTGATGTCTATTACTTGGAACAGCCATCACATTATGGGAGATGAAGCTTATTTACTTGATTTTGGAATAAATTACTAAAAAATGACCATTAGCAGTGGCAACTTCTATATTGCACAAATTGGATGTTACATGCTGCTGCATGCATGTATTTAAAATGGTATTATTTTCTATGATAGCATTTACAGAAGGATTTGCTTCCTAATTACTGTGTTACTTTGGGACAGGATGTTTTAACAGCCTTACCTCTTCCTTTTCCTATGTTATTATATTGGGTTTTGCTATTTAGAGTGCATATCACGGTTGATTTTATTTTTTCAAAAACTCATTTGCTTTGTAATATGAAGTAATATTACTAAAGGTTTCTTTTACATTTAGAGTAAATGAATGTAAGCAAATACATGGTGAATACACAGTGTAGAAACTGAATATGTCTGAGGTGGGGTAGCCTTGGCTACTCATTTACTCTCCCCCTCCTCAATGGGACCGGGGGAGAAAATAGGATGAGAACACTCGTAGGCTGACAAAAGACAGGGAGATTGCTTACTAGTTTTTGTAGTAGGCAAAACAGAAAATTAGGTTATTGCCTATTAAAACAGATATGGGTACTGAGAAGAAAAGACAAACAGTAAAGCAAGACCTTTTCTCCCCACTCTCCCAGACTTAACTTGGCTCCTTCACTCCAGACTCCTTCCCACCTTCCTCCTGAGTGACACAGGGAGGAATGAGGGTATGGTAAGTACTCAGCAATTTCTTTCTGCCACTCCTTCCCTGTCACATGCCCTGCCCTGGCATAGGCTCTTCCCATGGGCTGCAGTCCTTCAGGAAAAAATCCCTGGTGTGGGCTGCAGTTCTTTCAGGAATATACACCGGCTCCTACATGGGGTCCTGCACAGGCTACAGCATGAATATCTGCTCTGGAATGGTCTTCTCCACAGGCTGCATGTAAATACCTACTCCACCATGGTCCTCTTCCAGGAGCTGCAGGGAAATCCCTGCTCTGATGTTTGGAGCACCTCCTCCCTGACTCCTTCTTCTCTCACTTTTGTGTCCACAGGCTTGTCTCTCACACTTTTTTCCTCGCTTTACCAGGCACCATTTTGCTTTTACTTGAGTTAAGTGTTCTTTCCTTTGCTAAAAAAAGCAGCTAGTAGGTTCTTGGCTCTTGGAACCTGACATACCATGTTATATGTGAACTTTCTAGTTTTCTGCTTTTCTGGATCTTCCAGGAAGACTCAAGATGCTTCACCTTTCTATAGTTTTGTCCTTTTTCTAATTCTTACTTCTATCGTTTCCTTCCACTGGGACATTTATTTTGTCTCTCTCTGTATTCCTTTGACTAATACAGATACGGCTGCTCATCATGATGAACACCAAATTCTCAGGCTATACCTATATTATGTGATAAATTTACTTAAATGCAGTCTCCTTAACACCATATTGGCAATTAATCTCATTTTTACTCCAAACTCACAAACATATCTTGAGTTAATATCTTATTCATGGTGAAATACAGAAGGTAATCTGAACACTTACTTTTCACAGCATTAAGGGTGTCAGACAGCTTTCTTGCCTCTAAATGACTGAAAGCAAAAGGTGAGATTTTAGCCAGGATTTTTTTTTTCCTTTACATATCTAATCTATTAGAGTCTATAGCAGGGATTTTGAATCCTCAGAGTACAGTATCCTACACCACTAAAAAGGAATGACTATGCTAAAAGGATAGGAATGGAGAAATAACTGCTGTATTCCCAAGTTTCTCCTCTTTGAGGAAGGAAAACCTTTTAATCTTTTTTATTTATTATACTTTTTTAGGAGGGGATGTTTCTAATCTGTGAATTAGGTGTGTTTATATTTCTTTCAGAGGAGTATTTTTAAATATTTTTCCCCATCCCACATCTTGATGTGAGACTTTGACAAAACCAATGCCTTTAACCAGTGCCACACCTTCAAAAAACCAGTGCCTTTAGACAGTTCTTGTCACTGAATAGTATCTATATTTAGAACAGATAAAGAGCTGAGTGTTATTTGTGGTGCTTTAAATGTCTTATGAAATTTTCAAATTACAGCCTTCTCATTGTCAAGATTCATGGTGATAGGAGGGGGTATCTAATATTTGCACATAATTTTCATTCCAGTGGGTAAAGTCTAACAACATGGCGAAACAAATTTGAGCTTATCAAATAACAGCAAGCTTGGAAGTTGGAGAAATTGCAAATATGTGCCAGAGGCGTGAACTCTGGCTCCACTGTAATTGTTACTGTGATGTACTGAAATGAAAATAAAATACATTTAATGGTGTTTTTCTCAATTAGTGATATCACTGAACAATGCTGAGAATACTTAATGACTTCAGCAGAACAACAGCAAACACAGCTTTATCAAACATAAATGGAAGAGCTATAATAGTCTCAGACACAAATGCATATAACACAGCTGGGGATTGCTCAATTTGTAACCTGCATTTTTCAACATTTCCTTAAACCACTAGAGCCAAATGAAACCTTCCCCAGGGATAACATCTGGACAGTACTTCTAAATGGCATGCTGTCACATATGTCAAGCTCTCCTGTGGCTTAATGTGCCGTAGGCTCAACAGCAGTTATCACTACTGCCATTGACATAACAATCGCTTGGCAAAACACTGAATTGTTTCTTCACTGCAATCCTATTCATAGTGATTACTTTACTGAGATCTTATGAAAACTCTCTTCTTAATTATATCTAAAATGTCTGTGAAATACTTAGTTTACTGGTATCTTTACTAGAAATAGCAGAATGGAAACTTTCCAGAAAAGATTTATAATAAAGCAAGTATTCTGCAGGTTCTGCTTTATTGGAACGTACTGTTATCACATCAGTTTTCATCATCAATTTGAACATGACTTCCCTTACCACTAAGATATATATTGAACTATCATGTCTCATTTTCAAAATGTTCCATATCAATATCATCATATCTGATGCCAGAAGTCATGATATTGACTGAGAAATTTTTTTTTTCTGAAATTTGTTACTGAAGTCTTACATTTTACATCTTACCGGCTTAATTTTCTGTGTATCCATCTCTATTAGAAATCACCAAGAATATGTGTTCTCTAATGGAATCTTTGATTTCAGTACTTAGGTACCAAGGACACAATTCTAAAATGATTATGCTTAGCTTGAAGTTTACTGTGGATGGAGTATGATAACAAAAAGAAATAAAGTATCTGCATAGTATACGTATAACAGAAAATAAGCAGCATTGCAAACACAAGCAAGTAATTTGTACAGAAGGAACAAAGTTATTGTCTCATTTCTGATTGCTTCCTTTCAAAAGTATTCTGATCCTGAACCCTTTCCTCTGTCATTTGTGATGATACTTAATGCACAGCCTGTATGAAATTATCTTTCATATATAATGTAACTGGTCAACAAACTGTTTCTCTGTTAAGGTCTACCATAAAGATGGACACATACTAGCATAAGTTCATCCTAGTTCTTTACCAAGGCATTAAATTTACAGAGTTCCGTGAGACATTATATCAGGTAAGTGCAATGAAACAGGTGACACTGTCATGTGTGTTGGAAAGATGAAATCAGTTTAGAATTGTGCTCCTGCAGTATTCCGGTCTGAATAGTCAAAAATGTAAAAGGAAGATTTGACACTCAGGTGAATAGTCAAGTGGCTCTTCTTAAAAATTTGGCAGCCATAGCTGCCAAAAGATCAATGCATCTACCAAATCCATTGTGTTTAGCTTGTCAGAAAGGAAAAGAGAGACAATTGTAAAGTGGCCTAACAAAATAAAATACTGGTAGATTAACAGTTACAACTTTAAATAAATGAAAAAACTAATGTAAAATTACATTGAGAAGGCAGTTGCAACTGTCTTAAGAGAAGAAAAAAGTGGCGGTAAAGATGTAAAGTAGTTACAGTTTAATTATTGGGTATGTTTCATAAGGCTGAAAAACAATGGCGAGCTGAATACTTCACAGTTTCAGCACACAGTTTGTCTTATCTAGGTCCATAGTGTCTAGAACGGATGTTTGCTAGCAAAGATGCAGTGCTGAAATTTGATGGACCGTAATATATGTATAGGTAACGTGTGTGTGCATCTCTACAGATATAAAAATGCATTCTGTAAGATCTTTGAGATGTTTTACCGGGTAAGTAGGCAGCTCTGAATAACTGCAAATTTTGTTCTCCTAATATCTGGGTTTTATTTATATCTAGCAGATTCTTTTTCTACAATACATTCCTCTCAAAACATACAATTTTTAAATATGAGACTGCCTAACCCTAGTTCATTAAGATGCAAATTAGAAAGGCACTATTTAAATCTTTTATTAACAGATATAAATATCATACAGTAAAAATTTACATGGTTTCTAAAAGCTGGCTTTTACTATATGTTTTCATATGAAATTAAACGGTAATTGCCTTTATTTATAAATAAATGCTCCAAAATTCAGGGAAATAGCTCTATCCACTACAAATAATTAAATACACTTTTCAAGGGTGAATTAGGGTGTTTTTTCTCCTCATATAATGTAATCTGTCTCAACTAATATTCTGTAGCATAATTTTAGTGAACAATTTCTTGTTTGTATTACTGTAAATGTCCAGTATACTGAAAGAGAGAAAATTGTCATGCCCTTCTATGAGGAAAGTGAGTCAGAAGGAAAAAAAATGCTGCATTATAATGACTGAGATGTTCTATACTGACAAACAGGAGGCTCCCTGCCTGCGTTTGCTTCTAGGAGTGTTTAAGAATTTTACTTTACTTTGTTATTGCTTACAAAAAATAAAAGAATTAATAAAATCAAAATCTAAGAAGGAAAAAGCAACCTCCTTCTTCCAGGTAAATTACTTGCTCATACAGAGTTAAGGCTTTCTTTTACCTTCTTTCTCATTCTCTGTAGTCCTCTTACTTCTATTCCTGGCCACAGTGGTTCAACCTGTAGGGAAGCCCAAGCTTTCTATCTTGGGCTATGTAGACAAAGCCAATGTTCTTGATATTTTAATTTGTGCTTCTGGTACTGAGGAAACCCAGATAACTACAGTAAGTATATTTGTAGTTTTGTCAATCATACTTGTCTGAGCACTGCTTTAGGGAAAAAGAAATCAAACAAGCACAGATAATTTTCATGAAGTGTAATGTCTCTAGCAATCTGATGTGATTTGAAATTAATAAAGTATATGAAAGTTGTATTGAAACATGAAGTTGCTTTGGAAGACAAATGTCATAATAAGAAATGCCCTCCCCTCCCACCTCTGTCTCTTAGCTTTTTTTGCTGAGCAGAGGTCATATGGTATGAAGTTGCTAAGCCGCTTTCCATTATGCTTGAATAGTTATGGCAGTCTGGTGAAGTTGCCACTGACAGGAAAAGGGGAAACATAACCCCCATTTCTAAAAAGGTAAAAAAAGGAAGACCCAGGGAACTACCAGCCAGTCAGTCTCACCTCCATGCCTGGCAAGATCATTGAGCAGATCCCCCTGGAATCTCTACTAATACACATGGAAAATAAGGAGATGATTTTTGATAGCCACCATGTCTTCACCAAGGGCAAGTCATACCTAACAAATCTGGTGACCTTCTATAATGAGGTTACAGCATTGGTAGGTAAAAGGAGAGCAACAGACTTCATTTACCTGGACTTATGCTAAACATTTGACACTGTCCCACATGACATCTTGGTCTCTAAATTGGAAAGGCATGGATTCGATGGGTAGACCACTCAGTAGATAAGGAACTGGCTAGATGGTCACACTCAAAGAGTTGCGGTCAACAGCTCTATGTCCAAGAGGAAACCAGTGATGAGTGGCATTCCTCAGGGGTCGGTACTGGGACCAGTGCTGTTCAACATCTTTGTCAGAGACATGGACAGTGGGATGTCCTCAGCAAGTTTCCTGACAACACCAAGCTGTGTGACACAGTCCACACGCTAGAGGGAAGGGATGCCATCCAGAGGGACCTTGACAGGCTGGAGAGGTGGGCCCATGCCAACCTCATGAAGTTCAACCAGGCCAAGTGCAAGGTCCTGCAGCTCGGTCATGACAACCCCAAGTACAAATACAGGCTGGGTGGAGAACGGATTGAGAGCAGCCCTGAAGAAGAGGGCTTGGGGATACTGGTAGATGAGAAGATCAGCATGAGCTGGCAATGTGCACTCACAGCTCAGAAAGCCAACTGCATCCTGGGATGCAACAGCAGAAGTACGAACAGGAGGTTGAGGGAGATGATCCTACCCCTCTACTCTGCTCTCATGAGACCCCACCTGGAGTACTGTGTCCAGCTTTGGAGTCCCCAACATAAGAAGGACATGGACCTGTTGGAACGAGTCCAGAGGAGGGCCACGAAGATGATTAGAGGGCAGGAACACCTCTCCTATGACAGCAAGCTGAGAGAGTTGGGTTTGTTCAGCTAGAGAAGAGAGGGCTCTAGGGCGACCTTATAGCATCCTTCCAATACCTAAAGGGGGCCTTTAAGAGAGTTGGGGAGGACTCATTGTCAGGGAATATAGCAGTAGGATGAAGAGTAATGGTTTTAAACTGAAAGAAGGTAGATTTAGGTTAGCTATTAGGAAGAAACTCTTTACTGTGAGGGTGGTGACAGACTGGAACAGGTTGCCCAGAGAATTTGTGGATGCCCGCTCTGTGGAGGTATTCAAGGCCAGGTTGGATGGGTCTTTGAGCAGCCTGGACTAGTGGATAGTATCTGTTCCTGCCCTATAGTTAGACAACTGAACATAACCCACAGTGACTGGTGTGATGAATTGCCTTCTAGGCTGCATGGACTGTGAGTGTGTTCTGTGCCTAAAAATTGCCTCTAGTGCTATTTGAATTTCCTTAGATTATCTGAGAAAACAATTGGGAGATCTATGCATCCATGAAGATGCTAGGAAAGATAATATTGAACCCAAATGGTATTTGCCATATCTCTTTAGGCAAGTGAATCAAGTCCAAGAAGTCTGATGCCTGTAATGGAAAGTTGTACACATAATTTGTATGTAGAAAATTCCAATGACCGTTCAGGAGTATGAAAATGTATTACAGTTACCATGTGACGACTGTTTAACAAGGTGCATCTAAATAACAGTATAATTAATCAAAATACATATAATCAACATATTGTTAATATGCATGTATTCAACATACATTTAACCATAACTGTACGTATATTGCATTGTCTTGTCCACTGGAAATATTATATACACCGCTCCAGGAACTGTAATTTTATTTATGAGATTAGGATATTAAAATGTGATGTCCAAGAGATTCTTCAGACCTAAGTCCATGTTGCAGAGATAATGCTATTAGTTATTGATGAATCTGTATTGTGAGCAAGAGCTTTGTGCTGGTGAACCTCACCACAGACAGGATTCCGTGCATTTCCTAGTTTGCGGTAAAACAGAACCAATTTTCTGTTCAGTAATTTTACTTTTCAGTTAAGCCTCTTCTAAATAACTGAACTCTCTGAAATTAAAAACGTATTTTTTAGATACTGTTTGCTTCCAGAGAGATAAGTCGTGATTGTTTCTAATTTATGCCAAGGAATAGTATGAGAGAAGTTCTTGCTCATATTTATTGCTATAACAACCAAGGTCATCTAACTTTGTTATTTGCCCCACTAGAGGGTCAGAAGCTGAAAAGTGTAGAGGGGTTGCACCTGCAGGGAGGGAGAGACAAGACAGGTGATCCAAAACTGACCAACAGGGTATTCCATACCATCTGCCTTGTGTTCAGTATAAAAGCTGAGTGATCAAAGGGTCAGCCCTCTTTCTTCAGTAGACAAGGACCCTGTGGTACATTTACCTTTGATCCTTATCTGTGCATTCCTGAATCCACATCTGGAATCCAGTCCCTTTCCATTGCTGAGTCCAGTCTGTGACTTTCCCAGTGCCAGACAGTGGCGTAATAGTCATCCTGGGAGCTCGAGACTGTTTTGTATGTACTGTATATGTTTCATTATTTTCTTTTTATTATTTTATTATTAATATTTCATTAAAGTAGTTTAGTTTTCTTTTAAACTTGTACATCTCTCTCTCTCTCTCTTCCTCCTTTTCCTTCTGGGAGACGCCATCTCTGAGGGGAGAGAGGTCAGAAAGACTGCCATTCTGTCCCAAACCACAACATGTAGCATGCTGTGATCAATGAAGATGGGCTTGTCTGGTGCAACAGTAGTTGGGCTTCCTTGCATTAGGAGGGACAGGAGACTGCTATTAACTTTTCTATAGTTCCTATCCATTATGCAATAAATCCTACAGGCAGCCTTGAACGTTGGTGCCTTTCTTACTCAAATTCCATAAGAACCAGCACTTCCTCAGTGGAAAACAGACCCTTGCACTTGAAAAACTAAATTTAATTGTCTTAATCTGGAGTAGCATTCAATTTTAGCATCAAGATTCTGGACATGAGACACATTCTTAGTGTCATTTCAGGTTTAGCAGGTTATTATTCTACCTGGCATCTGTTTAGATGATCTGGAAGAGAATGGGTTTCCTATATGATCTTTATTAGCTGTACATTGCTGTCCCAGATGCCCTAGAGCTCCTCAGTGGGATAGATGCCTTTACACGAGTCACACAATTAAGGTCATAATGGTTAGATAACCCAAAGCTCCTTCTATAGCTTGCAAAAAGACACTGACATCTCTGGAGACCAACTCATGCCCTTTCCTATACAGTAAATTGTCCTTGGAGGTTATTACAAAGTGAGACCAGAGTGACTAATTAAGACTTTTATGCCTTTTTGATACCTAAAGTAGGGCAGATGAATCCCAAATATATGTGCCTAAATTAGAAGAGTAGTCTGCATTGAGTCTCATATAAGCAATGCAGAAAGATAGATTCCTCCAAAGAGCTACTCAGATCAGACATCTAATTTAAGTGCTCCATATATAGAATAGCTTCTCATCCTTTGCTAATTACAGAGAAAACCTCAGGAATTTTACTCTCTCTGTCCTATTTTCTGTCATTTTTGGAGGCAGAAAGAAAATAAAAATGTCAGGGGGATGTAGAATTATCAAAAAATAACTACAAATGTTGTGACTGTTTTGCTCAAACGTGGTATGGAGGGCCTAAGGATCTGTCCTGGTTTTGAATTAGGAAAAATACAATTTTAATCTCTTTCTGTAATTTTAACGATGTGGTCACGATGCCGATATAGTATTTGCTGCAGGAACAATTTATTTTTCTCAAATTTTGGCCAGAATTTTCACCTCATGAATTGTTAAAAGTTTTATTGAAGCTTGCAACTTTGAGAAATTGGCATTTTCAGTCAAACAGTGGTGTTGTCAGAAACTTCTTGACTATATTACAACCAAGAGCCCAGAAATTCCACAGCTTTACTGAAAAAAAAAAAAAAAAAAAAAACCAACAAACAAAAACANAAAAAAGCACTAAGCAAATGCATAAGGCCATGTAAAACTATAATAGTGACAACAAACAAAAATGGAATTGTTGAGATAGTAATATATAGTAGCTTACAGACCCAGGAGAAAAGTACTGATGTAAATAGTATAAAACCTTAATTAAAAAGGTGGAAGGTGAAAAGTCAGCAGTTCAACTAATACATCCCAAACTTAGTGACCTGCGCAATCAACAAAGACCTGTGCATTGCCTACACTGGTAGTTCTAATAGTATTCAGCCTTAATCTAATACAATATTAGTCCTACCTATCTGCAATGACTATTAGTCAATAAGTAGTTGCTGTGCATGCTGTATGCTATTTATGTGTAATCTGTATATATGCTTTGAAAAATACCTGTGCTTACTCTAAAGACGCCTGATAAAAGAAGACTCAGTAAGAGGAGATTATAACTTATAAATTTGTTATTAATTTATTTTGGAGCTATTAAAAAAAAAAAAAGACTGATGCAGGATTCTCTTACATTTTAAAATAATGTAATACATTAATAAGATACTTGTTACATCTCCAATACATTGTCCATGGTCACTGGAATTCTTATACACCTTTTATTTTTATGGAATAAAAGTATCCTAATTTATCTAGAAAGAACATTTTCTTAAAGAACTGTGTTGACAGAAAGTACTTATTAGATATACAACTATGAAATGCAAACAAAGTCATAAAAGTGATAATGGCCTATTTCAGATTGTACTTTTTCAAGTTGGCACTAAATTCTAATGCTTCTGGTTTGGTAAAAAAAGCAACTCAAGAAATATTTTTCTAGTATCAAAGACATAACCCTGAATGATTGTTTAATTCTCTTCTTCCATTGAGATTCTAATAACATTTTGTTATTGATTAGATATGTACTGTTATTCCCAAATTCAAGACTATTTATCTGATACTGATATCTCTCTATAATGTTGAGCTTATTGTAATGAAATATATTGTAATACAAGTGGTTTTTACTATTTACTGGACTCTGATCATTTACAGAATTCAAAATGTGAAACAAAAACTTTGGTATGGTACAGGGATTTATTTCTATTTCTATCAGAATTGCCACTGATAGAACACTGACTTAAAGTGGAGACTTTGCCAAGGCAGGTTATTTCATGTACGTGCATGGCACCAGAGAAGAGAAAATTAATCTGGATCAAGCAAAGAGTCAAACCAGCAGGGGTCTCATAATAATTATTATTCCCTATAAAATCAATACAACTACAGTGACAATAATCAGTATCATAGAATGGTTTATGTTGTAGGGAACCTTAAAGATCATCTTGTTCCAACACCCCTACCATGGCCAAGGACACCTCCCACCAGAACAGGTTGCTTAAAGCCCCATCCAGCCTAGTCTTGAACATGAAAGGGGCATCCACAACTTCTCTGGGCAAGCTGTTCCAGGGCCTCATCTGCCTCATAGTGATTTTTTTCCTGATCACTAATCTAAACCTACCCTCTTCCAGTTTGAAGCCATTACCCGTCGTCCTGTCATTACACTCCCTGATAAAAAGTACCTCCCTGTCTTTCTTCTAGGTCCCCTTTAGGTACTGGAAGGCTGCTATAAGGTTTCCCTGTAGCCTTCTCTTATCCAGGTTGAACGACCCCAACTTTCTCAGCCCGTCTTGAAAGGAAAGGTTCTGCAACCCTGTGACCATCTTTGTGGCTCTCCTCTGGACTCGCTTGCCTCCAGAGCATAAACCACACAGCTGTAATTAAGCATAGATCTCCTTCCTGAAGAGTTCTGAAAACAGGTAGAAAGTATTAGGAACCTCAAGTTCCTGTTAGGAACCTCAAGTGTTTGGGGCTCAGTCTGCCTTGTTTCAAAGAAATATATGCCTATATATATATAGGTGAGGCCCCACCTGGAGTA
>VXBO01010838.1:879363-998691 GCA_013400135.1 Rhinoptilus africanus | reverse complement strand
AAAAAAAAAAAAAAAAACCCACACCATTTTTTCCAGTAGGTTTGGGGCAGGGTTAGGAAACACAGTTGGTCTTACCATGTGGAGCCACCTCCAGTTTAAAATACTGTTCTTCTCTTACATAAGACAGCTATAAAGAGGATGAAGCAGCAGCCAGCTCCGGATACATGAATACATTCTGATTTTCTCTAGTGAGTAAGCTAACTAAAAAAACCCACCAAATAAACCCAAGCACTAAGCCTGTTCCTCCGCCTGCCTAATATTGGCCTTTATTCTGAGTCCATAAGGCCGGCACAGCAGACTAATTTAATCACTTTTAAGTACATTTATCATCATCTGTTGAAATTCCAGAATCAAAATCTTAACTTAGAAATACTTTCCTTAAGCCGCCAGAAGGCTCCAGAAGTCTCCTGGAACAAGGCTGATAATTGCCTTTCGGGTAGATGAAAAAACCCACAGAGAAAATTGACCAAATTAAGGCTCTAAAGGAACAAATTGTGGGATTGGAGAGCCCCTCACAAAAGGCATCTCCATGGCTTAGAGTTAAAGCAGATCAGGCTGATGCCAACTAGGCTTAATGAGTTTATTACTCATAAGGCTGAATGTCTCCATCATAAAGTCAAGCGTAAACAAGAATTTAATGGTAAACCTGGTAGCTCTCAGATACGTAGCCAGGCAGTGCGAGAACAGAAATTATAAAAGAGAGCAAGAAGAGGAAGATTAAGGACACGTCATTACTAATTTTTTTTAGTATGCTTTGTCAAGCACTGCTTTATAACAATTAAAATTAAGTCATCTGAAGAACAAACATCATGCTCAAAGTACCAGGTCCAAGTTACCAAGCAAATTCTCCAGTTTCACCAGTGTTTCTATCATTCTAAGAACACATTTATAGCAACTTACATATACTTGTTATAAGAACACATAAAACAGTGTGTCCTTGGGGAGGCTCTAGCTCCATAATGTTTCCATCTCGGAGAATACTTGTAAGAAGCTACCCACAGTTGCACCTGTTTTTAAAAAAGGTGAATTTATCGCTCAAAAGCATTTGCCCTGACCGCCATGGAAGCTTAAATCCATAGATCCTGCAGAGCAATCCAAGCGTGGCCGTTGCGCTGCGGTGCGTACCTGCCTGCTAGAAGCTGCCCAGTGCCTTTCACTGCAGACAGACAAATCAGCATGAATTACTAACAGTTTATGGTTACTGGTGGCTGACTGGAGAATGTCCCGGCATCTCTCATTTCTAATTTCTTGTGCCACTGATACTATCCTTTAGCTGATTACATTTCTATATATCCATTGCCCACCAATTTTAAGCGGATGCCAGCATTGTGCAGAGACACTGCAAGTGAAATTGGTGGCCACTCTTCTCTCTGCTTAGCTTATAACCTTTTAAAAGGTAAGGATACCCTTCCTCGCTTTCTGCCTCTTGGAAATTCCCAGCACGACCCCTTCACTTCCCAGAACAGCGCTATTTAATACTGTATGTAATTATTCTTCTTCATACTCAGAGACGGGAACTTGAATGCTTTGGGAGTGAGATGCAGACAAAGTAAGGTAAAACATGTCAATTATTCAGGTCTATTGTTACAAACTAATAGCACTACAAGGCTGTTATTATAAACTGTCATATCTCCCCCAGGTCTGCATGAAGATTAATAACTTTTACAGTTCTCACAAGGTTATTTTATTTGTACAGTAAGGGTATTTACAGGCATAAGAGGATTTTCTGCTTGATTTTATTCTGTGGTTATAATAAAGGATTATATGGCAGGATATGGTGTGGGGGTTTTTTTCCCCCCCTCCATTTTTTTTTTTTCCACTCAGATTTGCTAGTTAATGAGTCAGGATACTTTCCATGGTTGTCCTTGTAGACTAGAATATATTTTAAAATTCATCCCTGGCTTAAAAAAAGGAAAAAAAAAAGCTTCATGGAGCATTTCAGTAATTTCAAATTACCATTAGGCAGAAAAGGAGATAATACTTTCATCATGCATAAAAGGTTTAAGCTACGCTTTTAAAAGGAAGGTGTCAGAAGGAACTTCAAACCACAGACACTGTAAGGACGGGTGCTATCTCAAATCCGAAAAGAGAACAGCATGAATGATTCTGTGCGAGCCATCACGCACCCACGCCTCCAGGCACAGCCATCGAAATGCACTATTAGTAGTTCTGTCACAGGTTTCACCTAACTACCACTGAAGTCACTTTTCTTCAAGAGTTTTACTATTTTAGTGAGGCAACTTCTACATTCCAACACGCATATTTCCTGTTAATGAAATTTTTCAGTTTGGTGCTGTTAATACTAATCATAAAATAGCAAAACATTAGATTACATGTGTATGATTTAGAAATGGCCTTCAGTCTGAACGGCTATTAAGCAAACCACATTCAGTGTTTTCACACACATGAAGAGCTGATCAAAAGGCAATTAAGACAAAAGAAATCGTTGAACGTTGCTCTTCTGCAATTATTACATAGCAATGTAGCCTATCACTTACAAGGTCATTCAGAAGTGGCAATTAGTAACAATTTTTAATGTCACTTTCAGAACTGAATAAAAATATATCAGCTAGGATGTCACTTTGAATCTCATCTTTCCTGATAAATTGCAATAGATAATTGTCTCTAATGGGGAAAACAGACCAGCAGCAGCTTCTTTTAAACAAAGGCTTTTCCACAGCAAGTAGCAAGTACAAGATTGAAGACTCTCATCAGTTGTTTCAGATAAGATAGAAAAAAGGAACAGAATTAACCTCTGTACTACTTTATACCAGGGAAGCATATTTTTAAATCTCAGAATTATTGTTGATTAAGTAATTCAAAGGTGAAGTGGTACAAACACATCCTTGGGGGGACAAGCAAGCCTATAAGCTCTCACCATATTTGTAAGTAGAAATGATCAAATTATTTTAATTTGATCTGGTTAAAACCAGATCAACACATCCTTAACCCAGTGTCTGATATGTTTTCCTAAAATCAGGCTTTAAAAATAAAATTAATCAGTGTTTATATCAATTTCACTCATGTGCATAGATTATGGATGAAGTTAAAATAAGTAAGCAAGAAGTTTTGCAAGAGCTTAGGTAGACTGAGTCTGAAGAAATTTATTAGTAGTTCCATGCAACTCTTCCAGTACAAAGTTCAGATATTCAATACTCTCCCAGAAAAGTCACCACCATGCAAACAGGACACATACCTGACATATAGGAGAACAATATTCAAGTATTTATACATATCTAACTCTCAAAATTCAAGCAGACCTCCAGGCCACTGGCTGCTTTCACATGGGACACTAACATTCTGTTGGAGCTCTTCCACTTCATACAAAATTGTTTCATATTAAGCCACAGGAGTGCCATACTCAGTGGGATACAGGAGACTCTCACCCAATGAGTATTTAGATGAAGCAAGACAGCTCCAAACGAGAGCGAGAGATCCTACCCAGTGCCAGCCAGCATAATACGTCGGTCACTTCCCGGAGTGTAGAAGTTCAATTTCTCTGTCAGTCAGGGCAGAGATTCAAACATGGAACTTTCACTCTCAAATCATGTAAATCATGTTACTTTCTGGCCAGAAATTCTACCTTAGAGGTTCTGTGAAGCCTCACACTCTGGTTTAAGGACCTTCTTACTCAGTGAAAGTTTTGCAAAATTTCATACACTTGTGTAAAATGTATAGGAAGGCTTTTATTTAGAGAAATTATTATCTGTAAAAAATTTCCTCTTCAGCTAAAAAATTTGAGTGCTGATGAAATACAGTGACAGTCAATTTTTAAAAATGTGCGTTTCAATGGTATTTTTGCTACTCTCCTCTCGTTTGTGCCTCTACTGTGAAATACACACACGCGCTTTTGAAATTCAGACTCACTTGAAGACGTTTAATTTACATTTCTCCTCTAAACCACTTTGAAATTGGCCACAAACTTCCAGAAAACAGGCAGGTGTTGGTTCCATTTCACATTACCAAATGCAAAGTTACTTTAACATCCAGAAAAGTGCCATGCCAGCCAGGTACGTGCACTTGCTCCTAAGACTGACTGAGGAAAAGCAACAGACTTTCTAGCAAAGCTTGAGCCTGTGAGCAACAGCAAGAAAGAAATCCAATGGAAAGGAAAGCAGCAGACATGCACTTGCGTGAAGTACGCAGCATGCTAATTGGAGTTGTGACTCTTCTTCTTCAGGCTTTATCAGAGTGAATACAAGGATTCACAAAATACTAAGAAGTTTAAATAAAAATGGAAATACACAACATGCAATCATTTTTTCATTTACTCACTATATCCAATGGAGTTTTGCTTCCAATCTAATTAAAAACGTCAATTAGAATAATTAAAGACATAATTATTCAAGTATAATGGTAGTCTGCAAGTGTTTCTTGTGGTTTTGTTTTGCTTTGTTTTTCTTGTAGAATAAACTGCATTGCCAGCAGTGCATGAGCAGCATCATAAACCAAGCCCTGACGCTGCGTGCACCCATCCCTACACTGTCCGGCTACGGATGAAATACTCCTGAAGCACCGCGACTACTGCCTGCCGTCAGGTGGCCACTGTGAACGGATACCAGTTGCATTAGTTCATAAGGAAGGCGGGGAAAGAGGAAAGTAATGTGCGATGAGAATGTTTAAGATCAATCTACTCAGCTGACAGAACACAGACACACAGATACAAAACACACACACTGTGGGACACTTTGCCTAATGACGTTAGATGGCTTTGTAAGCCTACAACAAACAATAAAACAGTGACAGTTTCTTTTAGAAAGTCTGCTCACGCAGGCAAAGGCCTTGGATAAATAAGCCTGATTACACCCCCAACATCCCAGCGCCCACAGCTCGTTCTGAGCTATATGGTCTAATGCAATGCCATATGCCATGATCAAATGCCCTTTTCATTGGATTCAGTAGATCTGCAGGAGTAAAATATTCCTCACACATTTACATTTAAACACCACACACAGAGATACACACTCACAGACAGGTATTTAAGGCAACAGCAGAAGTCCACGACCTCCTCCCAAACTGAAGGGAAGAGAACCACTGCAGTTCTGCAATGGCCTTTTCTCTATCAGGAGACAGCAGGTGTAAGTACCTTGCTTCTCCACCCCAGGAAAATAAAGATATAAACTTAAAAAAGCGCCAAAATCTGTCAGCGAGACAGAAAATAAACTTCAGAGATGCTAGCCACTACTCCTACCCTACAAGCCAAAGTGCCAGCAGGGTGCCAAAGAAAATGGTAAATTCCTGCACTCATGGAGCTCACAAGCAGCATGAGCTTTCTAGAAAATGGTTTTAGGACCAAAATTATCTAGTTTCCAAAACATAAAATCTAAGCCAAAATATACTGGCATATCTAGCATATATAGGTTCCTATTGATCATTTAACCAGTGGGTATGTATCACAGTAATGCTGACATCATAACTTAATTTAATTTAATCAATCTACCATTATATGGGGAAGACTAGGAATGACAGGCAAATTAGGTTTACTAAAGTTATTTTCAAGCATTAAGTTCCTACTTTCTTTTCTTTCTTAGAGCCACTTGAGTTAATGACTTTGAGCTTCCTCCACTAATAACGGAGCTTCCACATGGGAAAAGCTCTCATTACTATGAAGTTATTCACCACAGAAAACTCTACTACCACTGGTTTCTGAAAAAATGTTCTCTTTAAGAAAGAGGGTGTTGGTGGCAGAGACGGACAGGCATTCCCGAAGGCAAAAACCCAGAACTGTCTCCTGAATGAAGAAATTCAGGCCAGGAGGTGGCCCAGGGACTGCTGCTGGACAACGATCCGAGCCAGATCCCCTTGCGGCAAAAGGCTTTTTAACACCAAACCCAACCACACTTGTGATTCATTTGTCACTCATTACCAGTGCCCTGCTTTCAGATGGATGAATGAACAAATTCTTGTTGATAAGAGACATACAGAACTAGCAGCAGCCACATGAAAGATTTATAGGGTCTGTGATTTCAACTTCTCCACAGGTTAAGGAACCAAGTGTTTGAAGGCACAGCTTAACTATTTTCGGTGGTAACAGCCGGTCTCCTAAAAGGTGTTTTCTTTCTCTTCAACCCCAGCCTCTCCTTTCGCGGCACAGACAAGGTGGCTACTGAGAAACCTGCCCCTGCCCCTTCTGCCTGACACGCTCAGCTGTGCAGGTCCCCTGGCTCGGGCAGGACAACTGAGATTCCCCTTGTCTTTCGGATGCAGTTTTCAGTGAAACCACGCTCTCCAACCACCCTCAAAAGAATTAGCGCCAGTGCCGATTCCGTTTCTAATAGCCAAAGAGTGAATTTCATTTGCTGACAGAATAAACAGAAGAGCAGATTAAAAGAAAAAATAACCATCAATTTTTACAGTCTGAGAAGAGATTTCACTACAAGAGACAGGCATTTCATTCTGTTTGCCCTAACACCGCACAGAGACCTATTTTTACCAGCACCAAGTCCTCGACTGTCTCTCCAGATAGAATTTGAATGTGAAATTACAATTTAAATTTCACTCTTTTCACACTAATAAGGATTTTGTGGTAAGAGATCATTTCAATGAAAAAAAGCACCATATTTTTCTTGGTTTTGAAGTAGTTCGGTGATGTGATCAGCACTAAAATATCAGCTACTGATCATGACCAATATCCCTGGCTACCAAACACCAAAGAAGTCAGCCCCAGTCTAAACAAACATGAGGTTATTTTTAGAAGAAGGAAAGCAGATGGGAGTTTCAGTTGCCTGGGAGCACACATGCCCACCATTCAGCCTTTATGAATGGCTCCTTACAGATGGAGAAAGAATTCAAGAATCTGCTTCCACTCTTCTCTTTTTAGCAACATCACGTCATTCACTGCAGGGCAACTACCCCACTAATATCCCAGACAACCTAAAGGTACTCCAGGAAAAAAGCTTCTGTCCTTGAGCTCTGTGGTTGAACACACAAACACAAACTTTATTTGTTTGGGTCAAAGGCCACGACCTTTACACTTTCAATCCTTATTTCTCCTACTAGGTCTTCTCCCCTCACAAAGAAATTCAGCTAAATTCCAGTCAAGGTATTAAGCTTACTGTAAACATAAAAGCTAAAATATGAAAACATATTTTTGTAGAAAAAACGTCCTTTCCTAAACTGTACTCAAACTCAAGCTCATTGTTTCACCCACTTTGCCTTAGTTTTGATCAGAATTAAAGCTTCATATTTTATATGAACTCTTATTTCTAAAGTTTTATGCCCATAAAGAAGTTATGTTCTAGGGAAGATAATTTCTAGATGTTTTCATCTGTTGAGTTGTCAATAATGAACTATCTACCCAAGGGATAAAATAGTAAAAGAACCATTAGTTTGGCACTGACATTTTTTTTTTAATTTCAATAATCCTGCCTGAAAATGTCTTCTTCAGGATGGAAGGGATTGGAAATAATTTAGGAGGAGTATTCTTTATGACAAGAGTTCCTGTGAAACAGATTACTGTTTCCAAGTTAGCACTTCCTTAAGAAAGACTTCCATTTATCTCTGTTATTGCATGCATGAAGCCAAAACAAGAAAGTCTCCCTGCCTATCTACAGATCGATTTATATTGGAATTAGGGCTACTGGGCTCCCACTCCTGCTTGAGTAAGAGCAACTAAAAATACTGTGAATCTTATTTTCTTTTTTGTTAGCACTGAAGATAAGAAAAATGACAAGAGAAATGTATTTCCAAGATACATCAGTAAAACCAGCCAAGTACCCCTCAGACATAACCAGTTGTCCTCACACACCTACTCTACACGCTAACCCACCAGGTCAACCTGCAGCGTCAGTTGGAATTGGCAGCTTCTCACACCATAACAGGAGAGACCGGTGCGGCTCAGGAGAGAGAAACAGGGCAAAGACTGTTGCCAGTTTTCTGGATCTCCGTTGGTTTAGTTTTCAAAACTGATAAACAGGTGGCTTGATGACTATGATGGCACTTGATGAATCACAGAATGTGTTGGGTTGGAAGGGACCTTTAGAGGTCATCCAGTCCAACCCCCCTGCAGTGACCAGGGACATCTTTAACTAGATCAGGTTGCTCAGAGCCTCATCAAGCCTGGCCTTGAATGTCCGCAGGGATGGGGCCTCCACCACCTCTCTGGGCAACCTGTTCAGTGCCTCATCACCCTCATTGTAAAGAACTTCTTCCTAATGTCTAATCTAAACCTACCCTGCTCTAGTTTAAAACCATTGCCCCTCATCCTATCGCTACATGCCCTTGCAAACAGCCCCTCCCCAGCTTTCTTATAGGCCCCCTCCAGAGACTGGAAGGTCACTATAAGGTCTCCTCAGAGACTACTCTTCTCCAGGCTGAACAACCCCACCTCTCTCAGCCTGTCTTCGCAGGAGAGGTGCTCCAGCCCTCGGATCATTTTTGTGGCCCTCCTCTGGACCCTCTCCAACAGGTCCATGGCCTTCTTGTGCTGAGGGTTCCAGAGCTGGACACAGCACTCCAGGTGGGGTCTCAGGAGAGCAGAGCAGAGGGGGAGAATCCCCTCTCTGGATCTGCTGGCCACGCTTCTTTTGATGCAGCCCAGGATGTGGCTGACCTTCTGGGTTGCAAGAGCACATTGTTTGCTCATGTCAGCTTTTCATCTACCAGTACCCCCAAGTCCTTTCCCACAGGGCTACTCTCCATCGCGTCATCCCCCAGCCAGTATTGAGAATGAGGATTGACCCAACCTAAGTGTAGGACCTTGCACTTGGCCTTGTTGAACTTGATGACTTACTGTTCTTTCTGCTATGTGGAAAAGAAGGGGCCTCCAGATAAAAGTCATGCCTAGAAGCAATTGCACTTTACTGGATGCTTCATTCTACTATGAGTAACTAGAGCAGCCAATGTACTGTGATTAACAGCTACCAGAAATAAAGATCATGGTTCATGATGAAGTCCTTGTCATACACCTGCCACAGAGAGCACAACAAACTGTCACCAAGCCACCAGCCAGCCTCCCAAGGCAGTGAGGTTCCTTTCCATCTGCGCCAGATGAATACTTACTGCAGCTTTTACACGCAGCCTTTGAACAGCCATCAATAACCATCACTCTGTCAAAACCAATTTGATTGCATTTCAGGATAGCAGTGCATAGAGATAGCATTGCTTTATCAGATGAAGCACAGGAATCAACGATTGTCTTAATACCTGGGACTCTCATGTTGGAATAAGTGAATAAACCAAACACAAGGATTATTTCCATTTCATGCCCACCGCACAATTATCTTTTAGCTACTCAAGACTTTGGTCTCGGCCCTTTTGCCCTCCTGAATCCAAGCAATTCCAAAAAAATCAGTGAAAAGGCAATGCCTATATCAAGTAGTCACTGTTATGAAATACGAAGTTATTACGCTCAAGCCTCGGGAATTCATTACTGCTAAGAGACAAGTGCTCACATGAACAAAACAAAATCACCTTCTTCTGAGAGTGGGTGCAAAGATGACAAGTCCTGGTGCTACTGTTGACCAAGCACACATGTTTTCTGGTACATTTAACTTCTGTATTCCAGAGGGAAAATGAGATGCCTGCCAACCCCTGAACACCAGTGGCAAAATCCTGGTCCCCGCAGAACTTTCAGGCAGACACCCTACCACGTGAGAGTGGTCCTTCGCATGCAACAGGCTAAAACTTGTACGAGTTTTCTTATTTCACCAGTGTACACAGAACAGCTGTGTGACTATAACTCTGCTTGACCTTGGGACTCCATACTGCAGCTATAGTCACAAATATGGGAAGACTGACGTGGGAAAACATTGAATTTCTCTGGCCGAATATAGAACACTTGCTGCACAGCTGTCTCTAGCCTACAGTTTGCATTTCACCCTCCAAAATTAAAAGAAAACCCAACAGCTCTGATACGCGCTGCATTCCCAGCTCTTCCTTTTGTCTGGCAAACCTAAGCAACACTAGGTTTCGACAGCAGGTCATTGTCTGCAACTGATATGTTGCCAGAAAACATGCATAGTTACAAACAGAAGAGAGGAGACCTTGCTCCGTGCCTGCTCCACGCCTCATGCGCACAAGGACTATGATACAAAGGCTGAAAAAAAATTCCCCAGGGAAGACTCTTTTATAGAGGTCTCGGCTCGTTCAAGTCATGCAAGAATCTGGTGATAAGACATGGGTAAGGTTGCAGTACACATTGCTGTGGCCATACAAGCATAGGCTTGTACACAGCACAGAGGAGGCTACTCTAAATATACACCCTTCAAATACCAAGAACATTTGCTTTTGTTCCAAATGGGTGTCAGGGTCAGCAGAAGACCCCTCCATCCCCACAGGCAGTCATGAGAGATCAGCTCTAGGAAGAGGCTCTAAACAAGGAAAGGTCAAACTCGCTGCCACAAGCAATAAAGGAGCAGTAAGTGTCCCAAATAGACATGCTTGCAGGTGGGAGCTCAAAAGGCTTAACATCCCACCTGAAATTCTGACCCAGGGCTGCCCTGGCGTAATTACACGTCACGGTTTCCTAGCTGTTGTGGCCCGGACATCGGCCTGCTGCAGTACGTCTCCTGTGGCAGCAGTAACTAACAGCGCTGGCAAATGTGGTGCCAACACGGCATGTGCCGCGCAGAACTCCCTTTCAGTAACTAAGTACTTTGACTCTTTGACAAAGAAAGAAAGAACCAAACAACATAAAACACTAAACAGCACACAGAGTTTTTACTAAAGCATGAATATCTATACAATTCTCTACTTAGATTTTTTTTTAAAGCAATTAAAGCCTATTTATATGTGACAATAAGTTTGGATCACTCTGTATATCAAGCAGTTCATTTAACACCCATCTTCATGACAATTATTTTTACAAGTCAGAAACTTCTATAAATCCATCCTATACATCTCCCAAATCCATTTTTTTACTACAAACTTTTGGGTTCTTAGGACATGCTATTTCTAATTTCTAATCATTTAGGTCCAGGATATTAAAAAACAACAACAAAAAAACCCAGTTACACTGCATACAAGATTATTCTTGATTATGGTAACTTTATCAATGCTGCTATTGTTTCACCAGAGGCAAAAAGGCACTGCAGGTATACAGGTATGCAGCTGCCAAAAGCTATTTACTGTCTCAGTTTGCAAGTTAGAAAATGTGCCAGTTCAATAAGGCACATACACCATCATGGACTGGGAACTACACATACACATACCCTGGGAATATTTTGATCACATTAAAAAATAATTTGAGCGTACATAAACTCCACTCAAAGACAACATTTAAGCACCAGCTTGTTGAACAAGGACTGGATTATCAAGATTAACATGTTTTTAAGATACACCTGGTTGCATATATTTGAGTTTACTGCACCATAATGCAGGTTTTCACAGATCTGTGAATATCCAAAGAACTCAAATAGTAAGGGGAGTTCATAATCCTAGTATATGCAAACAGGTATCAGCAGATAAGAGACTTCTGAAACGGCCTGAGCACTCACCAGTTCCAAACACTGCCGGTGCCCATATGCAGCAGCGTAATGCACAGTGTTGTACCCTTCTTTGTCTTGGATGGATGGATTGGCATCATTCTGTAGAAGGAACTCCAGACACCTGTGGACAATTCACTAGTGTAAATGTGAGCTCACACTATTTAACAGACATCCCTCACTGCACCTAGGAGTGGCACTGAAAACTGGCAGTTAATTCTGTATTTCTAGGAGCACCTCAAATCTCTTTTCACCAATAGCTCCCCAGATTCACCATGTTTTCAAACAGAAAATCCCCACTCATCTTTGAAGATCATCTTCATAAAAACCAATCTTCAACCTAGCTTCAGGAGCTCCTCTAGATTACAACACGATTTTCTATTATAAAGCCTGAAAAGAACATGACACAACTCTGTACCATGATGCAAACAGCCTAGAACTGCTACTACTCATATAAAAACTCATGTATCAAACCACTGCCTCCAAACATGCACTATGGCAAGCTGAAAAATAAAAACTTAACTGAATTAATTTCCTGGCATGTATGTACATAAATATATTTTCTTCTTTGTTGGATTTTTTTTAAATCGTGCTTTTCAAAGGATTCCTTATGCTCTTTATAGCTCTTGCCACTCTTTCTTATACCATCAAGAAATCATCCTTTTGTTTTCAGCACTTTTTTTCATAGCTTGTAATTTGTACTGAATGTAAGGCTGTCACATGAAAAAGGGGATTTTTTTAAACAAAAAAAAATCATTAAGCAACTGGATGAAAATGTCAATCCCAGTAAATACACTGAGGAAGCCATTAGCTACTTCTTTTTGCAACATACATACTCAGTCCAAAGCATTACACAGTGCATGATAATAAAGAATTATGAAATTACTGAAGCAGTACATTTTCAAGTAAGAAACAGCAACAAGCACAGAAACAGAAATATTAGGGAATATGTGCACAGAGAACAGCACAGAGCTTTTTTCTTTAGGTTAGCCCTCACTAAAGCCAAGCATTGTGTTTAGCAGAGCAATGAATGAGCAAAAGCAGAGGGTAAAACTGCAGCCCAAAGCAGTCGCATTCTCCAGAAATGAGGTCTAACTGCTTTATTGACACCAAACTTACAATGCAGCTTCTTTTTCCTTCATCTCACTGGCTCTTTCCAGTTCTTCAGCATTTTCATGGGAGTTACCTAAAATATTCTTTCTTCTTAGCATAGAGGACAGAAAAATGCAACTTATTTTCAAAATGTGATACCAGCGATTTTGACGCAGTCTGCCACCCATCCCCAATCTCCTCTTCAAGGAGCTGACCTCCTCCAGCCAACAATAGAATTACACAAGTGAAATGAGTGTACTGCATGGGTCTGCAGCTAATACATTTTGCAAGATATGGAGACAACTGCAACATGTTAGTTTACTCCCCCAGAAAAACAGAAAAAAAAACCAACCAGAAATTTCTGGTTTCTATCAGAAACAGTGTGATCATCTCGAATCCTTCTGTTCCTCCCACAGCAATGTTGTGCGTTTTGTTTCCTTTGCAGAGAGGAACTCAGGATTACCACAGCTTGCTTCTTGCTGCAGTAGCCTGCTAGTTCTTCACTAGCATTTAAGATTTAGAGGAACTTCAGTCACTGATACTAAATTGGTCTGCATTAGCTGGGCTGCTGAGTCTCCTCGCTTTCTGTGAAATATCTTGGCAACACTGTGTAGATCTGCTGGACAGGTTCTTTAGTTTCTTCAAAGAGCTCAGTATGTCTTCATATTCCTGCACACTCAGATCATTTTTGTTACCTCTGCTTCCCAGCTGGATGGATGGTAGACAGAAGACTAAGATTTGTGATCTTACAATTGTGAGCTTGTGATTATGATCTTCCTTGGCCACCGTGGCTAACACAGAGTAAGTTTACAAACTGCTATCATCATGGATTAGTATCTTGAAAGGTTTGTAGAAGGACAGTTCGCTAATTTCAATCCAAATATCACAGGAAAATTCCAGCCTGGATTCTGCACAATGCAGAACAGTACATTCTTTCTTTAATATGCAATTTCCCATTTGTAATATCAAGATTTGACATTCTTCCTGTGGGCGCTAGCAATAATGGGTTGTTCTACAAACTCAGGGTCTGCCTGACATCCACTGACTCAGAGAAAACTTAATTAGTAATAAAATAACTCCCCTGAATATTAACATTACCAGTTTATACACAGTATTCGTGCTACTCTGAAGTCCTACCTGCATCTGCTTTCAGTTAACTACGAATCAGTGAGATCCCAAAATAAGATTCCCTGAACAGAATAAGCAATGATCTGGAGAAACAGTACATACTCAGAAACTGCAATTATCTATTTAATGAAAATACTGTTGTGGTTTCCATTGCAGGAAAGGGTACTTTCTGAAGACCATAAGCAACAGCAGTTACCAAAATAGCTGAAACAGTAGGGCAACTTCTCTGCACCGAGACTTCTCCCTGTTTACTAGCTGCCCACATCCAAAGTTAAATAATTATGAATATTCTTTGGACTAAGTTTGCCTGACCTTGGGAGTTTTTTGCCATTCAGCAGGAAAAAAAAAATGCTGACCTACAAAATCATGGATTGCAAATAGCATTTCATCTATGTAACAAGGTTTCTTCTAGAACATCTCAAACTGGAAAATTTAATGAGAAGACAGCATCACCACATCAGAATCGATTTAGGTTTGGACTATGAGGGGAAATAAAGGCCGCATATTCCTGACAATGTTCAGGATGTTACTAAAATCACCTTTCTGTTATTTTTTTAAAATTAGTGACGGAAGTAGCTACATCCTTAAGTTAACCAAGAGCTTATTTACACGCTGGAGCCTCACCTAGAAAGAGCCAAAAGCTGAAAACCACAGAGCGAATCACCACTCGCCACACCTTGAGTGACACCCCACCCTGGCAAGACAGAATTCGAAAGAGCCCGTGGTGAAAGCCTTCTTACAATCCTACTCTGCTTGTAATGCCAAGCACAGACCCTTGAAGATCCTGCTGCCTTCTTCCCAGCACTGTTCAGGTTTTAGGGTAAGAGGGAAGACAGTTTTTGTATCAGCATTATCACAGCAAATTATGAAGAAGCTACCAAGGCTGTGGTATGGCATCCAAACCCCTACAACAAAGTTAAGCTGAAGCTTTCCTGCAGTGGCTTTGAGGTGGTATTCTGCTGCAAATAAGCCAGATGTATTTTTGCCAGATCTCTCTATACAAGAAACAAAAAAAATACTTCCACAGCTTGTCATGCTTTCAGCTGGGATAGAGTTGACTTTCTTACTGGTAGCTGGTACAGTGCTATGTTTTGGATTTGGGATGAGAATCATGCTGATAGCACGCTGGTGGTTTTGGTCACTGCTAAGCAGTCACAGCCTTTTCTGCCCCTCATCCCACCCCACCAGTGAGTGGGCTGGGGTTGGGAGGAGACACAGCTGGGACAGCTGACCCCAACTGACCAAAGGGCTATTCCATACCACGAGGTCATGCTCAGCATATAAAGCTGGGGGAAGAAGAAGGAAGGGATGACATGCGGAGTGATGGCGTTTGTCTTCCCAAGAAACTGTTATGAGTGATGGAGCCCTGCGTTCCTGGAGATGGCTGAACACCTGCCTGCCCATGGGAAATGGTGAATGAATTCCTTGCTTTGCTTTGCTTGCATGTGTGGCTTTTGCTTTACCTACTAAACTGTCTTTATCTCAATCCATGAGTTTTCTCACTTTTACTCTTCCGATTCTCTCCCCCATCCTACCAGTGGAGAGCAAGCGAGTGGCCGTGTGGTGCTTAGTTGCTGGCTGGTGTTAAACCACGACACAGTTTTAAGAGAGGACTAACAGGATAATGGAGCCTGTTTTATACAGTATATTATAAGGAAGAGATTGCCAAAATATGCAACTATCTGGGAATTAGAAATTGCAGTCACTAACCACAGAATTTCTAAGTTTTGCAGCTGTTTTCCCCCTTTCTCACACGAATAGCAGTGCATTCTGCCAAAGGATATTCCCCAGGCCTTCCTCTTTTTAAAGTCTCTAAAAATCAACCTGTTTGGACAGGGTGAGCATTTTTATCAGCTGCAACAGTGGAGAGAGACTAATGGGTAAATCTATTCCGTCTTTTCCAGAAAGCCTGTTAGAATGGCCAGATGTTTGTCTGTCACAGCAGTCCACCTGGGAAAACCTCTTCTTTTGCTGTCTCTCGCTCCATCCCTTCTGATGGACTGGCAAAGCAGATGTAGAAAATTCTCTGAGCTTACTCTTGTGAGGAAACCACACAGAGGCAAACAGAAGACAAAATGCTGTGAAAATAGTTAGTATTTTCTGCTGGCTGCAGAAAACTCTGTTTTACATCAAAGGTAAACCGCAGAGCCGAAATGTCACATCATCTGGGGATTTGGCTTATAGTCAAAGCAACTCAGTGTGGAGTTATGCATACATCTGCGAGAAATTCCTTTGCTAGCGGGATCATTTTTTTGGCTCAAATGACGTAGCATCATGAAGAGACACTGATTTAGCAATACACTTTAAACAAGGAATACAGAGGGGCTTTCTTACTTTCGGTCCATGTCAGAAGCAGCAGCATAGTGCAAAGGGGTGCGTCCCCAGTCATCTGTTTCATTAATATTGGCTCCTGTTGTCACCAGTGTCTCAATACAGTGGAAATGACAATTTGCAGCTGCATAGTGCAAAGGTGTCCTGGAATATAAGTGACAATATGTTACCTCATATTCCAATATGCACCACTGAGGATAGCAATAAATCTTAACTCCTACAGATTTCCAGCAGTTGATATCAGTGCCTTATGTTCCCGCGATGAAATGCAAAGTTATTCAAATTTAACAAAATAGTGTGTTAACAGGAAGTTCTGGTGCTCCTAGAAAGCCTAATAGGATACAGATCCTCAATCTGTGTCTTGCAAACAACCTATTCCCGCCGACAGCCTCTGCTGTTGCTCCACATGCACACTGCTTTCTTCCAGTTGGGAGGCAGAGCAAAGCACGGTGTCCCTCGCAGCATCTTATTTATCTGGCATAGCAACACTCATAGCAACACTCCATAAGGAGGAAAAAAAAACCTCTAGGAAGCACGTCAAATAGCAGCAATCCTCCCATCATAACCCAGGTGTTGTCTTGGGCACACACATGAAGAGACATAGGCAATAAGAGAAGCAATAAGTAAAAAAAAAAACCCAACCAAAAACCTGTGGTATTTTAAAACAGAAAACTCAAGAGGATGGGATGGCTTTCATGTCTTTAATGAAGTCTGCACCTGTCTGTCTGGTATGCAACTGCAGCAGCAGGAGTTCTGCAGGGAAGGCCAAACTCCTAGTTTATTTTACTGTCACTTTTCATAGAACATATGATTTACAGACTGAGGTGGTCTTTCTTCCTTGCCTGCTAGATTCTTTTTTTTGTTGTTTTTTTAAATGAGCTTCATCATTTACCTACCTCCCACATTTGTCCTTCTTATTAAAATCTGCTCCACTGCTTTGCAAGAGTTTTATACATTCAACATTACTGGAAAGAGAAGTAAAGAAAACAAAACATGAACAAATCAGAAGATCATATCTGTTTTGCCCCCCAAAAAGGAAAAAGTTACTCTAACTATTCTTTTGTTATTTGCCATGCAAAACCAGGGTACAGCCAACTACAACCTTGAATTCAATCAAACAGAAAATGAAGCTTTCAAAAACTATTTCCATTTTTTTCTAGAAAACTTCAAACTTCACTTCTGTGGAAGAAAAAACCATTGATTTTCCAAAGAGAGCACAGTAAATGTGATCTGAATTCAGTGTGCTGGGAGATTGTCAATGGGAGCTGTACTCTAATGCTTCCCACACCGAACTGGTATTTTATAAGAGAACTTTAAAAGAAAGTTGTTGTTAGCTTATAAAATGCCAGCCTAATAATGAAGAGGTGACATTTAACGAAATCCACCCCCGTTCAGCAAAGCATTCAATAGTAAGCATTTTGCTCAAATCCTGTTTACTTAGTGAGATTTAATCACAAGAGTTACTTTTAGGATTATTCTCATATGACTTGTTGACTATTGACAGATTTAAGCACATCTCTAAGTGCTTTGTTGAATAAAGAGCATAGCGATTTAAAGTGATTGTCAGTATCAATATTGCATTTATAGAAGCAGATGAGTTGGACTCCATTGCTTGTATCTGTTGAAAGAATTCACCACATCACAGCTGCTTCTTCATCTTGTTTAAAGCCAGGTGATTTTAAATAAAAAAAAAAACATCCGAATTCTCATATCTTTTGTAATTCAAGAGAATAAATGTATGATTGCAGCCAGAAAATGATGTAAAGAAGCGCAGCATTTTCCAAGACTCCTTGTCATTCACAGGGGCAATAAATCATTTGTGTTCACAGATGAGCAGGCCTTTGAAGTTTGTTCTTTTCCTGGCACCCATGCAACTCCCATTAATGCAATGGGAGTAACAGGCATGTGTCAGGAAAAAAACGAATGCCTCCAGCTCCAGGGAAAAAAAGACTGGATGCAATATACTGGCATATGTTCATCCCTACTCGAAATTGCTATTGCATAAAATAGCTACAGAACACTCACCACAATGTACTAAAAATAAAAACACTTGTCAGTGATGGCAATTGTAGTAAACCACTGGAAAAATATTGTTTATTTCCATGAGCCACTTTTGCTTCTTATGAAATTTCTCCTCTTTAGGACTTCCAGGATGTTTTTATTATTCTTTTGGGGTGCAGCCCTATCAAAGAGGTAGCATTTGAACCATACTATAATAATCTCCATCCAAGCAACAGTCATACCTCCTCTATTAAGATAAGACAACTATCAAGACAAATAATAACATAAGAATAATAAAAACAGAATTTGGATCAATTTGATCAGGTTTTTGTAAAAACAAAAACTGTGTGATATACATTTTGGTCCACTGAGAAGAAAAAACAACTTCCAGAAAGACAGCCAAGTATTCGCCATGGATGACCATTTCTGCTTGCTATAACCACAGAGAATCCAGGCTACCTTCTAGCCAAGGCTCTGTTTCAGCTGTTTGCTGAGACATAAAGTCCTCAATAGAAAAGTCAAAACTGAGTCCTTGCCAAATGTTTTGTCCTTTTGCTAGGTTAACTTCACAGCACTCTACTGACAATTATTAGGAAATATTTAAACTAACTGGATGCAAAATTTACAACTTAAATTGACATATTTCAGTTTTCGTTTGCTTCCATTTCTGGCCTCCCAGCACTTATCAGGAATGCATCACCCTGAGAGAACAGTCTTTTGGCTTTCTAATTTGGTTGAGGGGTGTTTGTTTGTGGTTTGTTTTTTTGATGTTGTTTCGGTTTGTTGGTTTTCATTTTAGAAACTTTTAAACTTGCACTTGAAAAATGGGAAAGAGGGAGATGAGCTGCATTTGGACTCCAGGGTTGCAACATGACAGGCACTGTGGCGTAGTTGCATTTTCAGACAAGGACACAGTCCAGAGGCGGAGGCCAGGAATAACTCCCCTGCCAGCAGCATCCTGGGAGCCACAGCCCCTTCTCCTCACTGGCTTTGCCCTAGGAAATGACGATTTCCTGCTGACTGCTGGCCCTCAGTGACCGTTGTGGCCCAGAGACAGCCTGGGTGAGCGTGCAGCACCCCCACCCAAAGCTGAAGCAGTCTTCACAGGGGCATGAAAAGGGAAGGTTTTACCCTCTGCCTGGAAGCCATGCTTCAAATCACAACCCGGCTGTCTGTGGTAGAGGGGATGTGACCACCACCTTTACTTTGCAAGCAACCCCTACATGAGGGCAGTGGGAAAAGACAACCTCAAGTGACCAAAATTTGACATCAGATAGCTTTGCTTCCCTTGCACCGCAATACATTCCTCTGTGGATGGCACAGTCAAGTTGGCTGGCACCAAATCTGCAATGAAGCCACAAAATAACTTACAACAGCCACAGTCCCAGCTACTCACCCTCCTGCAGCGGCAGCGTGGAGGCACGTTCTTCCAAAACTATCAGGGGTGTCTATTTCAAAGCCTGCAGACAGCACGTGCTCATTACTAAACAAGGACACTATGCTATACTTTTGTCCTAGTTAAACCACAAGAAACATTGCAGAGACAGAAAAATCAGTTAGTTAGGAAAAAACAGAACGCAAGCAACTACAGTCAGAAAGAGATTGTCACAGGAACGGCGAGTGGTTGCTCCAGTTTGGCAGCTCTATAAAAAGAGCTGCAAAGTCGACGAGCATCTATTTCCACATCCAGCTCTGCACCACATCCCTATTTAAAACCATGTGACAGGCATTTATGAGGCAGATACTTATCAAGAGGACTGCGACAGCAGGACATGAAGACAGAAAACATGAAGAAACGAGGAAAAAACACAGAGTCAGCCTGAACATGAAATGTGGCCATTTTTATTGCGTGTGGTTTTCAGGTTGGAAAGAGGCTTCCAGGAGCCTGCAGGGATATTCATCGAGGTGCAGAAGGGCAAAGATAGGAGCCTGGCAGTATTAACTCCGGTCACCCAGAGCTTCCTCTCTTCCTGATTTAGTGATCAAGGCCAGAGCGCACCAAGGTTTAATGTAATGGGGTACGCAACTGCCATATTTCACACTTTGTTATATAAAAAGATGCATTTAAATGTGTATAAATATCCCACAGGATTCAAGTTTAGGGAAAAAAGTAGTTGTGGGAGGGTTTTCTCATTAAGTAATGAAGTAATTTTCTAGAAAAAGCATACGATCTGCATTGTGTTTTTTTGACTCATGGGAACTCTTGCCTGGAAAATAAGAATTTGGGATTTGGCACCTGATTACTGCCTCTTTTGAAACAGCTGTTTCAGGAAACTCCTGCTTCTTCTACTTTGGGCTCTGGTGAGGATCCTGAGACTGCTCTCTTGATGCTACACTTTCACTCATTTCTGCTCTCGTGCCCACAGAGCTTTGGCCAGCGTTTACTCAGGTCGGATTCAGAAACACACTTTATCTGTATTTACAATATATTATTGTCAGTGAGATGTAAATACCTGCGCCAGTGCAGGCCCCAAGGAGGTAATTTCTTGAATTATTCCTTTGGGTAGGGGGAACCCAAACCAAAAAGGTGTATTCTATTCCTAGAGTTTGGAAAAGGGTCCTAAATTTCGTCCTTCTTCCCGGTGAATTAATATAAACCCTCTGAGCCTACCAGGAGAAAAGGGCTTTGGGCACAAACAACAGAGGAAGTACCAGCATGCTGTTAGGAAAGCCTCGCACGCTCCCGCACACCACAGCACGCAGCCCAGCCCAGCAGCACAGGAAGTCTTTCATTTGAACAATTCACAACAATGAGTGTAAAGGGGCCGTAAGCTGCAGCGACACACACTACTCCAGCTCCACAGACACTGCGGGATTTACTTACCCGATGACAACAACTTCCTGCAGCAGTCCGAGTGAGCATTCAGCGCTGCCAAGTGTAAAGGGAACATGTTGTGGATCCCACACCTGAAAGGCACAACAGCCTCATTACACGGAGCCAGGTGAAAATGCAGGTTGTACACAGACACAACGCGTCAAAAGCTCCTTCCACAAAGGCAGCGGTTTTGACCCTTTTCGAGGAAGATTCTTCCGGTTGTGTTATTTTTAATCTGTATTTCCTTACCAGCCTTATTGGGAGTTGAAAATACTCTGATAGAGCAAAATCTTGGCATTATGCTTTGAACAGAATGTGGCAGGAACGTTTCTAAAAATTCAAGATGAAAGCTGAGGTAAGGGAGGAGGCAACAGAGCAAATATTGCTTGGAGTCAATTTCCCGGTCTGAGATGCACAAATTTCTGCATCAAGTACACAAACTGCAAGTGCCATTCTGAGGTAAAAGTAAATGCCAAAATTTTCTCAGTATTATTTCTGAAATCCATTTTTCCTGCAGTTAATGTCCCTTAGATAACTCTCACATGGGTTTTCAAAGCCTCCCCTCCTTCCCTCTTTCCCCTGGGGCTGGGATAGCTGATGATTATTCTTCATGCTTTCCTTTAGGCTGCCATGACACTTGCAGTTTTCTTCCCACCTCCTAAGAACTAAATATCTCAGTTTCCCATTTTTTGCAGCTGCTCTCCTCACATGGCCTCACATTTCCCCCCATTTAACACATGACCCTCTTTCCAATTACACCATAAACTTCTCACGGCAGACGTGCTGGGTGGAAAAAAAAGTTGTCACCTATCATTAGGCTAAATCTCTCAGACAACCACATAGTTTTAAAATAAGTTGAGTGCTCAGCAGCTTTTATTAACATCAGCAAATCATTCCAGTTCAGTCCCTAAGCATGCCACTATTTACTGTCTTAGAAGACTTTGGGCTTTGGACATCTTGGCTTCTGTCATTTAGCATTGTTTTGCGAATAGCATCTTGTTATTCTAGAAATATCCTCCAAGCAGTCCTCCAAGTGCACATAAACACAGGGCTTCTGAAACCATGTGTCTCAACAAGATTATCACCTACTGCCTGCTTCAACAGATATATTTTTGAAAAAGGACAGACTCTTAAACAATAGCAGATGGATTTGTGTCTGCCCTTCATTTCTGCAAGACTACTGTTGGATGGAAGACTATGATCACCTCGTCGAAGAGGACTTCACATACAGATCTGAAGACACAGGAACCTGTCCTTCTGCAAGATTCACCATAAATCATAATTACTTATGAAGCCTTGGACAAAAATGAATGTGGATGCTTCTAAGTACATCTTGCTCTCTCCAGCATTTTATACTTATGATATATGTATTTAACTAGTTTTGGTTTGCTTTTAAAAACTCATTCTTTCCAGAATCCACAGGCCCAGCCTTCCTCTGTCTGCACATTAAATTTGTCTTCCTCGCTGCTTCACTATACCAGGGAGTGACTTGTGGTGCTGTACAAATTTTAATTTTGCAAGTGTCAGCATTTACATCTTAGAGTAAATCTACTGAAAGTCAATCTGACAGCCTATTCTTTGAAGGAAACAGCAGAAGCTCCACTAAGCAGCCGCATCTGTATAAACAGGTTGCATTTTTTAGCTGTGGATTCATTTATTTAAGCTAACATTGGACATTCTGTATTGCCGTCCTTCTTCCTACACCCATTTCCCTCTATCTCCTCTTCCACCTAGTTATCTAAAGCAATATTTTTCTTCTTTTCAGTCAAGATTTCCACCCAGCACATGTTTTGGCCAGTTTCCATCAAAATACATTATCTGCACATCTGCTAACCAGTGTCACGCTTCTATAGCGCTGTTCACACTGATTCCTCCCATCACTTACACAATCTTCGCTTTAAATGCAGTTGCCTTAAAGACTGACTGAGCTGTCTGCAGTTGTTGCTAACAATGCTGTGGAGTTTCCTTTACAAAGCCAGTTCAGGGAGCTCAGCCAGAGTTATTTACATGCAGCACATATGAAAGCTCATTCCCAGCGTTTCAGTGCTCCTTGTTTAGCACAGTAGCATCGTTTGGATCTGCCTGGTATCTCTGAGCCAACTTTTCATTTCACTTATTTCTGCTGCTGGAAAAAGTATTTTATTCAATCAATGTTCCAGTCACCCAAGTGTGAAATAGAAACTCCTAACTGGATAACCCCGATTCCAAGGGTGGGCTATCCCACTGCATCTCATTTTTTGCTTAAACCTGAATACAAGAGACAGACTGGGACTTAGTGTATTGGAGAAAGAGCTAGCAAAAATACACATCTATTTAGACACCAAGATCTTCATGTTGGCTAAGTTAATAAAATCCAGTGACGTCAGCTGAAGCCTGTGGAATTCCATTATCCATGCCAGTTGAAGATCTGTTCCACCTTCTGAGTTTGCATGGGGACGGTCGTACTTGATAAAGGAATATGGGCAAATGTGCCACTCTTAAACATCATCAAGCAAATAAACAAAATAATGAGAGCTGTATGTATCTTCAAAATTAACACCAGCTCATTTGCATCTGAAAGCATGTTTCGTAACTAGGTACGCCAAGAGAAGCCACTGACATCCATGGTAGATTCTAGGTAGAAGACTCTTAAATTATATTTTGGAGACATCTGGAGCTAATTGCCAAAAACTTACATTCATGAAATCAGATACTGCTATAGAACACCTGGTACAGATATCCCTCATGGCCTTGCATTACTCTGGTCTTATATGTCTTTGTTTACCTTCAGGTTTGCTATTTTCTTTTGACAGACCACAAGAACCTGAACATAACTAACCAGTACTCAAGTACTCTTAAAAATCAAGCACCTGCCAGTGTTTGAGTTGACAGTACTTATCATGTTGTGGGTGCAGACTTGACATATGTGCAAGAGGGGAAAAAAAAGAAAACAAAAATTGAATTGAAGCAGAAAGTACATTTAGAAATGTGTCTAATTTCAGCTGTTTCCTTCTAGTCAAAAAAGACTCCCAAACCTGCAAATCAGATAAAAGCAGTCCTATTATTTCAGCCACATGAGTATCATAAACCACGCAACATCAAGACAGGCTCTAGTTATATTGAGATCAGAAATACTTAGTAACATCTGCTTTGCAATACTGCTTTTCTATTGATTATCTTATGTCATACCAAAAGACACAAGACAAAATAATAATCACCATGTATGATGGCCACTAAACATTAGGCTAACTTAGGTACTACGGATGTGTACATAATTCCCTTGGAAAGCACCTGATTTTTTTTTCACTTATGTTTCCTGTACAAACTTTTTGCTATAGACTTTATGGATGCACTTTATATACATATGTACCTCATGGACATTATATGCCATTGTGCCACATCAATGCTTTGGGAAAAAGCAGCAGTACTTGCACTTACTGTAACCACATAACTGGAACTTAGCAAGGCTTCCTTCTCCTCCGCACTTCCCAAGAATTCATATTTTAGCCTCGGGTCACCCACTGAAGCACAGTACAATTATGCTTATCCATTTTAACCTTCACACTTCAGAACATGAGGAGTTAACTGTGTTTCCAGGCATTGGACACAACACCTGATCATTAGAAACAGCTCCACTTCAGCCACCTACTTGGCAGTGTCAGCTCCGCTGGTTATGAGGGTGTTAATCAAAAGCTCATGTCCGTATCTTGCAGCCACGTGCAGAGGGGTGTTACCATCCTTATCAACACAGTCGATTTCCCCTCCTGCAAAAGACATTTTCATACAGTTTAACACTGGAAGGTTAAGCATGACCCAGGGACCACAAAACATTATTTCTCTCTAGAGAATGCAGCATAACCAGTCCAGCCACAGAGAAACTGAATTTCAGAGACCGAGAAGCAGCACACAGCAAGCTGACAGCTGTCAGCCACTGGTACTGAACGTGGTCTGACAGCAGCATTTTCACCTCCCTCTCCAGCAGCAGCATTTTCCGCCCTCCCCAGAGTGGTGGGTGAAAGTGGTGGGAAACAGGAAAACATGATGACACACAACGGTCAATTACGTGATGCAGACCTGCTCCTCATCTAAAGGTACAAATAGATGCCTGGAATTAAAGTAAAAAAAATAAACTGCTGAAACTCTGCCCTCATTCGTAAAGACACTGTCACTCAACCTTACCCGTAAGGCAACAATGTTAAGTAGAGCTCATTCAAGAGGCCAACAGGAACACACAGGCCTGTTGTGTGCCTTCTCTGTGTCTCACAAAAGAACAAGCAGTGCTTAAGTAGAACTTTTCCTGTTGCAATTTAAGTCTGTCATCTGGTGTTTTACCTGCATAAGCAGGAAAAACAGACTATTTCTCCTTTACTGCAGCTTTTCACCATGCAGAGATTGCTGTCAAGTCCTTCTTTTCTTTTTGGACCACAGAACTGTAATTTTTTTCAGTCTGTCCTCATAAATCAGGTTTGCTGCACTCCACACTCCAACTCTTCTCGTCCTTCCCCAGTCCTCTCCAGCTGGCCCACATTCTTCTGCAAGTAAAATGTCAAAAGCCAGAAACAGTACTACAGCTGACGTCTCCCACTGCTGAGCTGAGCAAAAGGATTACTTCATGCCTGCTGCTATCCCGTCACTACATTCCTGTACATTGTACAGCACCATGGATGTTGTTGATTACTTTTTTTAAGCACCATGACACTGTTGACTTTTGGTCAACAAGCTTCTGATCCTCTATAAACCCCAGATCCTTACTTGAGGAGACTTACTATAAACACCTGGCTGTTGACATTCCAAACTTGTCCAACAGATACTCCTGCCTGTGTGTGGGATCTTTCCTTTGCTTCACTTGCATTGTAACGTCTGTCTCCAATTTTACAGGATCATTTTCCATTCTGACTCCATCTTCTGCCAAACTAAGTCTCTCCCAACTTCATGTTTTCTCCAAACTTTAAAAGCACATTTTCTATTCCATTATCCAAGTTGTTAATCAAAATACTGGATAGTTCCAGACCCAGGAGGGAAACTGAAAACTCCCTCAACTACACCTTCCATTTCAACAATCCATGTATTACTAACCTCTGAGTGTAGTTTTTCAACTAGTTATGCACCAACACTGTAATATATTAATACTCCACTTGTTTGTTGCAAGAATACTTTATGAAAGAATGTAAAAAGCCATGCTAACACCAGGGTATGGTATTACTGAATGTCCACTATTCACAAGAGATAACAGGCCATAACTGCAACAGGAAAAGTTCTAGTAAAGCAGTAGACAGCATTTTCTAACAGTAAATAAAGGTCAGTGAAATGCCAGGCCAGGTTTCCTGAGGTGGAGCCGTCACCAGCGGAGGTGTCCACAATCATTATCTGCCCACAGAAAAGTCAGAGGACTGTGCTGTGTTCAGAAAGCCTATTATCCTGCTGTAGAAGAGAATTACGATGTTTCAGCATCTTCTACTCTTAAGAAATCTATGCCAGATATTGCCCACTCCTCCATAAGTGTTTACAGTTTGTTCATTCACTCATTTCAGAATTTTGGCTGACCTGGGTAAAATTCCTCAACTTTTCTTTTTCCCCATTTTTAAAAAATAGGTATCACATTTGCAATTTTCTAATTTTAAGGTAATCCATTCTTCCCCTACAAGTCACTACAGACAGCAGCCAGAAATTGAGACATCTTTAGCCAACTCATTAAGTGCTGCATAATGAAACTCCATTTCTTTAAATCATTGACATTTCTCTCTTCCACAATATTCCCTGGCAGTGAGCAATAAAGTCACCTGCAATCAGATCTGTGTACAATACTAAAATTAGAGAGGCAAATGAAGAAAGTGAAGAAGCGAAAACCACGTAACTTTAAGAGGAATAGAGAGGTGTGAAGGACAGATGAAGAGCTGCCAGCCCTTTCACACACAAATCCAATGGACAGCAAACAACAGCCCTAAGTCAGAAAGCATATTTGACTAACCAACTAAAAATTGCATTAAAGCACAGTTTCTTCTAGTTTGTCCAAACTTCTTTTATTATTATTATTTCATTTATCCAAGGAGAGATATGGCAACGATTCGCATGATGACCTGAAGGAAGAATAATGTACTGAAGACCCCTGTTTTAAAATACAATCTGGTGTAAACGCGTAACTGTTCAGCCATCTTCAACACCTTGCGCTTAAATTCCAAGGTTAGGATTTTGGAAAACAAATGAAAAAAACCAACCAACCAACCAGCAAAGCCCAGACCATCCTGTCTGGTATAGTAGCTAAAGCTGGGAAGCATAAGTAAACAATCAGTAACAGCAACCTCTGTCAATCAGAAACAGGCCTCTACCAGATTTCCAACAATAATATTTGTTATGCTCCGTAGTATTCTTGGACAAAAGAGACACCTGATAAATGGCTGATCATCAGGAACGCTGGCTATGCCAGAACAAACAAGGTGGTGCTGGGCCACCCTCCTGAGTATTTATTCAACACTTAATGGAGACAGCGGCGAGGGGTGGAGCTAAGGGAGGTGAGAGAAGTACAGCTGATGAGCGGGGGGTAGAGAAAATGGGCTGAGTTCTAAGAACACCAGGGAATGCCCCAAGGGAGGACAACTAGAAACTTCTTCTTTTTTTAGTTTTTAAATAATTTGAGAAAGAAAGTTGTGCCTACTTCTCGTCAGGAAAAAAAAAAAAGACCTAAATACAGCTTTGAATTCTTGTTTTCACGTTAAGAATGACAACAGACCAGCTGGACCACCACTGGCTGGAGGATTATGGGATTTTGTTAACAACCAAAATCTCAACTTGTCATGACACGCTGGAATGAGAGCTGTCAGCGCAGCTCAAAGCCAGAAACTGATGGAGAGCTAAGCAGCTCTCAAAGCAGTCTTTTGGCACTCTGCGTCAGAACAACTAAAAACCGCAACCTCAGAACTACCTAATCTGTTGGAGAGTCGTTGAACAGGCTCAGAAACTCACCGTTCTGAATGAGGGTCTGCGACCGTGTGAACCTCCCATGGACAGCAGTCATGTGCAGTGGGCTCTTCCCGTCCTTACTCTAGCAGAAAAAAAACATAAAACCAACCATTTAGGACATAAAGTGGTGGTAAAATTTGAAGTGTCTCAGCTCAACATCCTACAGCTATTCTTCAGATAAAACCTCCACTGGCTTCGAAAGTCTATGGGACCGAATCTATACATGATGGTAAATGCAGAAGGTATAAGCATACAAGTAAAACTCATCAATGAGTAGCAAATGGGCTGGAGTGGAGCCTGTCTTTGCAGCCTGGCTCTATGCAATACCTGCCAGAAACCTAGAGATATATGAAATATTACTCTTGAATACTATTTTTAAGCAACATTTCCCATTCAGTCATTATTTTCCCTAACCCATGCAACAAAGGAAATAACAGCAAGGGAACCAGAAAGCTAAGTAGGAGCAGTCTCTGGGAGATTCAAGAACTATATCCCATTTATCAATCTGCATTTTATAGATACATCCCAAAGTAAAAGCCACTCTACTAAAAAGGTTTAGTTAAAAAATTTCCACACAATCAAAAATATGATATCTACAAAACATGATCTGAAAACAGGGAAGGCATATGAAAGGAAAGGTGCAATGAGTAGAGATCAATGTTTTGAGTTCTAGAGAAAGAAACTGAGACTGGGGAAATAGCAAGGGAAGGGTACCCAGCCTCACTACACACATCCCTTCATGTTTATTGGCATGGGGTTTCACATTCATTGGCAAGCACAATCCCTAATTTCATGTTAATAATTCTGAGTTTAAATAGTGCACTGACTATTCACTGATCTCAAGGGACTTGCCAGAAGTGTTAAGTGCTAGGAGACCAATTTTACAGATGGGAAACTGAAACACACAGAATCTAAAGTACAACAGTCGAAATCTTATATGAACTCAGAGATCTCAAGTCTTCTGGTAACTTCACCAGTACCCTCTGTTGGATAACAGCAAGTCCCTTTCAGCTTCATCATGATGTGTCAATTGTATCTCAAGAGCATTCAGTTATCCTAAACAGAATCAGACTTTGTAAAGTCAGGCTCTAAAATAGATAAACAAATAACTTTCAGCTCTTACTTCCCCAGGAAAGTCAAAAGGAACTTTTTAGAATCAAGTTTAATTAAATCCATATTGTAGGGGAAAGAAAAACACCAGGAAGAAATAGTTCCTTGAGTGGCCACCACTCCCTGAAACTCCTGGGAGTATATTTTAGTAGTGGTTTGTGCTTTCAGGAGAGTGGCTGGCCTAGAGTTTAAGGCTGTCATTATATTTATCAAGGTACTGAAAGCTCCTCTGCTGGGAAGTAATCTCATCCAAACAGTTTAATGATCAACATTCTCAGCATCACTCTACTTCCATCAAGGAATTAAAGTCATGCTGTACTCATTTATTATAGTTTCCAGTCTCCTGAGGTGTGCAAAATAAGACAAAGTAAAACTGAAGAGCTGCAATGCAAGTTTTACCTGAATGTTAACATCTGCCCCATTATTCACCAGCAGTTCAAGACACAGTGCTCCATGAGTGGAGGCAGCAGCAAAATGCAAGGGAGTGAATCCATTATTGTTAGGCTGATTTACATTAGCACCATAGTCAATCAGCTCATTAACAACAGAATCCTGACCATTGTAACAGGCAATGTGAAGTGCAGTATTTCCATAGATGTTCATTTCATCAATCTAAAACACAACAAGGAGACACAGTTAAAATTACAGACATCAACTTACCATTTTACATAACGCATCACATACTACAAATGGAAACAGCTGGAGGCTTAAACTGTCATAGGGCATATTTCTCACCAGCAAATTTCATTGACAAAAACATATTCACAGAGAGCTTAATTTGGAATGCTTTACCTTTACTATTATTAACTTTTTATCCTACTGGCAATTTCTAAAAGCCAGTATGAAGCCTAAAGCTGATAGCAGAACTATGTAATGATGATAATGATGAAAAAAGTCCTAACAAGCTGGAAAGCTTTTACGTATAAGTGAGAAAGTAGGATAAATAGAAAGCTCACAATCTTTATTTAAAAAAAATTAAAACATTGTCTATTTCATTTTTGTGAACAGAATCAGGCTTAAGAGCTCTTTCCACAGAATTCTTTTCAGAAGGGAGTGAAGGTGCCTGAGTGAAGGGAAGGTGAAACTGTACAGCCATTTACACTTCAATAAGAAACCACTTTCAGTAGCTCAGTATTATAAAGATGTAATTAAGATTATGTTACTTCTTGATGACTGGCTTAGTACTCAACTGCTGTTCTGTAAAATAGGACAAGACAGATTGCACAAAAGGCTTGGATATGAGGTGAATACCCTTCCACGAAACACAGGCGTCTCAAAGATCGTATCCCCAGTGGTGGAGAATGTGGAAGTTAAAGGTAGTTATTAGCATAGTACTACTAATAACAGGAAACACCTATTCCCCTTCAACTTCACAGTCAACAGCCTGTGAACACGGACTTGTGACATTTTTTTGGCAGGTCAAGTCAGCTGGTTATAAAGCCGGCAGATGTAATGGCTTTATTTGATGTCTCTGATGAACCATTTCAGGCTCTTCTGGTCATCTCACTACTGCTTTGAACCACTGAGTTGACACTATTACACTAAGAGAAGTCTGTGCCCTGAAAAAAAGTTATGTTCCAGAGTGAAAATCATCCTTCTCCTTCCCTCTGCCAGCTATGGAGGGAATACAAGTTCCTAAACTTAAACTTGAACTGCAGTTTAGTAAAGTATGCAGTGTTGAGAATAACCGCTCATCGTATCAAAGGGAATGCTGAACGAAGGGAAATTTCATTATTCCATCTTCCTCCGCAGGAACAGCATATATTTCCTGATTTCTTCAGCAAAGTATCCTGCAATTTACTGTCTATATCAGGCATTTTTTATTCCAGAATGTCTCTTGCTCTTGAACTCATAAACTGCATGAAGTACAAGGTACTTTTCATGGTCCAGAAAATGGGAACTGTTTTCTTTAAAAGCTGTACCAATGTCTGCAGCAGCATCCATAAGAAAGAAGAAAACATTATCTCCACATACAGAGAAACAGGGAAGACACAAAGAGCACATTACCACATACCTCTACCCCCAGGTTAAGGAGGTGTTTCACAATATTAATCTGCCCATTGGATGCAGCTGCATGAAGTGGGGTGTAACCCTTCTTGTCTTTACAAGTCACCTCTGCACCATGATTAATCAGCAAGGCAACAACTTCCAGGTGACCTTCAAAAGATGAGAGATAGTAATTGATGAGTATACAGTCCTACAGCATCACTTCTCCCAAATGACTGCTTTCTTGCTAATGCACTGCCCCTTTCCCTGGTGTTTCACAATGATCCTACAGTTTTAGGAGGAGAAAAAAAACCCAAAATATTTTCATAAACCTTCTTAATCCTAGCTCCAGGCCTTGTCAAGAAATCCATGCAATACACATTCACCTTCACCAGATGTGTTAAATTTCTCTTTACTGACTTAGTTTTCCAGTCATTAAAAGAACAAAACCTCCCCCACTTCCCCATTTATTTTTCTAAAAATAGTAAGTTTGTGATTTATTCTCCGTGTTCCAGAAAGAACAGTGAGCACAGGAGCATGACAATACAAATCTCCCAAAACAGCATCCTGTTGATGTCATCTGCAGACACAATTGCTACCACTTGTCATTTTTTGTTAGCAATACAAAGTGATTTTAATAAATGATAAAATGATGGTATCCTCTTCCAGCACAATCAAGGACACAGAAAAAAGTGAGTGCAGAATCTGATCCAAAGTCTACCAATACAAACACAAGATTTTCTATTGAATCCATTGATCTTTGTATCAGGTTTTCGATTCTCCAGAACTGTATCATTAACACAAAACTCTGCAAAAAAATCCTAAATATAGGTCTAAAAATGTTTGAATCTGAACTTATTGTCTATACACACATATCTAGTCTGCAAACTAAAATAATTGCAGTAGCCTCAACAGTCACACAGATTGAGAGCTGACTGACAGATCAATGGGACATCTGTCTTCAGGAGTGAAACCCCTACCTCTGAATTAGGATCTCCCTACAGAATACAGGGGAGGAGCTGAGCATCTCAAAATGCAACCTACAACCCACCTGTATCTTCAGTTTCCTCCTCTCCCTGAAAGTTTCAAACCATCTGGCCTGCCTTCCCAGATAGTGCCCTAACCACCAAAATTAAATCTTATTGCTTCATGTTGACGCTGAGCTGGCTGTCTTATAATAATCTGTTCTGTCAAACACCATATAACGTTGTGTATCATCTGAGTTACTTACATCATGAGCACTTTCATGACAGAGGCAGCTCTGGTCATGTGCAGGACCTAGGACACTTTACAGACAAAGCCCAAAGCGCCCAAAGATATGTAAGCAGTCAAGAAACTACATGAGAGTTTACAGGATAAGATACTCTCATCTCATTACCTAAATTCTGTCCAAATTACACTACAAACTCCTAAATCCCATTGCTAATTTAGACCGTAAATGTTATCTAAATATTTTGAAAAGCACATCATAAATTTGTGAAAAGAATGAAGAGCAAGAGATGTGGAGTTGCACAGCACACACACAGCCTTTCACTTCTACATAGTGGAGTTCAAAGCTCACTAGCTCAAAAGCCAAATCACATTTGTTGGCAAGAGTCTTTCCATCTGTCTGGGCCTATCAAAAAACCCCACAATATGCTTTTCTCACAGTTTGAAATCTCCTATTATCTCATTTCCGAAAGTGCCAGGATTAAAATTAAGAATTTGACAGGTGAGATGAAAGAGCTCCTGGCAGAGGGCACACAGCACCTCATGAAGTATGATCTGGAATACACTGCATGGCCAGCACAAAAGCTCTCGAGCAGGAGGGACCACTATCACAGGCAATCTTGTTTTAGCATTTTTAAATCATGATTCAAAATGAGAAATTTTCCTTTAACTTGAAAGGAACAATAAGGTCAATTGATTTATTCAAGTAATACTTGGTAACACCACTGATGTCCTGAACAGATGAATCAGTTGCTCTTGTCCACTCTGGAATAAAAGATGACAATTTGCTCCTAACAGGAGGAAAGGCTATGAAGCACTTCCTAACGATATCATAACTTAGCTTACTTATAAACAGAGCTAAACAGCAAAATTTATGTTTGTATTTATCTGCATTTTATATAAAGTAGTTTTTAGCAAAAAAAACCAAAAAGAAACAAATATAACCTGTCTTTCGTCAAGCACAAATATACTTTAGGCTGGACTTAAGAGTCAGGCTGAAAAATAAATTAAAAAAAGAAAGGAAAAAAACAACAAGCCCTTACCAGCTGCAAAACCGTAAAGGGACACTGTGTATTTAGATCAGCTGAACCCTTTCTTCTTCAGGGTAACTACAGCACTCACTTTCCATGGCCTGGTCTGCTCTTGTCCATTTTAAAATACATTGTTAGTTTGTCAACAGGAAGCTAAAAAGAAGGAGCAACAGCCCGAGCCTTACCCATGTACGCTGCCCAGTGAAGAGCTCTTCTGTCCTTTTTGTCAAAAGCATTGATGTTTGCCCCCTTGGCTAAGAGCAAGTTCACCATCTAGAAGTAACAACAGCAAGTAAGCTAACACTGTACATCACACACTTAATTATTCATCATTTCATCTTCATCTTCCATACTCATTATTCTAGCAATAAAGTTAGGATCTCAAAATCCTATTTTTGAGTGATAAATTTCTGAATTACACAAATAGTGTTCGAAGCTGTGTGCATTAATGACAAGGGCCAGTGATGGTCACAAGTAACCAGGACAAGATCTGTGTCCACTGACAGGGCTGAGAGCACACAGTGCATGGCTACTCCAGTGGGCTTCAAACTGAGCTTGGCAAACAATCTGGAAGAGAAACAGGCCTGGAAGAGAAACATTGCTCTAAGTTAAGACCAATTTAAGGGGGTTTCTTGTGGACTGGGACAAGATTCCTCCAGACAGGTAAGGTAAGAAACCCTAATATCTGCTTGATCTTTCAACAGGGAGTGTCAATTTCTTGCCACACCACAGTAATTTTCATTAAGTTCCCATGTGCCCATGGCAATGTGGATGGGCACCAGGCTGCTTCGCAAACAACACTGGACTTTTAGATAGCATCGCTAAAAGGTGAAAAGCTGTTTTCCCCATTGCCAATCATCCAACGTTAAATGTAAGAAAAATCGGGGAAAAAAGAGAAAGGAAACTAAATGGAAAACACATTCAACACCTGTCTTTTCCAGCAAAACATTCTAAAACCATAAATTACAGAGCTGCACAATTGTCGTCTTCTAATACACTGCTTTGCTACAGTAAAGAGATCAGCTAACAGCATATATTCAGTTAACATTTCTGATACACTCTGTCCAAAAGCGCAGGTTATGACGATTAGACTCAAGCATTACTATCTTTTTCCTACAGTGCAGTATTTTAAAGGCCAAACATAATCATTGTTTTACAGGAACTACAATTCCTCTTCCTTCCTTTAATTACAGGATCACTGATCAACTTTTGCTGACAGAATCCTACTCTTTCAGTCAAAGTTTTTATTCCATATCTAGATCTTCAGATGTGGAACAGGCAAATGAGGATCCTTTCGCCCAGATCTAAAGACACGAGCAAAACCCTTTACATAGGGGCTTTATTTACAAGTGTGTTTTTTCATATAGAAGCAGTAATTAGACTAGAAGGGTTTGCTTGTGTAAGGTAAGTAGGAAAAGCAGAAGCACATTTTCTAGAAGACTAATTAGAAAAGCAGACTGACTGGATCTCACACAGATGAACATTTCTTCAGTATGAAATGAATCCACTAGTTTTCCCTTCTTTCCATTCTGACACTCATTTTCACAGGCAGTCAAGCTCAAAAGAGCCAAGCGCACACTGGAGTTGCTGGAGCTGGTGGTGCAGCCAGCTCTCTAAGTCTGCATGCACACTTGCATGCAGGCTCTCTACAAATACTTTCCAGCCACTCTCTCATTTCTGCAGGTAGGAAACCTGGCACACAGTTTGGAAAGCAGCTGAACGATAGGGATTGTGGGGGGCGGGGATATGGGGCTCAGTCTAGACCCAGCCACAGCAAGCCAACTGTTTGAACCAGGAAAATAAATCATAAACGGTTTTGTTTGGAAGGGACCTTAAAGATCATCTAGTTCCAACCCCCCTGCCATGGGCAGGGACACCTCCCACTAGACCAGGCTGCTCAAAGCCCCATCCAGCCTGGCCTTGGACAATTCCAGGGATGAGGCATCCACAACCTCCCTAGGCAGCCTGTTCCAGTGTCTCACCACCCTCACAGTAAAGAATTTCTTCCTAATATCTAATCTAAATCTGCCTTCTGCAAGTTTAAAACCATACCTCTCATCCTATCGCTACAGTCCCTGATAAAAAGTCCCTCCCTATCTCTCCTGTAGGCCCCCTTTAGGTACTGGAAGGCTGCTAAAGTTCTCCCCAGAGCCTCCTCTTCTCCAGGCTGGAAAACCCCAACTGTCTCAGCTTGTCTTCATAGAAGGAGTGCTCCAGCCCTTGGATCATCTTCACGGCCCTCCTCTGGACTTGCTCCAATACATCCATGTCTTTCTTATGCCCAGACCTGGGGACCTTAGGTCCCCAGACCTGGATGCAGTACTCCAGGCGGGGTCTCATGAGAGCAGAGCAGAGGGGCAGCACCACCTCCCTCGACCATCAATTACGCACATAAACAACTCACCTCAATGTGGCCATTCAGAGCTGCATGGTGCAACGCCGTGCGCCCGCCGCGGTCAGAGACGTTGACGCTGCTCAGCATGGGGATGATGACTTCCGCACACTTCACTGCCTTGTTTGCAGCAGCCACGTGCAATGGTGTCTGCCAGTTCTTGTCCCGAGCATTGACATCAGCTGAGTGCTTAATCAATACCTGCACTGCTTCCTGCAACCGTAACACAGTTATACCAATAAACAAGCACTTTGAATAAATGCCCACATTCCTGACAGCTTGGTGATATTGCCTATCCATATTACTTAGGCATACCAGACATGGGCCCAAGGAGGGAAGAAGAACAACATTTATCTAAACAACCTCACAGGTTAGGGAAATGGTATTGTTGATTCAAATACCACCTCTTCTGTCATTTAGAGCAGTGTCCTCACAACCAAAATTTCCCAATTTGATTTTTAGGACGTACAAAGCTGCCCACGCCCAACCTGTTCAGTTGATTAACCTTCAGTACCCTCAGTCATCATAACTGTGCTCTCATTGAAGAAATGAATTTACTTATTTGAGCTCACTGTTATACAAATTATTTACAAAATGAAAAGCACATCATTCTGGACAGTGAAATCATAGCAAATTGCTCTAAGTTTTATTTATAAACAGGAAAAAGGAGAAAATAAAACAGAATATGTGAAAATAAAATTTTAGCTTTACAAAAACATGAGAATCACAGTCAAGGGTTGATGCTGGTGTCCGCAAGTTAGCGTTAGCATTCCTTCCCTCCCTGAGGGCTGAGCACAGGCCAAGAGTCTTTACTGCAACATCCATTCTGTCAGCCTGAGACCAAACAACATCTTTTAAGGTTAATTTTGTTGGTTAAAAGTGACTATTTCCCAGCGAGAAAACGTACTGTTCTCTCTTCAGAGACTGTCTCACTAGAGAATTCACAACACGTTCTTTTCTGCCTCTACTCACGCATCTGCCGTTATGCAAGTCAAATGAAAAAAAAAAGAGTCTCAAAATTACATTTTGTTTCTTCTGCCTTTTTTCCTCCACAAACAAACAAAATACAAAGGAACCACTGGGACATAGTAGCCTTGTCTGCTAATTACAACTCACAGCTGGTAAGTGGGAGAGTCCTAGTCCTACATAGTACCTTACTCTCTTTCACATAAACTGAAAAGTTTCCTGGTAAGCCCAGCCAAAATTTTATTAATGAATAACAAACACATTCAGTGTGTTTAAATAGCACTTTTGTATCTAGAATGGCCCAGGAGAGTGCCTGCAGTCTGTATCAACAATACATCCATTACCAGGAGTTTTAGTTCGTTGTCCTCAACCGGTCTCAGCAATTTCATTTTCCACCGCCATCTCACAAACTGACCTCTAACAGACTTGTTCAGTTAGTGACATTGCACCTCTTACAGCACCAGTAATGATATATCACTGTTGATGTCTCAACAGGATTTTCTTTCTTTAAATGACAGGCCTACTACTTTAAAAGTCATTTAAATGTAATTCACTGGAGACCTACCCAGCTGGGACATGAAGTCAGCAGGAAAATTCATGCACTTTGACTCTTAATGAAGGAAGGAAAAAGCTAAAGGAGAATTTTTAGAAGTAAATAGTAAGGACTGAAAAATCTAAGCTAAAATTATTTAGCCTTTTTTTAAAAAAAATTTACACAATTGTGTTTACTTCTGCAGATCTATCGGATTTGGGATCAAAATGTTAAAATCCTTATGAAGAAGTTCTAATTTTATTGCTTTTGAGAGCATGAGCTATACCTTTTTATTAATATAATTTCTACACATGCATGCAGGCCACAGCTATGGTGTAAGCCTCTCCATTCTGTGTCTCTAGCTTTCCCAAGTTATCAGAGTGACATCTCTGCTTTTTCAAACCATGTAAGGCTGAAAGCTGATACAGCCATTATCAATCCACAGACACACCTGGGGGTTGCTGATTTGTACATAAACATTTAAATCCCTAAAGCCCACTTGAAGAATCATTAAGACTTCAGTAAAAATGTGTTCATGCTTTTAATCAATCTACAAAAGGGCACAAGAAGATAGCTTCTGAATCCTGTGAAAGCTTCATAGTAAAAGATTAATGATAGAACTTTAAACATGTAGGTGATCATTCTAAAAGCAACTGTGCTCACAGGGAACGTCAAAACACACACCAAGTCCTACTGGTCAACTTTTGGACCATGAGTTCATCTCCTACTATTAATGTGAAATATGAATTCACCTACTGCTATCTACTACTATCATTTTAATTTCATCCTGTTATATTGAAGCTGCGTGTTTGTTAGCTTGTGTAATGAAGTAAAAGCAGCACTGAGAGAGCCTCAAAATACTGAATCTTGTTTCAAAAATATTACCAGAAGTAGCTATTATCATACAAATAACAACGAAAAAAGACCAGGAGAAGAAACCTATGTGTTTTTATAAAATACATAGCAGACCACGAAGAGGCATCAGAGCCTGGTGCCCTCCCCTGCTGCCTCACGACTGCACCTGGGTACTCGCTTTGAGGTACCAGAACCGCTGGCACAATGGAAGACAGTTTCTCATCGTGAGTTGGCCTTCAGCTGACAAAGAGCTAAAGCTGAGACACAAACCCACAGAAACACATACATTTTCTGTTAGGACTGTCACGGACAATAAATATCATGTACTCTGACATATCCAAAAAAAGAAACCAAGCACGCTGTAATTCCTGCATCACAAAGATTGTGGCTGGTTTTTAAGGTTTAAGTCTGACCTTTGTTTCCCAACATGGCTTTTTGTATTTTGCCTCATTACAGCATTCATACTCCATCAGATATTCCTTTCAGAGGGTTTCAGTGGATGCCAGCAGCTGGGAAGCTCAGCCAGCAGCCAAACAATGCCCGAGCTCAGAAGCAAGCCCAGGATTCCTGCCTCCAGGCTTGGCAAGCGCTGGGACTGTTACAGAGGTGATTCAAGTCCATCAGTCTCTGGAAGACAGCCACCCTCTGTCTCTTTTACAACCCCTCCCCTCATCCTCAGCAGCCAATTCAGTCTGCAGTTGGGCTCACTGCTAACTAAGTATCAGGAGGATAAAAGTATACAGGGAGGTCCAAAATGGAAAGCCAAGAATAATGGTGCAGTTGAACACACAGTCATGCCTGAGCTGCATTCCTGATAGTTATTGCTGCTCCTTTTTGAGATAGCAACAGAAGAAGTACAACATGATGCCAGAAGATTTCCAGTTGTCAAGTAGAAGAAATATGGGCTAACCCTCCTTTTTGCATGAATTAAATGCATTAACAGAAAACCTAATGGATGCCTTGAAATGCAATTAACCAAAACAAACTACGTGGTAATACGTGTTGGATCACATCCACTCCCTTCTGGCACATGCACAGCGTGCACATATCCATATGGATTTACTCCTCTATTTCACCACTTGAAGATGATGTGGCCACTTTAGACCACTGTGGACTCTATCCCACTTCAGTCCTGGTCACCCACTCCAGCTGATGGTTGCTCAGTATGACTTCCTATGGAAACGTAAAGCATTCCACAAGGCAAAAATAACCACACTAAGGCACAAAAGCAGCTATAGCTACTGGGTAAAAGCCGGTCTCCAGCTGCAATGCTGAAGGCCCTGCACACAGAAAATGCCTTCCCTGTTTGTGTCACCATGCTACATCCTACGGTTCTCAATGGTTTGCTTTTCCCCCAGCATGTAGTTCACGTGCAAAAGCAGGGTAATCAAATCTTACTCACTTCACTTCTTGAAGCAACTGCTCGATGGAGAGGAGTCAGCCACATATTGTCCTTGGCATTAACACGGGCGCCTGCAAGCAAACAGCAGAGGTTACATCCATGCCTTGGGTGCAACAGCGAAAGCCTTGCCCAGCTGTTTCCTAGTAACAAGAGCTGAGCCGTATGTGGTACTCTCAGTGCTCCCCACGACTCTCCGGGCACCCTGTTCACCTTGGAAATGCATTTCCAGACCCCGGATAGATAGGAGCTGAAGCGTGATTCAGAAAGAAAGGAACTGGACAGGCTGGACTATTAACAGGAGTAGCTTTGTTTACAGGACACAAAAGAAGCAAGATTTGTTGTAGGGGATTACATATGTATGTACGAATGTACATGTATGTCTATGTATGTACATTTTTTTAGATCAACTGATACAGTTGGGGGGAAGAAAGCAAGCCCTTGCTCAGAGCTCTGCTGCTGCCTGCAGACATCATAGAGGGAACAAGCTTGAACAACCATCTCTTGTTTCCAGCTCCACCAGGCAGACCACTAAAAGATGTAACCGCTTCCCTGCTTCACAGATCTTGCTGGGATGAAGAAAACAGGACCGGGAAATGCTCAGGTTGAGGAAGAAACTGAGCACTTAACTCCCTCAGCTTCTGTGGGTGTTATTCAGCAAACATCAGAAGAAGAGGGATGAAGGGGGATGAAGGAGACTACCCGTTTGCCTTCTGTGTGGCTCAGCGCTAATGTGCCCTCCGACAAAGAGGATGGGTTTGGGGTGGCTTGCCAGAATAAAGGATAAAGAAGGAAAATTAACAACTACAGCAATGCTGGCTTGCTGCAGACCAAAAAAAAGAATGCTGCACATTTGTGTGATAAAACAGATTTGTTCGAAAGGAATATTAAAGCTATTCACTGATGTGATACACTCAAAAGGAAATGTAGCAAAAAGTACTAGAAAAACTAATTGTAAAAAGGGCTTAACCTGAAAATGTACCTCTCAGCTCTGAGGTAGTAGTACTGGCCTGAGAAGACTGGACATGCAGAAAAAATTGAGAGAAGCACAAGTTTCACGCACATAGCCTGGATCAGCCTCTGAACTTCATGAACAAAGGGATTCTTAAGCTTCATTTTGCATCATAACTTAAGTGCATACAAAAGCCCACAATTAATAATCACACTCTCTGAATCAGAAGAACTTTCCAAGAGCTGTTTCTCAAGAATATTAAGGTGCTTGCCTCTGAATCACAGTGATTATGGGGAATTGTGCTAGATAATCAGAGAAGAAAACAAGTTCTTTCATATTTCCACAAGTTGGGATATAATTTTTTGACTGCAAGAGAAAGAAAGCCACTTTCATAACTACTGCAACAATTAGAGGCAATCCTCTGAACTCACCTCAGAACCTGGTACCTGGTGGTAGAACCTGCCCTCTGGAAAAACACTCTTTAGAAAAGACAACAATTTCACAGGGTTTTCTAATGAATCTGTCTAAGCAAGGAAGCTGTTAGCTTCTTTTGTTTTCACGAGAAGGCTGTTATGGTTGATGCAGGTTAATATCCTGCCCTTTGCCTACACTGCCCTAGGCTCTAGAGACACTGAAGGCAACAACCTTGTCCACCTGACAGACAGGACTCCAAGGCACCTTACGTTATACTGTTTTGGCCTGGTAGAGGTCATGGGGATGCAAATTGCCCAGATGACTTCCTAATGATTGCCACTAGAAATTTATTTTGTATTTGCCTTGGCTTTTTGCCTTATGTTCTTACCTAAGGTTTCTTGTGGTTTATTTCTACCCATTCAGTAACTCCTACAAGCAGATGGTTGCAAATCAGTAAGGCTTATGTGTGGAGTAGCAGAGTGTGACAAACATCATTCCTCAGTATTGAACAACTCCAGTGGCACTGGTGAATATGAAGATGATTAGAAAACCTAGGGAAGTGTCTCCATCAGTAGCTATTCATGCCTTCCACTGATCCACTTACCCTTTGAGAAACTGAAATTGTTGCCAAGAAAATAGCTAAAGAAAATAATAAAAGCAAAACAATACCAGTATAAATAAAATAATACACAGCATGCTATCAGCCTTTTCTTCCTCAGCTGCTTTCCACATCCCTTTACCTCTCTGTGCTTTGGAGCTCTTTATGTGACGAAGTGAAATTGCTCTTACATATCTATTTCAACGCATCAGCTGAATATGTTTGTGATTTCTGGTTTTAAAGAGCTGCACAATTCAGCTGTTGCCTGTTATAGGAGCCACTGTTGTCCATTTACTGAGGTGCACATTTTCTAAAGAGACATTTCAAAATGTCTCCCTCCATACTGCCCATTTTCTTCATCAAAATTCAGCTTCTAGGTTCCCAGCAGTTCCTTGCTGGCGATGGTTAATGACAATGAAAAAACTTCACCAGCACTGATGCTCTCCTTCAGGGACAGAAGATACCTGCCATTTCAAAGGAGATCAAGCAGGGGGCACCCAGGGAGCAATGCTCATGTTTTCAAAGGTGACCCCTACATTTCACAAACTTGAGCGTCCATCCTGTGACAGCTCTTTGAAAGCACTAAGTAACACAGAAATCCAACTCTAAAGACTACATGCTCTACAACATGCTAATGCACCTAAAATGAACTGTGTCCAAAAATCAGAAGTTTAAGTTTTCAAGCCCATTCCACAACACTTCCTCCAAGTCACTCAGAAATTTCGAGTCCCCTTCTTCACTCTGGACCAAGTACCTTAGCCACGTTTCAATGCACTTCCTACAAGACACCGTGAATTAATCTGTGTATTTCTAAGGACAAAGAGGGCTGATAACACACTCAAATTGGTGTATACAGTGTCCTTCATAGTACAATCTTCCTTGAAAAGATATGCTGCTTTAAAGATTTCCCTTAAAATCCTTTCAGGTTACCACAGTACCTACCCACCCCACAAAATATCCACTTAAAAAGAAACCTCTCCAGAGAAAAGCCTTTTCTCAGCCCCATCTGCTGCACTCTGCCTTCGAGAGGGCTCGTATCCGTGGGCCTGAAGGAAAGACTTGGCTTCTGGATTTGCTCTGCGAGGCCGAAGTAGACAACATAACATATAACGTTATGGATAAAATCAACAGAGAGGAAACTTTCTGTAATCCACTCTTCTTTAGTATGGCTGTTTTGTAATCTTTGCCATCTTTCACTCTCAAATATTTCTGCCAAAAGAGGAAACAAATCTGAAATTGCCTCTGTTCTTTGAGATCTGAAATAAACAACCCAATGTTGGCTTTCAGGAATAAAGTTAACATCTCTTTATCCTAACCAAACTACAATTTTCCATCCAGCACATCTGCCAAATCCACAGGTCTCCAATAAATCCAGATTCTTCAGCCTAACTCTCTGAAATTAGGGATGGTCAACAGAGGAAGGAAACTCTACTCTTTAACCTATTAATGACATCATTAACATGGATCTTTCCAACTCCTGCTCAACACAGCAATGGGCACACCAAAATATAAGGAACATCCCGTGTCCCACCCTCCACCCCCCCAACACACAATACAAAGCAAAGATCAGCATAAATAAAATAAAACAACAGAGCACCACCCCTGACAGATGGAAGTGGGACCCACAACACGAGCAACACAACACTGTGCTAGATGTGAACACACGAACCGAAGAGCCTGGGAGCACCTACGTGGCAGAAACGGGAGGTTAGGCAGGATCTCCTCAGAGGCAAGTCCAAGTCACTTGCCTGGGGATCCCATCAGGTGAAAGCACACAGGTCCTGAGTCACTCACGAAGGTGAGAGGACATAGCCCTGGGACGTCCTCCAAACTTTCACCCGAAGGGGATACTCCTAATCCCCAAGGACAGGAGTCTCAAAGCCACGGGAAAGGCAGAGAGAAGGCTGCCTCTCCAACTCACCTATTCTTTAGCCTGCCATAAAAGAGGAAGCCCTGAATGTGTGTTTAGGTTACACAGTGCCTTCCCCTGCTGCCCACACAAGAGGGATGGCCCAGAACCTGCTGCGCATGTTACAGTCTTGCTTCCAAATCTGTGCGGCAGAGCTTAGCAGGAACCCTTCCAAAGCATGCTGGGCTTTGTTCCCTTCCTCAGCTATGGTGCAATTTATGAAGGATGGATGTCAATATTGCATGCACACCCCTAGTGCATAAACTTCTAGCCAAGAAGCTCAGAGCCTTCTGAAATAGTAAGGGATGATAATACTGCCCAGATCACAAGCTCCTGGGTAGGGAACAAGGAATAAAGGACTGAACTCAAACATTATGCTCTCGGGCACCAGCTCAAAGCCCAGGAGGGGGAGAGGCACCAACACAAATGAGAATGGAGCGTGTATTTGCCCAGTTCCTCTTGCACATCCATGACTCTGTCACCATACAGAGCTTCATTTATGTGAGATGGTTTACCCTGGTCCTTCTCCTTCTTGATAGAAAGGAGGTAAAGGAGAAGTGCTCAAAGCTCCATGCTTTCATGTAGCCTAGATAAACAAACCCACACAGCACATTTCCCTAGTTTGAACCATATGGTTATGGATCAGACCTTTGAGCTGGTGTAAATGTACCTAGCTCTGACATTTGATGTGCCGGAGTGTTTCATACCGGTTGAGGGATCTGGCACTCTCTCTCCTGTATCAATTCCAAACAGACTCCATTTCAGTGGCTACCTAGAAAGCCATTTCTGGTCTGTCTCCAACCACCTGGGCAGAAGTTTTATTCATTAGATGCTACATTTATTTGTGCTGCCACCAGTTCATGGGCCACAAACCTCAGAATATGCATATCTCGTTTAATTTCTCTCCTGAGCCCTGTACAAAATGCAATGGGTTGTCAATCCTTCTAGCTTCTGCTCATTCTGAGAATATTATTGTTTAATGCCAACAGCAAATATTTTTGTGCTTTCTCTCTGTGAAAACACCCTCTCATTTTTTTTAAGTCAGACAACAAAGGTTTTCTGCTCATGTAACTGAATGTTATGATCAGATTAATCTTTTATGAAACACTTTAACTAATACAGTTTACTGAATGAGGAGGTGAAGCAAAGGGAAGATGCTGCTCTTGTCTTCGGAGCCGAGTTCACAGAGAGATCACAGTAACAAAGAGGTGTTTATAATAACTTATAGATTTGCTCCTCCAAATCTCATAAAACTGCAGACCTGCTCCTGGATGCAAATACTGATGCTCACCATGAGTAATGGTAGTTCAGAGACTAAAGGACAGTGAATAGGTAGAACATGAAACACAAGATTAATTTTGACTCATGCTGAGCTATTTGGGAAAGATCAGCCTTCCTGCAGGCTGAACCCCAGCACAGTCCCACTGACACGAAGTCCAATTTTTAAAAGCCCACACTATAAGCTTTTCACACTCACTTGGATATATAAAAAAACCTGAGATATATCACCTGCATTTTACCTGTTGCCCAGACAAACACTATAGCCCGTGGATGACCTTTTGGCAGTGAGGTGCTGGAACTAAGCATCCCAGAAGAAAACAAGAGAGTCTCCTTCCCTCATTAGGAACATGACAGAAAATAAGGATGTTCACCAAGACATTTCTTGATGATGCTGGGATTCAGGGGAGAAATGGGCAGAACAGCTTCACCTTTCTCTTTATGTGGATATTGCCTGTGTTGCTACTCGCAAAACTTGAAAAAAGGCATTGATCCTGCAATCTTCTCACACCACAATGGAACAACAGTATGTGACAATCAATACACACAGCAAGAACACATGCACAGATGAAGTTTATTAACTCTTATCTCCCAGTGAAGAAGAGCAAACTGAAAACCCACCCAAGCATAACCTGCCAGCAGAGGAATGTTCATTTAAATTGTTCTGCTGGCATCAAGGTTAAGAGCAGAAAGATCTGATGTATTATGTATGTCCAACTAGTTAGCCTCAGTAAACAATCAGACAACTCAAAATGCTCACAAAAATGTACAAAGGAAGCGCCCAGATGCAGCAAACTGAATTTTCCTTTTTTGCCTTCTCCAGGTATAGTTAGGCTGGTAATTCAAAGAAATATGTTTGTGTGGTCTGCACGTGCCCATTAGCAGCCTGATCTAACTTTGAAATGAGCTGGTGCTTGAAGCAGGGGGCTGGATTAGGTAGCCTCTAGGAAACCCTTCCAGCCTGAATTATTCTAGGATTCGAGGTTGGAAATTAGAAGGTTCCTCGTAACCACAGGACTGATCGTTCTGAAATAACTTTCTTTAAAAGCGTGCAACTCGTTTGAAGAGGCAATCTAATAATTTGTGAAACCAATCATACAGCAAGATTGCTTGTAAAGTGTTAGACATTTGTACCATAAGGTTCTTTTCAATCCCACATTCTTAAACCACCATAAGCTTTACCCTTAGAGTTCTCAGTTTAGAAAAACACTGCCTTTGAAATCTGCAAGCACATCCAGGAGTTTTCCATGAATTATGTGTTCTTCTTGAGAGACATCTGTTTTATGCTTTGTTCTGACATATTTTGATCATGTTTTTTGTCACTACAACGGTTTGGAAATACTTTTTGATTTTTTTTCACAGTGCTTCTGAAAAGGTAGGTTAGCATTATATTCCTACTTTGAGCTGGGAATAAAAAATCCAGGGAAAGTTATATTAGCAAAGTCAGCATGAGGGATTAAATGGCTCTTAGTCCAATGTTAAGACTGTACTTCAGTCTTTATGTCACACCCACATAAAATAAATAGAACTATTTTGAGCACTTATGGCCAAACCTCTATCAGGCTCCCTGTATATGCATACCAACTGTTGCTTTTGTTCATGATTTCTCATTCTAAGGCGTTTGATGACAACATAGAGGATGAGCTTTTGGCAATGGCCCAACAAAGCATTTGATCTAATATATGAAGAGATTTATGCTTTTTAAGGGAGAATGTAAGCATTTACAAATAATATGCTTTGAGTTTGACTAAAGTATCTTAAGATAGTATACAAATATAAAATATATTTTTTGTGTGCACACACACACATATATATATAGATACACACATACCTTTCTACCCTACGAACATATAAAGTTTAGGCAAATTTCTTTTTTTTAACAAATTTCTCTTTTTTAGGGACTACCAATAAAAAGATCATACATTTTCAGAAATATATTTGTTAGTATAGATCAGTTCAAAAAAACCATGAGTTGTCCTAACTCTGATTTGCAAGTTCTTGAATTTACATTTGTTTAGATACATCCTACTGCACAGTTTCTATTCTCCAAATCAACCTCCCAACTCTTAGAATCATGTTTCTAATGTAAATACCACTTACAATAAATTGAAATTAATTCATAACTTTTTTGCTATTATTCCATAATAATTTTTGCTTAATAGGAATTCTTGGCTTGTACTCCATGATGTGAGCCCACATTTCAAATATGTACTTCAGCAAGTTTCTAAATCTACAAATATTGTCCATTTGAATGCTTTAGAAGTTTTTGCTTTGTTTATTAATTCCACTCAGTCACAGTGCATGTTTTATAATTGTATCACCAAATTCAGATATATTTTCTAAGCTTGCAACAACTGCAACCAACTCTATGAAACTCAGAAACAGGCACTGCCCAAAGCTCACTCATATATGCTTCACTGGGTATTCCTTGTAGCTTTAAAATTAGGTAATTTACTAGTTGAAAACAGCAAGGGACACTACGTTACCTGACAAAATGAGAAGCTCAATGATGTCTGCATCCCCCAGGAATGACGCAACGTGAAGAGGAGTTCGTTTCTCAGCATCCTACAAAACCAAAGATTGACCAGTTATAAAAGACAGTCAATAACTGCAAACGCTAGTGTTAAAGAGCAATGGATTTGTATATAGTGTTTATTTTCCTATGTATATTTCTGTTTATAGTTAGAAATGCAATCTCAATCAGTGAAAGAACAAAATTAACGGTCTGAACAATACACTTCCTCCCAATAATCCTCAACGTTTTTATCCCTTGGTTCCACCAGACCTTGCAAGGATATTATCTTTACTCTGCTATCCTGTTTACCTATAGATCAAATCAAATCTAAACCAAGGAAAGACATCGTCCTTAGGTCTCTTTCGGAAATGTTTTTCCACTCTAAGTATTGCAGCGACATGATTCAGGTGCTTCAGTTTGCACCAACAATGTAACACCAGACTCTCCAGAGGGTATCTCTGGAGAATGCTTTGGAATCACACGCAAGGATAAGATGCAATCCTCTTGGTCTACAAAGGTTCTTGTACACCATTTAGCCTGGTTGTCTACAACAGCCCAAAATGGGCTTGCACACCTTGACTAACTTTAAACACAAATTAAGAAAATATTGCCATTTAGGCCTGTGTCTTCAAACTTAGGATTGCTAATAATGATATATACAACTTCTGAAATATATCTACTTTTATTTGGTTTCTCTAATTTTCAGCCTTAGGGAGTCATATTTCCGAGATTTTCTTTTCTAACTTCAAGAGGTGTAAATACAATGTTTACAAAAACCCCCTTTCTTTTATTGCTTTATTCAGATGATTCTAGAACATAGGCCTTTAAGAGAAACTGCTAAACATTATAATATGGGCAACAGAAATCACAAGAACTGCTAAAATACCAGTAATCATGCTATTGGACCCCTGTTTCTAATCCCAAATGTATTTCATTTTGGTTTCTTAATACAAAAGAAGTTCTAAGAGACTTATCAGTCAAACCTATTGAATTACAACCTACCAACATTAAATACTGTAAACTGGTAACAGATTCAACACCTCTTGCAAATGATACCAACCCAGAAACTCTACCAGCATTTACACTCTCTCCCTGAAACAAATCTCTGAGCCTGTCAAGTAAAATATCACTTTTAACATGCCCAAGAGGTCATCAACCGCAAGCTATTTTGGACTATCTTCAAAGTATGCTATAAATGTGGGCAAATCAGTGTGGCAGAACCATTTGTCGTGTGAATGCTGAAGATTGTTTTCCAGCACTGAGAAGCACAGAGCCACTGGTCACCAAAAAAAGCTACATTTAATTTTTATATTTGTATGTTTTTTCAAACATACATGATGTATGTATGTAGTCCTCGAATTCTGCTGCAGTGGATTTTGATCTTACGTATTGGGCATGTACATAAAACACTCAAAAGACAGATTACGTGACACCCTGGTTGTCATAAATCAGAGGGAAAAATATCTTACAGAACTTCACCTCCTCACATGGTAGGCAAATTAAAACAATATTAATCAGTGTCTGCCCAGCAGTGTCCACTCTGGAGCCAAAATCACAAGCTGGATTCTCTCATATGCTCAATTCCTAAAATATAATCCACCATGGACTAGCTTTTACAGGCTACATGAGTGCATATGAGACCTTTTGTAAGTATTGCTTCATATTACCTATCCTGAGGCTATTTGGGGCAAAAAATATGCTAAGACTGATGAAACATTTGTACAAAAATAGAATCAGTTTCCTTTATTTTTTTTAGATTGTTCATTTTAATGCATGAATTTCTTTTTAGCACAAAGTAGTATTTGTAATACCTATTGTACCTGTCAGTGATAAATTTTGTGGCAGCTTCTTGTAACACAGCCAAGTTTGGCAACAGAAGAGAGTCGTTTGAAGTTGAATGCTAACGATACAAGATCAGCCAATTTCTATATAAGGAACCAAGGCTATTCAGTGCTTTCATGATTATAAGCAATATTTTATGCTAAACTGTAAATCTGATGGAAATTTGATAATTGAGGGAGGAAAGGACATGAGACAAAAAAGTGGAATTTTTATCCTTCTGTAACAGGCATAACTCTCTGTAAGTATTCTCAGCTTTCACTTTTTAAAATCAATGCTAAATCCTATCAAATTAAGGGAGAATCAAGCCTTCAGAGAAAGATGGGTTTAGTCACGCAACTGACAAGCTTAATTTCTCCAAGAGGAAAAAAACAAACTAAAAATTCTCCATTTATCACAACCAGGCACAAATCACCCTCATATGAACTAGCCGACGATAAAACCCGATGCGTGATATAGAAAATGAAAAACACACGAAAGAGCCCTCCAGGCAAGGTTTTCGGGAGTGTGGCGGGGAGAAGTCCGCACACAACGCCTGCAGCTGAGCGAGCAGTTGAGCAACTCAACGGAGGAACGTCCTCAAGTTCCTGTTTACGCTCTGCACAAGCCTGACACCAAAAGAGGGGAACCGGGGCATCCAACCGCACCCATTGCCTCCTCCTCAGAGCATGTACCGCTTCAACGCGACTTAAACAGCTCACTGGCTTTGTCTCTGGCCCATCCACTAACGTCTATTCACCTTCAGATGTCCTTGTGGCACGATGGTGGTAGGAGCAGTACAAGTAAGTACATTAATAATGATCTAAAAACTGAACCCTACCAACAGAGAGAGAGGAATAAAAAGAAAATTTGACATTTCAGGGAAAGGTCTGGCAGTACATCAAACCTGAACATACATTATCAAGGCAAGGAAAGGAGGTGGGGGGAAGAAATGATAACAGGATTACAAATAGCATTACAAATAATCAGAACTGCTTCAAGTGCAGTTCTCAGAGGAACAAAAGGTCAGTAAGAGACAGCAGATAAGCTAAACAATGGCTAGAAAATCATGCTGAGATAAACACTCTCTCCCCAAGACCGTATTAGTGACTGTATTAGGGTTCACAGAAAAGATGCTGCTGCATGTTAACATTATCTGTAAATTTTTTTTAAAAAAAAGTACAGATAAAGGAAATTAAGAATATAACAAACAGGCAATCAAGGACAGAAGACCTCAGCAAGAAAAACAACACATGCTTGAACTGTTCAAGTGATCACGGTGACACTGATAAGGCCCTTCACAGGCTTAAGGTTAGGCTAGTCCTTAAGTGCTTTATTGGATCAGAGCCTTAGAGTACATGAAGGTTAGTCGAACAGTGGCTCAGATGAATCATATCAGCATGTATAAAATAATCAGGCACATTTAGAAAAAGGCCAACAGTTTCTCCTCAACACAGCCTGCATCTCAAAGGAGGTAATGGATTTGAACTTTTACATCAACTGCAGCTGCTAACATCGGAAGATGTTTGGGACAAAGTTATTTACTATTAGAATGCAAGTGCAACTGCTACAGGAAACAAATGTTTGTGTTTTCTTTTGTCACCAAACTGCCTTAGCAGGCAACAGGAATAGCTCATCACAGAAGGAGTTAATGCACCACAGAAACCAGGTTAATGAAATTTCATTGGTAAGAAGTGTTTGGATTCCCACCACCTTCAAGCAGCCAAGGATCTGCCTGGCCGGCAGAATAAAATAAACTGTCTTAGAGGCACATGAATGGCTTCAACTTCCATTGATATAAGCCTAACCAAAACAGTAACAAAACCGAACCTGCTCATTCATTCCAATTACTCTTGTTACAACTGAGTACACTGTATTTAAATAGCACAAAGTAGCTGGCACCATTAAAAAAACCCAAACATTCAGATGCAACTTGACTTCAGTAATATTAAATATTGGGAACTGGTTAGGAACTACTGAAGAGGCTAAAAGCAAATGATCAGCTAGTTCTTGGGCTATTTACAGCTGTTCAGAGCCAAAAGCTGATGCTGTACGAAGAAAATCTCTACCGCTTCAGGATTTCCTTCCTCTCACAGGTTCTTTTATTAAAGCCTGTAATTCACAAAGCAAATTGAAATGCTTAACTGTGAGCCCCAGCTGGGAGGTGAAGGTCAAGCTGCGTAGCTTATGCCTGGTGCTCTTTCTTCTGCTATTACCAAGGACAGAAATACCTGACTGAATATGCAGATCCTGGTTCTAGCACCTCTCATCCCCACAGTCTTCAGTTTAGCCTCAGAAACAAAGGTTTTGCTGGACTGAGTCTTTAATTGCCAAGTGCCCATGAGGTGGAAGAGGTAAATACTTTGATATTCCAGAGACAAGAAAAAGTATCTTCCCTCTCTCCCCCATGTAACACTTCCCTTCCATGAGGCTGACAGTAGCTTTCATGCTAGAAAAAGGTAACTTTTAAAATTAATTACTAATCCTAGATTGAGACTGTATAAAATGTTATCCTAATGAAGGAAATATTTTAATGTTTATAGCAGCAAGTTTCCAATGTAAGGCTCAAAAGACAGACTTAAATAACTCCTCCATTTTTATAAATGCACTATTGACTTCAGGGAGGGGGTGCTGATGGCGTGGGAGCATACATCACTTGTGAGTTGATAGGAAAAGCAGATTTAGAAAATTCAGATATTTCAGGCTGACGTTGCTGCCTTTGAAGAAAAAGTAGCTAGAGCCAAACTCTGCCATGAGTTTTTAATGGCCTATACATCCTTAACTGTCTCAAACTTTGAGGACACTGATAACATGAGTCACCAGCACAGATAGATATATACATATACCCACTAGTACCCACTAGTATACTAGCATGCCGTACAAAGCAACTAAGACTATTTCAGACTCTTGGTAAACTCCAGCAGAATCTTCTTCACAGTTCAAACATCATCTTTATAAAGTATAAAAAATTATATTTATTTCCTAAAAGAAAAAATATTTAAAATTAGTCAAAATAAAAGTCATGATGGTTACCTTGCATTGCAAAAATCAATGCAATTTCATATTCAATTTCCTCACATAACTAAGAATTGTGCATAATTTCCTTCTGTAGAAAAAAGAAAATTCTCTATCACTTCCCACTTAAATTAAGCGGCTCAATACCCACTGACAACATAGCTACTACCTAGCACCAAACTGTCATACTCTGTCAAAGCAGAAGCCTTCCAAAGTTCTTGACTAAATCCTCGAGAAGACTTTCCAGTACAGCAGAACTACATCTAGAAGAGGAGCATTTACTTTCAGGATAGCTTTATTCTCCTGCAAGACTCCATAGTGCCAAAAAGAAAATCATCATTCCTTGACCAAGGGCAGAGATGAGGGTCTCGTTCCCAAGATCACTGAAATACCATGTTATGGTGTGTCTTAGTCCCAAGTCAAACATGTCACTCCAAACTGAACGACAAGCTGTTTTTCACATCAGCTATCCCAAGCATGCAAAGCCTTTCAGACTCACAATCCTAAACGTGTGTGCACTTGTATCCTCAAGTACTCATAGCACTTCCAAAAGCATGCTTAGCAATATTACAGAAATATATATAACTTCTGTGTGTATGTGAAGATCTGGATAAAGCCTGAATCCTCTTAACAAAGGCAGTCCTGCAAATCTTTGCCTTACTGAGTAGGATAATGAGAAAAAGGAGTAATCAACAGCACACATCCATGTCTCTCCATAAGGGCTTCCTTCTTGCCTTTTTTATCCTCTAAACCACCCTCTAAACACATGGCCTTGCATGTAAGGCCTTGCAATCTCTGCTGGCGCCACTGCCCCTTCCTCTGCAGCCGAAACGGGCAGGCGGTGCCCAGGGTCACTACACCTCAACATGGCTCAAGCCCACGGCCAGCCTGGCCCATCAGGAGTCACTGCGGCCCATCTCGATCTGCTGGCTCTGCAGCTCTGCTTTAATGAAAACGAGCCAAATTCAGCTAAACCATTACCTTCTCCTAACCTATCTCGTTTTGGCAAAAGTGGGTTTGAGAGCATTCGCACAAGCAGCTCTTGACACCGACGAGGCAGCTTTTCCAGCTGGTGAAGCATCAAGCAAGGAGGCTACATGGATGGAGCCCAGAAGACTGTTATCAGCCGCCATGCCCCTACAGCAGAAACACAAGCAACTAAGTTTTGGGAAAGCAGATGTTGCCTTCAACAGTCTTGCTGCAGGGGTCAGGGGTTATAGTATTTACTTCCACAGAAGTATGAATGCAATAGCTGACATTCTGGTGACACCAAAGTTTTGCATGGATTCTGGAGTTTAGGGTTCTATCCAAGAAAAAATGCAGGATGAGTAAAAACAGAGGGAAAGAAATGTCTGGTCTGGCTTGCAAACATCTCATCAGTTATGGGGAAGAATACTGGAAGGGGTTTTGCATTTTTTGTTTGAGTTTGAATATTTTAAAGGGAAGCTAAACTCTAAGATTGAGATGAAAATGGAAATTTTACAGGAAGGGTTTTGGTTTAGTAGAAAAATCATGACATTGCACATAAGAACTGGACTCTGCAGATGTAGGATGCTGCACAGCTGCATATATTATGAATCCCAGCTAACCAGATGTTACCACTGGATCCAGTACAACCCCTAGATACTGGGGGTCATTCTCTCACTCTCTTCCCCAAAGTGAAAACAGCACCCCAACACCCCGCCCCTTCCCACGCACATGTTGCAAGATCACCCTGGTATTTCTAAATGTACCAAACAGCAAGTGTAGAGGATGTCTATGTAAAACTAATCTGGTGGTCTGCATGGTCCTACCCAATATCGCAAATGCCCTGGGAAAACAGGCTGCTGAACATTACCCCCAGGCAGACCACATTTCCCACGGAAACAGTGCATATTCAGTACTCAGTGGTAGGGAATCGCTCACCACCAGCCAAGTATAACACTGGCCATGCCCTCAGGATGCAAAAGCGGCATCATGTTCCCCCAAAGCATGGTTAGGAACTGCAGAGGTCAAAGTGACCATTGCGGTGGCAGAATGAACAAAAACCACACTTCTAAGCAAAACAGTTCCAGCTTTCACTTTGTTGCGAAACAGAAGTCACAATTATAGCAGCATCCAGAACGTAGCCATTTCCATCAACAAACACTTCCCAGCTTTGAAAGATACTAATTATTTTACCAGACCAAAAAAAAAATTAACCTTCTAAACTTCTGATCTGCTCTAAACTCTTTCCTCTGAGATTAATGTTCTCTTAGGAACTATGCATATACATCACTAATTTTGTATAGTTTCTCCATGTGCTTTTTTCTTCTGCCTTCCAAATACCTCTCTCGCTGCAGATTCCAAAACACAATATTCAAAATTTCAGAAATCCCCAAAGCTTGCTGAAAAAAAGAGTTTTATTTTATTTCCCTATCCTACCTATATTTGAACTATTCCAATATTAACACAGCCAACCGAAACTACCAACAAAGGACAAATCGCTGCCAAACAGTGTCAGAGTTTCCTCTCACGTGAGCAACCAAGCGCTGGAGAAACACTAACATGGAAGTAATTAAAAACACTCTTAAAATAGAAATGTAAGCACGCAGTGCAAATTGCCAGGTCATAGCACAAGGGGGGAAAATGCGATCTTTTGATCCTTCTTTAGTGACATTTTAAGCATTTGACACTTGCCTGCAATCACTAGCCAGAACACAATCTTCAGAATTCATGTTAACCAGTATTTTTCTAATTACTCCAAAGAACTGCTTTATTTTTACCCCTGAAAAAAATAGCTCTTCAAGCAAAGCATTCTTGGATGGACTTTTAGCATCTTAGACAGGACACTGGGCAAGACCATTCAAGTTGAATGAATTTTTCTATTAATTACTATGGTACTCATCTATAAAATTCAAATTCTTCACTTAATATCACACCTGACAGTTGAAAGCATCTCTCTAGCAACTGTCACTGCCACACTTGTAGACAAAGGATATAAAAACATTAGAGAAGTCAACAACAACCTTCTACAGGAAATGCTATTCTGAAAAACCAACAAGAAATACAGAGGAAATTTTAGGACTATCACGTTCATCTAGGTTGGGAGGTTTTTTAGTTTGGTTGGTTTTGATTTTTTTCTCTTTTTTTTTTTAAGATCATCAGGGAAAACAAATAAGGAGGAAACTCAAGGGAGATGACGCTTTAAGGAAGCACTTTTAGGAACTTATTTCAAGGAAACAACCAAGTACTGATAATCACAGGGAAAGGTCTTCTTTGATCAGATTCCCCACTTAAAAGACAAGCAAGTCTTTCCTTCCACTTGACAGCAAACGGAGTGTAGCCCTGGTTAACCAGATCTGTAGGATGACTTCTCCAGTTCCTTTCTCCATCTCTGAACCAGATGGTTGGACCCCACTCCCTGCAGAAGCTGCAGTGCCAAGACTACACCAGACAAACTGCTGGAGTGAGCTACGAATACACTTATGGTTTTATGTCAGAGAAAAACATGAAGAAAAGGAAGGTTCATTCAAAAGCCCAGGAAACACCTGGAAATCACCATTCTGCTTCTGCTTTATATTCTCACCACTTCCAGAGGCCACAGATTGTAGTCAGGACTGGCAGGGTTCATTTCTAACAGTACGGATTTAAGTTAAAATCAAAGAGGGGGGGGACGGACACGATACGACCCCAACTTCTGCTAAAATACCAAGTTTAAACAGAGTAGGTTTTTTACTACCAAAACACTTAACTACTACTTGTTTACAGCTGCTTACCATTATCCTGGCTAGAATAAGCCAATCTGCAGAACGGTAATTCCTTTGTGGGCAAATCATGGCCAAGATACTGCTTCCTTACCCTCACTGCTGAGACCTATAGTGAAGCTTTATTTCAAGTACAGTCAAATGGTAAATAACAGCTCCTGATCTGCAGGCTCTTCATAAAAGGAAACTCTACAGAGAATAAAAACATGCAGCTTTCAGCTGTTTTCATTCATTTTCTCACTAAGAGAGAAAACAATGTCCCTGACTGACCTGCACGCTTGGAATAACTACCATACACTTAGAAAATCTGAAGTCACCTGCTGGAGATAATTATATTTCAGGCTACTAATTAGGATTCCACTGAAGCCCTGGTCTCTAACTTCCAAATAATTTCCATTCTGTTACGTGTTAATTACTAAGGACATAATTAATACTCTCACTGCAATAGCTCATAAGCATGGTGCTTACATATCACAGGCACATAACATGCCAAGTCACATACCAAAGCGTTGACATCCTCAGTTTTGTAGATCAACATCCGTATCTCTTCTGGATCGCCACTGAAAATTGCCTGGACCAGCGGTGGCTGGAAAAATAAAACAGAAGAAGCAGCATTAGAGGTTTGTTTGTTTTCTGTTTAAAAGCAGAGCATGTTATTCCCACTGATGTTTACTAATGCTGCTCACAGACATTGTATGACCCCAGTAACAAATCACCAAGAGTATCTCATCAGTAAGAACTATCAGTTTGCTTGAGGATAAACTGAAATCATTAGTATGTTTGTACGTATAATGAGCGTGTGTGTGCACAAACAGGGACCCCCATTAGAATGGCAACTTTTGTCAACAACATGCAATTAGCCCAGATGTTCTCCTTGGCATGTAAGGGGAAAACTAATTACATCAGATATTGCTGCATGCTTGCTGTTGGCACAGATTAATGGTCATGCAATACACATTTAGAAACAGAACATTATGCAGATAATGAATTTCTGGGCAATTACTAAACATCTTGTATCTTTTTACTGAATAAATATGCAACAAGCCCGGTTAATTTTAACCACCCAAGAAGCAAAATAATTATCTTATTGTTTCAAGTCTGTTATTATGCTATTATGAATCGGAATGCATAAATAAATAATCAGGCATACGGGAGAAACAATATGCCACACTCATTCCTCTGGCAATGCTGGCGTCACTGCCCGTCGGTGGGAGGGAGCGCTGCATATGCTCCGTTACACCTCCAGAGCTGGCAATTTCGGTTCTTCTGCCGAGGTTTGCTCAGGACCCCCAGCACCAAATATCCAAGTTATTAACCAAGCTGGCAGAACACAAAATGCTGAATTAAAAGAACAAAAACCTTGCTGCCGGAGACTCAGAAAAAGAAGGGGACAAATCACAATGCCTATCCCCTGAAGCATGGAGCTGAAGCAGGCAGTGGCCCCAGTGCCACCGTCACCCCTCCTGAAGGCAGCGTGTGCCCCACCGAGCTCGCTGCCCACCTCCAGGCTGCCCCCACGCTTCCACAAGCAAAAAGGGGTTTGTGGTGCTATGCAATCACCAGAAGGTAAAATAACCCTGCAAAATGGAAGCATGCATGACTACTTCAGCACATAAAACCACAACAGTTCATGAGACTCTGCAGAATTTAACTCTCTTGTAAACAGGTTTTCTCAAAATTCACAAACAAGCTGGAAGAACAGAGAAAATGCCATTTTGTCCCAATCTTTTCACTGCAAAATTAATCATATTCAAACGTGGAAAATAAATTTCTAAGTCGATGGTGACTATTTTAAGACATATTAATCCCTTATGTCCTTGAGAAAGATTCGCACTGGAATTTCATTCTTGCCACTCCTCAGATGGAAAAAGGACTAAAGGAGCATCTTTTACCACAGCTGTCTGCAGTCTCACATATTGTAGTGCATGTTTGAAAAAGAAAGAAAAAAAAGAATTGCATTTCACTTGAACTATGTAGCATGCTTCCTTCCCAGCCCATATCTGAATGGCCAGAGACTAATTCCCCAGTATTTAGCTAAGACTGAGATGGTCCCATTTCTGCATTTTTCTCTACCAAAAGAGAATGTTTAAAGTGATTCTCTAATCTTATGCCCACTAGCACACTAATAAAATATTACTATTTCCTAGACTCAGCACAAAGGAAGAACTAGTGAATGTTTATGAAATTAGAATGCTCACACCAAAATATTTCCATTTCATGTTCATTTATCACAATATTTAAATAACAAAATAAACTGGAAAGCAAAAAATTCCTCAATTTCAAGATGAATGGCAAGACAACCCAGTGGCCAAGCAACAAATACCCCCAGCAGCTTGGATTAGTCCTGGAACCCACTTGCAGGTACACGTGGCACCCAACGAGGAGTTATCAGCCAGGCTCTGTTGACACCTAAGCTGAGACTTTAGACAGAGGCACCATCACCAAGAGAAAAGCTCCACAAACTTCAAATCTACTGGATTTTTTTTTTTTTTTGAAGTTCAAATACTTTTACAGGTGACTTTTTTTTTAATAGGGAGAGAGAAAAGTACTGTGTATAATTACATTAAAAAAAAGAGGAAAGCCCACAGTAAGACAGTTTGACCCTTCTTCCCTCTGCCAGAAATCTGAATCAGACACCTGGTTTTACAGGAAATGCTTGACCTTTTTAATTAGCATCAGCTACTTAACACAGAAAGCGGATTGAGAATAACACTGTGTTCTTTAGACCTGTAACATATATAAGATCCTCACCTCCATTTTTGTCCACCATACCACAGTCATGGATACATGCAGTTCCTTATATCAAACCCCAGTATTTACTGTGTCTCTAGAGCAGGCTATAGGTCTCACTCTGCTGATAAAAATAACCTCTGCTGACAGGAGATAGCTGCCACATAACCATTTGCAAAGGCCTTAGTCCTTCAGTCCTTTTTCCCATTAAATTTACTTTTTGTAAATTAATTACAATAGAATCTATCACTGCTAATTGTACCAGCAAGAGACAGAGATAACAAAGAACACTCAGAGCCTGTGAATCGGAAAGAACAGATAAAACCAGTACAGGTTAAGAACCATCATGAGCTACTGCTGCGCAAACTTTCTCCAATTTGCCATTTTTCTAATTTACTACCTCATGATTTTACTTAATTTCACAGGTATTGGTTTTGAAGTGAGAAATGTATTATTGTTAAGGATTTTTTTTTGTTAAGGATTTTTTATTATATATTAAGGCATGTTTCTGTGTGAGATGCACAGTCGTGTATAACAGCCTGTTCAGGAAAAATATGTCAGAGGTGCGTTGTAGTGTTGTTGCTGCAATTTGAGGTCAGAGCTGAGAATGTGCATTCGCATCCATCAGCACGATGGAAGAAGTATTGCCCCATTCAGCAGCCGACAGTGATGAAATGGAGCTTGCGCAGTTACGTACGTGTTGATGATGGATGTCCAATGACCTGAACAGATTACCTTCTTGATCTTCAGGGATAATCATGTTCATGCATGAATGACTTCAACTTTAAAGAATTTATTTTTTCTTTCCTTTTCTTTTTTTTTTTTTTTAATTCCTGAAGGACAGATAATGACACTTCCTAATTATCAAAGAAGGATACAGTATAGTTTGGGAAAAAATTTCTAAACCCGTGACAACACCATTAACGGGTTATTTCATTAACAGAAATTTTTTGCTTTAAAATTCTTCAAATTCAGAAGTTATTAAACACTCAGAATGAAGAAAGAAAAAAAAAGAAAGCACAGGGCAGGTTATATATAACTATTATTAGAATTAAGCAAGGGTGCAGGTTTTGGAATGATGAACAACTGTTTTATCGGCTCAGCTCTCTGGAGCTTCCAAATTCTTAAAGAGAGTTTCAGCTGGGAGTGTTCACATTTTTTTCCTGAAAATATACACCAGCAGCTAACAGAGACCTTTCCATGTTACATTTTCTACAGAGTTGCTTTTAGAAGTATGAAACTCATCAACAAGTTTTATTAGAGTGTTCTTTACTTTGTGCTGTAACAAGAACTACAGTAAAAATTAAATTTTATCTGCAGACATCTTCCAATGTTGGAACATACCCCTATCTTAACTGCACGGGGGGCAATCACAAGCTGGACTTCACTCCACTGCGTAAAATTAGCTCATTGAACTGAAGGCATGATGATTATTTGGGCAATGGAGTGCTTAAACTCACGTGGAAGAATTTCCTGTGGCTCAACTGGCTTCACAGCACCAAGAAACCTCACCGGCAGAAAAAAAATCCAGCCTTGTGAAATTCTCCTCTATAGAAGCGATAGCACGGAGGAAAGCCAACGCTATTGCCAAGCGGCATTTGCAGGTCCCTATGCTCCAGATGAGATGAAGTATTTAAGTGACCTGTCTCAAATATCATACTAATTACTATATCCAAAGTGGGTGCTGAAGCTCCTAGCAAAGCAGTTCGTATTTTTGTCAAGTACCTGTGACATACATTAAATATTTTGTCTTGACTTTAGATGCCCTGACTCACTAACAAGGACTTCTTTAAGCCAGAGTTTCATTTGACAGGAGCTGGAGGCAGATAGGGAAAGGATGATTGATTCCCACGCCGATTTACTATCATTCCGTCTTGTGAGTGAAAAGATGTTTTATATTGATCCTTTACTTGTTCTAATTGTATTACATCAAGTTGCTGGACTAAACACTTGGATACGTCCATGTACTGATTTCCCTTTAACTGACAAGACAATGTAGCAAGACACATAATCATTTGAAAGTGGTATTGATTTTGTCAGTGTTTTGCCAAACACCTCTTTTTTTCTGCAGGTGCTCCCATTAATCAAGATTACAAGGTTGTCTGCAGTGTCACATCACGTACATCTATTTCCTTCTACTGGCCGCAGCACAAATACTCCTTTTCCTAACTTTAGTTTAGGACTTTCTCCCTCCAAGCATGCAACATGGAAAGACCTGAAATGCTGTTTTAATGTATAGTCCGTATGAATGAGCAGTCATAAACTAGATTTCTCTTAATTCTTAGAGTGCATTTCTCTAGTGCTTGTATTTATACAGTTCTGTGTACAGAATTGTTCAACACTAATTTTTTAACAGGCGTTGCAGTCTATCTCGCTTGCATCAGGGGTTGGCCTTTTAATGTGTTTTAGGAATTAACTACTGGGTAGACACAAAGAGAAGTTTACACTTATTTTGTTATTATTTCAAAGATTGTGTTTCTGTTATTGGAACGTCTATATACTGGTTGCTGACAGCAAAGTACTTTCACAGAGCTGGTATTTGGAGAAGAATGTCCTTGGATGGTTGCTATGGGGTGTTTCAGAGTAATTACAGATTTTTACTGAGCAACTCCTAATGAATACTTGTCCAAGCTACTGAAAGGCCAAGGAAAGAATCAAATCCGTAAACAGGGTGTGCTGGTCCTCTGGAAGCACTATGGCAAACTGACAGCATTGTTAAGTGCGCAAGTGTACGTACCTAGGACATTCATACTGACCAGAACAATAAATACCCTGTACACTGCCATATTTCAAATATGGCAAGAAAAAAGTTTTTCAATTAATTGTATCTTCTTAGGTCCTTCCATTTTTTGCAGACCAGTCCAATTATGTATAAAGATTGCACATAATCCACTGCAGAAAGGACAACATGTATGCCTACGCATTGCTACCTATTGCATGCATACCTACGCATTGCTACTTATTTCAATTTGTTCCACTGCGTTTCCATGCTCAAAGACCAACAAACTTACAAGACGCACAGAGGTAGTCAACAAAACACTCCTGAAAGTATGAAAAACCATGGGTAGATGGCACTTAAAAACTTCAAGAGACCTTCATGTTGTTTTAAGCTAGTGTTTAAAGGACACAAAAGAACTGTGCTCTGACACTTTCCCCAGACCAATGACGGTGTGACTTGCTGCCACGCTGTGCTCTAAGCTGCTTAGATGGTTGTGCTGGGCATTTAAGTTTCATTGCAAGCGTTACGTTTTTCCTCCCCATTTCTCTCTGTGTCATTTGTAACAGCCTCTTTCTATGTAGCTTCTCCAAAACCTCAGGTTGCATTCATCCTTCAGACCATAAAAAGGACTTCAGCATCAATGCCACAGGGCACACAGGGAACCTACTCCGGGCGCAGTGGAGAATCAATCACTGCTTCAATTGCTGTTACACTCTCCTGACATTAGGAAAAACGTATATATAAACCACAACATTAGAGCATATGTTTAGCATCAAGAGCAACTTTGTACCTAAACTTCTTAAAGAAAGAGGAGCTGGAGTTGGGTGTCTGCATTTGCCTGGACATCCCAGCATCTCCTGAACCTGCCCACAGCCTCACTGCCTGAGAGCCTGTCCCTCAGATCTGGTGATTCAAATGGTGAATGGCAACTTCATCAAAATGCAAAGAATTGCTCAGTGACCAAATGTGCAAATACTCCAGTGCACACCTACACCTACTGGTATGGTCTACCCTAAGGGACAGGTACTGAATAGCACTGATGGCATCAACAACATCAGGCAAGGATGTCTGCAAAGATGTTCAGTGTGCTACAATGCTAGTTTTGTATTCTGTGCTTTCTCCCTCCTCCCAATGATTAGTTAAATGCTCAGTAACGCATAAGTGGTTCCGGATTTTAAGTAATTGCTCACAAATGTCTGAATAATTCATGTTTTGCTAACATGGTCTAGGTAGTTCCCAGTTAGACATGCACTCAGCCTTTCCCATAGTGGCTTCACAAATAAAGGCTTGCATATTTCCAGAAATACTTGGTGCAAGTTGGAATATGGCGATTTTAACATGATTATCAGATATTGCCATTGCTGGTGACATTAATAAAACCCGAGTTTAATCACTGGTATACCTTGCCAGCTGGGTGACGATAAATAGCAAGCTACCAAACAGCTGCAGGAATTGAGGAGCTCCAACCCTGCTCTGCAGGAGTGCCAGGCAGGTTGTGCAGACTACGAAGCCTCCCAGCAGCGTGGCCCAGGGGAGGGCCTGCATCCTGAGAGGACTCCCACCCCTCCGGCTGAATTCGGCAGGGTGCCTGGTATCCAGCACTGATCAGGTTTATAGGCTGAAAATTCAGGCCTAACAAAACACCCTTCTGCATCTTGAGGATGGAAAAATTAAACCATCAGCTTTAGGTGAATGAGTGTTTTTTTCCAAAACTACAAGTTCTCCTTCATTACAGCAATTGTACATCATTAGGGGAATGAAAAAAAAAAGTATGATCACTAGCAGAGGGTTGAAGTAACAGCAGTAAAGATGCCTGAAACAAGACTGTCCAATGACAAGCTGAAAAGCACCCTCAATTAAGGCTCCTTCTTGAATGTTGCTTATGTTATATTTGGAATCCATTCCATGATCCTATGATTTCCCCTCCATACCAGTTAGGCCTTTGCAATGGCAAACTGGTCTTGGGACTGGAAACCCAGCCTGGGCTCCCATGGGCTTCTGGCTCTGTTCCAAATCAGCAGGACCCCAGTGGCTTTTGCTTACACCCCACCCGCAAAACTATGCATCTCCAGTCAGATGGAGAAGACAATAGATCTGATTCTATAATTAAACATTATCACAATTAATCATTTAGTAAGTAATGTGCAAACCAGAATATACTGCTGTTCACTTTCCCATGAGCACACTGCTTGCAAAGCAACGAGAATAAACCTGCTTCACGGCCCTACCTCCCAACCAACCCCTGTACCCTCCTGTTTTGGTCCTCTCCGTGCCTGGCCCTTTCTCCTCCTCTACTCCCCTTCTCCAAGAGATTTAAACCTTTGCCTCTCTCTCTGCTGCCCCATTTCCACGCTGCTGGAGCAGGGGCGATGGAGCTCTTAGGATGGTGAACACTTGAACACCTTCAGTTGCAAATACACACACTTGCATTTCAAGCAAGTGAGAAAGAACTGTAAGCAAAATGAAAACTATCCAGGGGAAAAAGCATTACAACAGACTGAGACAGCTGAAACCTTAACACAATGTTTATGCAGTCAAGCTTTCATGATACTTAAAAAGGAAAATAGTCAGGATTGATTCTGCTTGTGCAATGCCCAATCAAGCCCGGTATTTGTGTTTGCACAATTTCTGATATGCCATTCCGGACAGTGCAACACAAGCCTCTCGGCAGATCTATTTCTGGCTGCTAGCTTGGCTCCAGATTTTGGCTGCCTCCCATTTCTCATGATGAAGCCTATCAACTGCCCCAAGAATTGCTTATGTTTCCAGGTGAAGCAAAGGTTACATCCTGCCGTTCCTGGAATCCTGAAATTCCTCTACACACCAAACACGCTGCAAGTGCCTTATGTTTTGTTAAACTTATCAGTTAAAGGCACTGAAATAACTCATGGCACGTTAAATTTAGATCACTTCTAAAAAGGAAAAGAGCTAAGCAAGTTTAATTCAGCTTGCCCAGCATCCTTGCCTTCATTCTCAATACTGGAGGCTGTCCACTGGTCTCGATTTAAGAGGTGGGGTTTGGTTTTGGCATTTGGGGTTGGGGGTGTGTGTGGGTTTTTTAAGTGCCTGCAGATCATATCAGAAAATCAGTTAATAAAATCTGTCTTGAAGCTACATTAATCAAGTGGAGACAAAGACTCAGCATGCTGCAGACTAGTTAAAATAAGAGAGGATTTTTTAAAGGAGACAAAAATAAACATAGTAGCATAACATGTTATATTCACCAGCATTTGTTACCCATTTTAGTGGAGAAAAGTCTCTCACAGACAGCATGATAAGATTTGTTGGAAGATTTACAAAGATTGAGGATAATCGATCTAATGGTACCCTGAATTTTTCTTGTCCTCTTGAATTTGTTTGTTCAAAGCTTCTTGGGGTTTTACCTTACTGTGTATTGTGTAATATCTCACAGCAGACACATCAATGACACCATTAAATAACAGTCACAAGATGGTAACGGCAGTACCAAAAAAAGGATCCAATTCTTTTTATACATTCCCAGCAGCATGTGCTGCACTAAAAATCCATTTGAGTACTTCTTGTCACATGGGTATTTTGATTTCCAGAGCTTTTGCCCTTTTTTTCCCCTCTTTTTTTTTTTTTTTACCTCCCCATAATCCATCTATCATCTAGGCAGGAGCAGGGAAGGCCTAGCACCAAGGCAGTGTTTCTGAACAAGAAGACTGCAGAGAGTAAAATCCCTGGGGGCACAAATTCCTGCTGGTATGAATCAGTTTAAGAGGGGTGCTGTGCCACATTATACCACCTGCTTTCCCCACCAGAAGCACAGCTGAGAGGTGGCCAGGCAGCACGAGGTTATGAACCTCAAGAGAAATAAAACAGCTGGCAGAAGGGGAGAGCAATAGCGACCCTGGTGACAGGTCTCTTCTTGCTAGAGATCTGAGAATAAAGCAGTTAGGGGAGAAGCTCACTTGTAAAACATCAACCCTACTGAAAGCTTCATTTCCAGCTCACTTGTCTTCAAACACATTTCAAGGACACCAGCAATTTTTTTTTTTTTGACCAATTGCATAGGTATTCGATTCCACAAGTTAAAAAAAGACAATTAAAACCAATTCTGCGTGCAGGGGTGAATGCTCTGGGGAACAAACAGGTTCACACTGGCTGCAGCGTGAAGGTCCACTTCAACTGACACATCTCCTCCGTTTAGCGGCCCCACACCTTCTGGAGGAGACCACTGACATCCTGCCTTCACCCAACTCCACCAGCATAATGGCAACCAAGCAGAGAGGAAAGGAAAAAAAAAAAAAGAAGAGAAACGGAAATGTTGCAAGTTTATCTTCCTTCAGTTTATCACTTATGAAACCATGACTTACCCCTCTCTTCCTTGCCGAGGTAAGCATGAGCAAGGACCTCTACACACAGCACCACTGGTTTAAGCAACGTTTTCATATTTTTTCATATTCCCCCTTCAAGTGCAGCGGCACAGTGAGATCTGCCTTTCATCTGGCATCCTGGACACTCAGCAGTGCAGAGTAATAGTCCAGTGAATCTCTATCTGGGCTGTAATTAAGTGCTGTATCTGATATACACAGCATTCATTGATACTCATCATACACTCTAATAAAAATCCTTTCATTTTAGAAAATTAATCCTGATTTAGAGAGCTATAAAGCGGCATCTGATCCTGTAAGATGTTACTCAGTAAGATTAGGACTTCCGCTGGTTAATGGGGTCTGGTTTATATTAATGTACACACAAAGAAGCAGCTACGAAACAGAGAATGCCCTAATAAATTTCAGATACTTCTGAACTACAAGCAACTACAAGGACATTTGAGGGCAGGATCAGAATTTACAACCACCTCGCCATACTACACAAACAACTGGTCTGGAGGGAGAGGAGCACACTGTTCCGTATGGAGGAGAACACAGCGTGCCTGTTAGCAAGAAATCCAACGTTATTACACAGCAGTTTTGTATAAGAATTTGGGCCTGCAGTTTACTAACTGAATGTAACTGAACAACGTCATGAAAGAGGAGGAGACCTAAAATAGGAATATGGCTTGCAAAACATACAGGAGTCCTTCCACGCTGCTCAGTGCTGCTTAGGCTGCGACTGCAGTGAGACATTTAGTTTAGGGCACCACTTGACTTGAAGACCAAAACAGAGCTGTAAAACATGATTTACAGGGAAAATCTAAACAGATCACAGCTATTCAGCCTACACAGAAGAAAATTTAAAGGGAACATGAGAACAATTTGCAATATGTAAAAAGGTTGTTACTAAGAGAAATCACCTGTTTTCCACATCCAAGACATCAGAGCTTGAATGGCTGCACACAAGGAGGATGCATTTCTGCTCCATTAAAGGCAACACAAACCAGGACATTGGTTACCAATTCAGCTGAGTTACAGACAGTGAACTGCATCATTTCAAAAACAGAACTAGACTAATGATCACTGAAAATCAAAGGGATTTTTTTCTTCAGGCTTCAGTAGGCAAGAGATTGAACATAGGAAAGCAAAAGAACCCAAACAACATTCACACCACACTTACATAAATACAAAGCTTAATGCACAAAAGGATAAGCTACAGCACACTGCACTTCCAATAAAAAGCTGAGAACATGCATTTTCTAGCATTTCAGCTGGCTATTACACCATAAAAGGGGCGATTACTTAAAGAGTGCTACATGGTGCTACAGAAATTTCTACAGAAATCATTAAAAATATATGTATTTCCAAAAGTTCAAGGGAAGTCTAGCGCCTTTGGGTAGAAACCCACTAATGCATAGCACAACCCCAGCAGAACTTTCAGACCCCGTTTTGTTCACTCCTCAGAAGGTAAATACTGCTATGGTTTTCTTCATGTGAGTTCACACGCTGAGCTTCTGTTACAGACACATGTATTTCGCAGTCACAGTCTTGCATGTTCCTGGATCTCATCTTAGCAGTGATCTGCAACACTTCCAAGGCCCTGCTGTCATGGGTGTATAGTAAACCTCTGGGGTCATGAAGACGACATATGGGAGGGACAAGACATTTTAGGGTCTTGAGCAAAATCTGAAACATCTGACTTGCTCGGTCTTACCGTCATATTACGGGTGGATCTTGCTCAGGTTCAAGTAACTTCCCCTTGTGTTGCACATCACACACAAAGCCTCCCCACCGCTGTCTCCAAAGGACTGCAAAGCAGCTCATTCCCCCGGTGAACGAGTGCCATCCCAACAGCTGTCCTCCTGACAACTCCAGAAAAGCTCAGAAAATCTCCCAACTTACTTTCTTATGCATAGCAGGTGTCAAATATACTTTAAAAGACATTAAACACTAATGTTTATGTTTCCTGTTTTTTCTTACAGGATCATGGAGCTCACAGTGCTCTTGAAGCAAACTGTGGTCAGTTATTACTGTTCTCATAAAATAGTAAAATCCTTTGCAGATTTTAGTCTCTGGCATTCGCCTTCTGCATAGCTAGTATAAAATTCAGATTAAAAATGTTTAGCTACCGAGGCTGATGACAGTGTTATTTCCATTAACAGCAGAGTAACTATGTGTGGACATGCAGATCAGTCCATAACAGCATTTCATCTCTTTCTTTGCATTAGGCATGCTACAGTTGGCATGGAGCTCTGCTCGACAACTGAAGCAGATGTTTTACCTCTATTTTGAATCTGGAACAGATTAACGAAGTCAGCTTGATTCAACATATCCTGATAATATCCTCATACTCACCATCAACCAAACTACTGAAGCTGACAGAAAAAAAAAATAAAAATCAAGCTTTGCCAATGAACGCAATGTCAAGTAGCCAGGTCAAAGAAACGAAATGGAAATTTAAAAAGGTTTAAAAATTGACTTCACCTCAGAAACCAGTTCAGGATCTTCCAAGAATGATGCATCTGACTGTGACAAACTCAACAGCTTCAAAATCACTTTGTACAGACTCAAACCGAAAGATGAGCCTGTGAGCTTTAATGAGCTATTACACTCCTTCTTACAAGTTACCATGACAAGTTATGAACACCTTTGTCTGAATACCCTCTGGAAAGGCTGCAAGATGGCTGTGAGGGTACTGTCACAGATTAGGGAGTCAGTGTGAATCTTCCCTTCATCACACACAATCCCATGCATTAAATACATCTCCATATCTGAGCAAAATTAGTCTTCAAGGAGAAGCATCAGCCAGATGTGTAAGTGTATGCATTCACATCAGCTGAGGAAGCAGGATACACCACATCTTCCTCCTTCTACCTCTTCTCAAGGAGCTTCCAGCCACAGTCCCAATCACTTGCTGAAACCCTTCAGCACTGGGAAGGGAGGCGAGAAAGGGTCTCAGCGCCCCAGTTCCCGACACGGCTAACTCATTTTGTACATGCAGTTACCTCTCCGCTATCACTTCCAGTTCCTGCCAGACAAGCCAAGTGGCAAGGTCTGCAGTCAGACACAGCCCAGCTATGCTGGAGACCCTCTCTCTGTCCATATCACATCTAGACACACTGAATCCCTCTGGCCTGGCATAATCATTGCCCAAACAGGGCTTTCTTTTCTGGAGACAAAGGCTCGGTGTTGGGGGTACTCAGCCACAGAGAGACCATCCCGGGGAGGTCAAGACAAGCCCCAGTCATTTCGAACAGAGGCTCATAGAAGTCTCATGGCAACAGAGGAGGGCAAAGAGTCATCAAGTGAACAAAAGGGAACACAGAGGGGGAAAGACTGTGGTCCACTTCCACTGCCCATCTGCAACACAAAGTGCTCAGGCCAGCCACAAAGGGGAGAGGGGGGGAAAAAAAGGCAAAAAAAAGTGCCAGTTTTTACAAACCCCTTTTTAATCCCAAATTGCAGGTGGCATTTGTAATCCAAGCCGCATTTTTTATTTTGCTAGAAAGGCTATATCTTATTAAAGCTGAAAGAAAGTTTAATTAGACTGGCGTAGCCTAACACTTCAGTCTCTCATTTTCTGTGAACCGTTCCACTTCAACAGTGAAAAACGTACTATTCTGCCTTGTTCTGTCATGCATCACAAGTTCGATGTCAAAAAGAAATGCTTGCAGAAAGGAATACATTAAGGTTTGGGGGAAAAAAAAGTGTTATTTTTTCTTAAACACAGGTTTCTTATTGTTGCAACAAATCTGTATCTTGAGTCTCAAAAGACTACAGATCACAATCTCCTCTCCAGTTCTTTTGTAAATATTCCTATATTAGTCTTGTCAAAATTAGCCCAGTAAATATACGCCCTTACTACAAAACAAAAAGCAACCCGTCACCACTTAATCAGCTAATGCATGTAACTGCTTGTTGTCAAGGGAGAGGCAATGTACTTTACATTCACTTTTGTCTGCGCTGGTAAGCAGGGCATTCTTCTCAACCTCTCTCTAATGACAACAGCAGAAAGAGCTGGAGACAGCTTGATCAATTGCCTAATGAGATAAGGAAAGCCGAATTACAGTAACCTAGCTAAACGATAAAACCAAAACAAACCAGAGGATTTCCCAATCCAGTCTATCATTCTTTTAGGATTCCTTGGCCACCCGCTCTGGTCACACCACTGGAGGTGCCTGCGGTATTTGAGCATTTCCTTTCAACAGGGAGCTCTTCAAGTCATTTTGCCCATCAGAGAAGAGGATGTTTGAGGAAGAGCATGGAGAACATGTCCACACTGCCGCTAGTTACCCCAGCTGCCTTCTTTGGAAAAGAGGTGTCTTTCTGGGATCATGCCATGGGAGATGAACCCCCTACATGAACTCAAGAAGAAGGAAGTGTTGACATTACAGTTTCCCTTCTTAAGCCCATGTAAATGGGAAGTCTGTGGAAACTAAATTATTAATAATCTCCATTCATTTTCAGAGTTCTTTACAAGTGACTCAAGAGAAGCATCAGAAGCAAGTGAGATCTGAGAGCATCTAAGCTAGGCCCAGACTTAGCTTTTCACTTGCTCAACACTTTTTCAAAGAACTGGTTTGGTAAACCACTGTCCTATTTTGTTGTCTGGTTCGTCCATTCTCAGACCACCCTGCTGCTTTGCTAAACAAAGCAAATCTCTGCATCTCACAGCCGCCTCCTCTTAGTTCTTGTGAAGCTCTTGACTGCTTTTTATGGTGATGATCGCAGTTCAAGACCTGTATGCTCCTTCTCTGATGTCTTGTTTACACTGGTACGTGTAGCTCACCACTCTGGATACCCAGCACTTCAGAAGAACATGTAGGAAAGCACAATCTTGCTTTGTCACAGACCTTCAATTTTGAGGACAGGACAAACAAAATGCATTTAAGGGCCACCTAAGTCTGCATTCAAGTTGATGGCAAAGCCTTTAAAAGTACGCCAAGAGACTAAGACCAATGCTCAGTGCTTTTAAAAACTCAATCCTCAACTTAGGAAGCTGTATGATCTTTTGGTGGGATGGGAAAGGTTTCAGAGAGGTAGGAAAGGTTGTGCCATCTCACCATCTTAAATCACTATGCTTGCAAGGAGTTAAAAAAAAAAAAGAAAGAAAGGAAAGAAAAAAAAGGAAGCAGCCTGTTCCCCAAAGTCTGCCCAACAGCTTTCACTCGGAGTTTTGCACTGGGAAGTACAGGACTCTTCTGCTTGCAGCCACTTCACACAGGCTCCAGATTCCCCCCTCCTCTGGGGCCAGATGAATAGGATGACAGTTTCTCTACACCATCTGCAAGGTCTCATCGATCAACTGAAACCATACTGTAAATGGGACTTGCCTAAGGGGAATTCAGTCCCAATGCACTGAGCTAAATTGATGGTTGGCAGAGAGCTTTAAGCCATGGGAATATGATGATGTTAGCAAAAAAGGTGTATGTACCCTTCTCCATCGCAGCGAATTGCTTGTACAGATGTTTTCAGGCTGTTTAAACAGAGGCAGAATCTTGAGGCAGTAACTAGAGAGAGGGGAGGGAAAAGCAGAAAAGTCTTCCTGGTGAGAACAAGCCACCCACAGCATCCCACTCTCTTGCTTTGGAATAGCCAGCTCTGCGTTCTAGACTTCAGATGTGACTGGACCAAAACTGGGACTGTACTGGTCCTGCTCCTCCAGACCTCAACAGGAAGGAGCTATCCTGCTACATCCAAGGCAAACTGGATTTTCAGTAGTCTCATTTACAACCTAATTCAGACTTCTAACTTGTAAGCTGGACATCTTGTAAAATTCAGAAGGTGAAATCCATACAACCAAAAACAGCAGAGAGAAACATCAGAAATCTCTCATCCTTTTCCATGCCATAGCAGAATGTAGACCATGGGGGCAAACTGCATGTTTTTAATGTATTTTAACTCCAGTTCCCCTATTCTCTGAAGCTGTTTGGGTCCTAGAGGCATTTTAAATATTTCTCACTTGAATTTTACTTCTGTCTCTACAGGAGGGGAGAAAAAAAAAAAGAAGAAGAAAAAACCCATCTCTGAGTCATATTAAATATTTGAATAGATTTCTGCAAACCAAGAACAAGACATTTCTAATCTAGGTCATCTTATAAAGATATCACAGTGTCACTGTGCTAAATTTCTCTCCGAGACTGAGCTGCCACTAGCTAACTTGCTGTGCTGACACAGATTCTGAGAAAAGCCTCAGGAAATACTTTAGGCAGGTTTCTGTGAAGAAAGAAAAAACACAAATCACATTTCTAAATGGCTGCACCCAACTCCACCAGCCCACTCTGTTTTAGATAATGGCAGTACCACACAACACAGCTTGCTCTTGTAGGAAGTAGCAACTGATTACACGCCAGTCTTTTTGCAGTTTTTCACTGGAGGGCTATCTGGCTCTAGCTTTCATTCAGCTTGGTCTATCAAGAGAGCAAAAGTTGGCTGCAATGCACTCTGAGTTTGCTAAGCAGTGTTTAACAGAGATAAGGGGGGAAGTAAATCACAGTTGGACATCACTAGTCAGCCTCCAGCCACGCTCGACTCAGGCTGGGTATGTGCAGCTACATTCAATCCCAAGTCAACATAGCCTTTGCTGTGCAAATCCTACATCTTTCCATCTTTGCAAACACCCAAGTCTTTCTTACTGACCAAGTTCAGCTCCTTTCTCTTTCAGTCCTGTCAATTAACGTCAAACTGATCCTTCCTGCTGAGCTTCCTGCATGTTAGGATAGCATGGGAGAGGAAGAAGCCTGGAGAGCAATGATTTTGCAGTGAAGAATCATGATTGCTAACCTCAAAGCAGTGACAAAACTGGAGAGCAAATAAATAGGAGAGGAATAAATACTGTGTTCTGCCCCATTTGCTACAAGCATGAGAGCTTGTAGATATTCAAACACTGAAGCTCTCTAATGACCACCACCCATGTCCTCTGAAGCTTCACTCCCGGCTACATTCGCAGAGATACAGACACCACCTCTCCCGAGCAACGCCACTTGAAAAAGATTCATCCTTTGTGTATGATAGAGCAGAGGAAACTGGAGAAATAAAAGGTGAACTACCTGCCCACTGCAACAAGTTCATTTTTGAAATTACATATGAAGATTTACATTTGTTTTTAAAAAAGGGCAAAGGTAGAATAGCCAGATTTAAGGCTACCGCTGAAAACCAAGACTGAAAATGTAGAGGGTAAGGAAAGTTCACCATGTGTACAGACTGAACTCAGACCTGTCTTGCTTACTGAATGCATCCGTGTTAATTATCAGCATCACATGTGCCAGCAGCACCAGTGCGCTGTGACTCAGGACAGACAGCGAGATGCTCTCTTGCTATTATGGTGAAACACAACTCAGTTTTCATGCATTCATGAATAACTATCACATACCTCAGCTTAAAAAAAAAATAAAATTACATGAGCTGTCATGAAGGTGACACAGTTCTCCTGGCATGAGCACAATTCACTGCACTGTCCCCAGAAGCCTCGAATGGAAATTTAGAAACAACGTAATAAAAAGGAAATTAAGAAAAGTATATATTAAAGATCGCATAGCTTTAAAACAAGAGCAAACCTTTAGAGCTGTCCAGGACAGACTTACGAAAACTATCCATGTTATCAAGCACCCAGAATAATCACTTCAGTTCAAACCACCAGGTACTGAACTAATTAAAAAGTCTGTGCTTCTAAACAGTCAAGAATTATACCTTGAATTAGAGTCTTCAAGTAATGTCTGAAGCTTGCCCCGTGACAGTGATCTTTGCACACCTCTGCCAGGAGTTTATTTTAGAGGGTATAATTTGTGCTATTTTTAAAAAAAGGTGGTGAGAAATTTTATTCTCCTGGTTAGAAAACCACTTCTCATATTCATTTCTCCTAATAATTTTTCACAAATATTGCAGCTCAAACACCATCATACATGCAAAGTGTAATTAAGATGTTCTAGATAAATGAATAAATGGTAAGTCTGTTTGCATGATAGGAGGGAAAAGACACCCTCACTGAACAAGCTGGAGGATCCTGAAGCCTTTGAATGGGTAACTTTGCCAGTTTGTAGCAAATCAGAATTGTGTTATGTAAATCGACTGACAGGTAAATGAAATGCTGCATTTACAAACCTCCACTAAGGCGACACTGACAACTACAGTGAAATCTATAAATCACAAGAAATGGACATATTAATGCTTCTGCCAAAGCCATCGCAGGTGTCTCAGACAGACAGCGTTTTCTATGCAGCGTGTGCTATAGCGGCCAAGCAGAGGAGTCGGGAAGTACTCCTCCCTGAGCCGTCCATCCCGGGGCTTGGCTCACCGAGGCACAGATCCATACTGCTCTTACTCCAACTGTGCACGTTGACAAGTCCCAAAAGTCATACCAATGCCAGTAAATGTCCATGTCGTTGCCTCCAAACTGAACAAGGCACTTGTTGCACTTTGTGAGCAGAGTTAGACAAGTAGCAGGAGACTGTCAGAACTGCACATGGCAAAAAAATACAGCTACGGAGTATGTCAAATTTGCAGGTGCTCTAAACACACCTCCTAGCATCAAAAATGACTCACGACTGGTTTGCCCCTGGGCCTTCTAGTCACAGACCTGGTGGCCAGCACTAGTGAGTCCCGCTGCATACTCAAGGTCTCTCTTCTACTAGTTCAACATCTCAGCAGAAGCCACCTGAAATGCCACATTTCCCTTTTCCAAACTGGGGCTCAGAGACATCAGGCTTAGCAGGTGGAGACAGAAACATTTTTTCATGCCACAATCTCAAAGCCCTTCATACGGGTGGATCCCAACTTCACAGAGTAAGAAACAAGCACAGAAAAGCACATGTGAAATTGTTACACAACTGATTCTCCTCTCAAGTATTTTCAGGTTTTATGCTTTCAACATTTGCAAAGCACTGAAAATATTTCTCCAGTACTTTTTGCTGAGTGACAGCACTATTAAATTTCGCAAGTAAATTGGTATTTATAGAAGAATCGGTGATAAGATCTGTAAATTAACTCCCAAGCACCAGAACAAATGGAATTACAAGAAGCTAGGAAAAAAGCTTTGTGCCCTCCTCTCCACCCTGTTCCACCCAAAAAAGGCATTTATGTGAACAGGAAACCAGGCATTTCTAAGTCTGTGTGGTATCACAGCACTGGGGCAACATCTGCATACCCACCATTCATTCAAAAAGCCAAATTTCAAAATCCTTGCCTGTACTTACTCTCTGCCATGACTGTTCATTCTCAATCCCAGCTGTTTGACTCCTACAGAAGCAAGGAGTCAGGCTGTGAACATCAGTCCCAGTCCCTTCCCAAGGCAGGTGCCACAAAATCAAGCCAGGACTTGATGAAAAATGTCACCTAGCTCCGAATCTGGTTGCAAAACCAAAGATGCATATGTACATATTTAAAACATTTCTCCTTAAAGGCCGTCCATCAGAACAACAACTGGGCACAAAGACTTCCAGAGGGAAACCACGTTAAGTGATTGAAAAAATCACATTCATATTAATGAAGGAGAGCCCAGCATAGGGGAGTTTCACAGCTCAGGCCTCTCTTCCCCCATGGATGCAGAGGATCCCGGTTATGTCACAGGAACTTGTGGGAGTTGAGTGCCCAGCTGTGTTAATCACGGCTAATTGAAAGCCAGGAGACTTGGGCACTGAGGAAATGGGACTTTTTGCACACTTGGTTCCCACTGCCAAGATAACATTTTATTTCTATTACGCTCAGCTGGACTCCTTAGACACCACTGCTCATTCCCACACCAGCCTGTGCTTTGAAAACCCAGCTGGAGGGAGAGCTGAGTGGCCCAGGGACTCGTCCTCTCTTCCTTCCTAATCGGATGGCCGTTGGTCAGGAATTAATCCCAAGGAAAGGAACCAGATTAGTGACTGTTCACTTTCTTGCACATCGCTGTCTCATATCAAGAAATCCCGCCAACGCCCTCAGTCACACAGATGGCACAGTAATTAATGTACTGCTAGGGGGGAAATTATCCTCCTGCCCCTTCTCCCCTTGGGATTGGTTCAGAAATCAAAGCAGAGTGCCAAGAAGGTCTGCATCCCCAACACCCACACTTCACAGGGCCTGTCACTTCGGTACCAATTACCGCGGCTGTCAGCTGCCCGGTACTCCAACAGGACAAAACACATCCCTTATCTGACCAGACAGCATCTCGTCAGAGAAAGAACCAACCATTTCTCAGCCGGAAGGCAGGAAGGCAGGCAGGAAGGNAAGGAAGGAAGGAAGGAAGGAAGGAAGGAAGGAAGGAAGGAAGGAAGGAAGGAAGGAAGGAAGGAAGGAAGGAAGGAAGGAAAGGAGTAGGTAATTTTACTGTGCTATAGATACAGAAGATGAAAAGCACTTCGTGGAAAGTATAAAGCAAAAAGCAAGAAATAGACATTAATCTCCTGAAATGTTTAACCATGGGTTGTTTTTTGCAACCATATCTCACAGAGCTGTCTAAACCCATTGCCAGCCATGGATTCAGCAGTATTTCCAGGCTCAGAATGTAATTCTGGAAGCACTACATTGTACATGTGGCTTAGTCACCAACACATCTGCCTGACGCAAGACGCTGGCTGGAAGAACCATTGCACTGCCGCGTCTGATCCCCGAAAGCGATCCCAAGCAGCAGGGGACTCTCCGCAGCCTCCCTCTGACACAGGATTCACTGGTAAAGTCCCTTTGTAGGAAAAGAAGGGTTAATTAATCTCTTTAAAGAACTATAATTAGTCCAACAGGAAAGTCAATTCTGTCTTCCTGACCCAGGGACAGCGAGTGCCAAGAAGTCTGAAGAGGCATGCGGGGAGGGCAGACACATGCAGCCTTCAAAGGCAAGCCCTGGTCCAGCCCCACTACCTTCCACGGGACCAAGCACCATGTTTGCCTGCCTGCTCCGACCCCGGAATTTATAGGGGGGACAGGTTGATTTCTCTTCAGCAGTCTTGTTTATTAAGTATAATGCTTCACTTGTTTTTGTTTGCTTTGTTTTTTAAAATCAGACTAGGAAACACAAACTGTGCCGTACCCAACTCTCCTGCGCCAATGCTGCTTGAATTTCAAATGCAGATGATTTTTTTTTTCTTTTATCAAAGACCACGCAAATCTAGTATAACATAATTACAGTAAGTGGACTCTAAATAAGACCTTCAGAAATTAGCAGTTCCTGTAGTTGATATATGCAGCTTGCTTTGTAGATCTGGTTGAATAAAACATTAAAATGCAATACTGGATGAGTTTTACAATACTTTTTTTCCCCTGTGTAAATTTAATTTCATTTATCAGTTCAGCCTCAAGTCAGGAGTTCAATATTTAGTTCCTATATTTAATTACGTTTTCTTTTCATCGTGGCCTTTTCCAGAGAGATGTTTAATCAGGGTGTTCACTATAATATAAAAATTACTAGAGTGAAAAGAATGAAGTAATAATGTTCTCATCCTTATACGTAACATCATATGTTAAATTCTAGAAGGTTGATTAAAAAAGGGCAAAGATGTCACTGAATGAAGAACCCGCTAATAAGCCCTCAAGGAGAAAATGAGCTAAGTAGTGGTAAAAATTAAAAACCAGAATATGAAACCATCATACCCTTTAGTGAGTACCAGGGACCCATTCATGCTTCAATAATATACAATGAAAGCAAAATATAAATTTAAGTTCAACGCATCCTGATTTCACACATACTATACCAGTGACAAGAATTCCATTGCCAAAAATGCAGCACAGATTTTTCTATGTAAATAACGTGCCAGGTTTGGAGGCAGAATCAGCAGTCCATATAACAGCGTTATCAGAACCATTACCTGCTCTATCACTTGCGCACCAGGCCAGAGACTAGAAGTCTCATCTTGTGTTATTCCACTAAAAAAAAAATCTCATGGCTCCAAACCCTCCTACTTCATGCAAGGAAGGACTAATGCTTATTTTTGACAATGTTTGTGTGGAATGTGAGCGATAACCGTTGATACCACTGTCATCAGTGCTACCCACCTTTCACTCTGTCTTTGCCCGCAATGCATCACTTTCTTTTCCATGATTATGCAAAATAAAACTTGCAATGGATCAAACATTTCAGTTACTAGAAAACAGGCAAATTTACTGTAAAACCTGCTGCATAAAAAATTATAAATTTCCTACATATTTCCAGGTAGTAGACTCTGTAATATATATACACACTCTTTCATAGTTTTGTCTGGCTTGCAGTCCTGTTTTTCATCCCTCTTCTTTGTTGTGGACGCTGATGAAATCGCCATTTCTTCCTGCAGAAATTACTCATTTTTAATGGGCACCATCAGTCTTCTGTTACTGTCTTTGCTTATTGTGAGTAGACCAAACTTCTAACTCTTCTTTTTTCTAAATCATGTAAAGACATGTTGTTCGTCAAACCCTATCTACAGAGGAAGTTTCTTTCTAAACTAGGCAGGAGGTAACTGCTTTGCTTCATAAAGTGTGAATTATTACTCTGATTTTTCAGCATTTTTTTAATTTTCTGTTAAGTAGTTTTTTGACATTTAAACTTGATGCAGACACAGAAATCTTCTCATAATATATAACATTTACTAGATTTTTAGGCAGGCTTTCTTCTTAGGAAACTCTGCAAGGTTTCTCTTATCCATTAACAACCTTCATTCAAACCATGAAGAATGCATGGTTTCAATTCTTTCTGCCTGTCTTCTGTGCCTCCCAGAAGTTAAAGGAGGGAGCCTGCTGATCATCGTCCTAATTTGGGAGATGCTGGGTGACGGTCAAGCACACACTACCAACACTGTTCTGAAAGTTCAGTCACCTTAATTTTAAAGATTGAAACCTCCCATATAGGCACTGCCTCTGTAGTGCAGATCTGAACTGCCAGAGTGTTTTGGCATTTTGTTTTCCAGTTCAAAAACCTACTTTGTCTTAGTGCTCTGGCAAGCTGGGGACAGGGCTGAGCTGTGACAGCCTAAGGTGCTAATGTCCCCAGGCACCTACTCTACACCCCTCTGGTAGCAGAGACACCAGAACAGGGCATACGTCACATCTGCAGCCTCTCAGCCACCAGCAGCACAGCACAGCTGGCTGTCCTGGGGGCACAGCTGGCCAGCACAGCTGGCTGTACTGGGAGAAGCGACAGTCCTGCTCCCCCTCAACCCTGCTCTGGCCACCAGCTCCCCTATAGACGCCTCTGGCACTCATGCAGAATGCAGCAAACAACTCTGGGGAGCTGAGTCCTACTCTCCAAGAAGCGGTGAGTATTTTTCTGCTGGTGTCAGGGGCTCAGAAGCTCAATGAGCAGCCTGGCGAACGCCAGCACTAGTGCACAGGACGAGACAGGAGTGCACGGCAAGGAGCACACAACGGTCCTGGACCACCCCTTCCAGCCAGTCAGCACATCAGTGACACCTTGATGGCACTTGAGTCGGGCTGTGCCAGCAGGGACAAGCTTTGGTTAGCGCAACAACAGCACCAGCAAGCCATCCATTCTTGGGACAAAAACTACCGGAAAAGTGTTTATGATGAGTCTAACAGCCACAAACCCATAGCAGAGAGGGAGGAACTCCTTTTGCTGCAATCAAATCTGCCAGAACTTGCCCATCAGAGCCCTTATACAGGGCCCTTATCCCTCTGCACAAGAGGATTTTTTTATCCTCTCTTGCAAGGGTTCAACCCAGTTAAGATTAGTGATGAGAAAAACTGAAAAATGTAGAGTGCGTCAAATGCCCCATGCTGGATTCCTGTTAATGCTTTGAAAATCAACACAAAGGTAAAGTGATTCAACTCTGCATTTGGAGCTGAGCTTTGCAAACACCCTTTAGCCAGGAACCTAAAATATTTTTGAAGTCTGAGGTCCAAGAGAACGCAGGTTTAAGACCTCTGCTTTCACAACAAACACTTTAACAACATTTTGTTACTTTCATTGCTTAAAAAACCCTGAGAAACTGCCTTATATGAAGGCAAATCACATATAGATTTCTTGTAAAGATTTCCTCATATACCCAGAGGAGTAAGAGCCCTAAGGATGTCCGCTAACCTAGCTCAGGGCTGTCTGCACCTTAGGACGACATCTCTTTTCTTGTGATTCAGCCTGGAGAAGAGAAGGCTCTGGGGAGACCTTATAGCAGCCTTCCAGTACCTAAAGGCAGCCTGTAGGAGAGATGGGGAGGGACTGTTTGTGAGTGAGTGTAGTGATAGGATGAGTGGTAATGGTTTTAAACTGAGAGAGGGGAGATTTAGATTAGATACTAGGAAGAAATTCTTTACTGGGAGGGTGGTGAGGCACTGGAAGAGGTTGCCCGGGGAGGTTGTGGATGCCCCATCCCTGTAAGTGTACAAGGCCAGGCTGGATGGGGCTTTGAGCAGCCTGGTCTAGTGGGAGGTGTCCCTACCCAGGGCAGGGGGTTGGAACTAGATGATCTTTAAGGTCCCTTCCAACCCAAACCATTCTATGATTCTATGATTATCCTATTTTCTTCATTGCCAGCAACTCCCTCACCTTTTCCTGAGATCTCTGAAAAGGTACAAGGGAAGGAGGTCAGGGGAGAGATGCAAACAAAAGTAATCACCCTGAAAGACCAAACAGCAGCAGTTTAACCCCAAAGGGAAAACATCCAGCATATATTGCATAAAAGGCAACAACCAACCCTGAGTGATGGTTTATGTTTTCTCCTTCATACAGGCATAGAGTCTGGACAAAATCAACCATGTAAAATGCATTTTTGTTAAGTGGTGGAAAGTTATTTTCACAAAGTAACTGGGAAGGCAGAAGAGAGATGTAATAGGACACTGAGCTCTTCCCTTTCAAAATACCAGCTTGCATCCAGCCCATATCAATGACGGACAAACCTGTCACATGAGGGTTACTCAGTGATCTGGATCAGCATCCATATTCCTAAAAACAATGTAACTTCATAGAAAATTCAGCCCAAAACAGAGCTTAATTGATTAGAAAAGTAAAATGTGGAAAATTAAAAACAACTGTGGTACTGTTTCTGCATGCCTATGACTGATGCAAATCATGTCTAGATGCAACCATCTTATGCTTAGGTGGCTTTATAGCCCAAGATTGCAGAGCTGGCATTGGTCTCACGCACTAATCTCATTTTCAAGAAATCACAATTACTGATAACGCACTAGTGCAATTCTCTTGAGTGGCAAGTGAACTTAACCAGATTTTTCCAACATGAATCACCTAAATAACTAACTCAGCAGAGAAGAGAGCCATAGAACAAGAAGAAATAAGTTTTTATCTACAGGAAAAATGGTTCGTATTTACTCTTCCCTTACAAATGCTCTGAGAATACGCACTGCTGAGCATTAAAATGCTGTAAGACATTGAAGACAATAATCTCTTATGCATGAACCATGCAGCTGAGGGAGAAGGAAAATGATATTCCGCATTTAGTTTTGCTGATGTGACTGCATAACAAAAACCTCCTAGTCAAGACTGGAAGGATCAGAAAATTTTTCAATGGTTTTGTGGGTTTTTACTTTTAATTTTACTCTTTGCAGTTGATTGCACAAACTGCAGCACTAAATCTGGTATGGTTTGGTATAACTGGTGTGACTTTGCCTATAATAGGAGACAGACAAAAAAAAAACCAGAAAAACCCCACATGCCTTGGGTTGGTTCTGGCATGTTAACAGAAATTTCTAATGTAAGCAGGATATTACGTAAATATTGTAATTCAGATGTGGATACATGCAATGTGGATGCATGCACTGTATACGTTCACCTCATTCTACAGAAGCTGTCCTCTCCCACACCGCTGAGCTGACTACACCAATAGACTAGGATTAATCTACAAGAAAAAAATTCATTTTTACTTTTCCAGGAATACGGCATTCCTCCTCAAAAACTTAGGGCTTCACTGCCCAGATCTGGGATTTACTGTTGGACCAAGAACAACTCTCATACTCCGCAGATCCTCAGGTCTTTAATGTTTCATTTTGGTGCTTTTCAGAGCTGGAAGAGAACACCAGGGATAACTGAGGGGAAAAAAAAAAAAACCAAGGCAAAGAGGTTGAGCCCAGTAACGCCAGCAAAATGCAAGGGATACCAGATGTGCAAGAGAAACAAACTACATCAATACAGATACCTCTGTGCTGTTCAGACACACACACACTTACCAAGCACCTTTCTAGTACTTGCACATGCTGGTTACGTCAGGCATCCGTCCCCCTGAGTCTCCCTGAGGTAACCCACCGCTGTGGGCAGCTCAGACGGCAACAACTTTTTCCAAACTTGCCAAAGACATACGTGCCAGATACAGAAGTTTCTCTGAAAATTACATTTGTGAATACCCAAGTCAAGCAAGATTTCAGGCCTGAACCAACAGCAAATTCAGTCTCTGAAAGCTTTGTGACAATAAGCTCATCGGCTCCCTGGGCTTCAGGCTGGAAGCGCTTGTTGTTGAGGACAGCCAGATGAAAAACCAACGCCGGCAGAGCTGCGTGACTCATCGCACTCACCTCGGCCAATATAGTCCTGGCAAAAATACCAAGGGACTAGAAAGAGCAACTAATCCTTGGTCATCTTGCAAAATAACAGGTAACAGACACAGAGATCTTATTTTTTTTAAAACAGTGCAAGATTGTCATGTGACAGCATGATGCTAATTACTCTGTTTCAAGAACCCTTCAGAGTAATGGACAGGAGGGAGACAGGGGAGAGAGACAGAGTAATTAAGGCTTTATAATTATTATTTTTAGACAGAAGAGTGTTCAGTTGCAAGGCTGAGCCTCTCCGCGGAAGCTCCTGCAGCAGGGATCTCAGGAGCCGGAGCTCTGCCAGCCACAGCTCCAGGGCAGCATGGGCAGGAGCAGCGCAGGCAGGAGCAGCGCAGGCAGCAGTGCAGGCAGGAGCAGAATGGTACCACCAGGCAGCAAGACTCCAGTCGGGCCCACAGAGCAGGAACGGGAAGCTGGCATGTGGCCCGCGCCGCCTTAGACTACCAGTTATTATAATGTATTACTGGCAAAGCTCCTGCAGCCATAGAGAGGAGGAAAATTAACTCAGGTTTAATAAACACTGTAGGGTAAACATGATTTCAGATAGACACCAGATACAAATACTTAGTTTTTTCTTAAAGACACAGTCAGCTTCTAAGCAACATCATCCAGATCTTAAAACAACAAGGTCTCCCACAGCTTTTCCTTATGTCTAACCAAGAGAAAAGTCACAAGGGGGTTGGGTTTTCCCTCCCCCATTTCAAACACGGGATCACAATGTGTCAAATGACATTAGAACAAAATGAGAATAGGGGACAGTGTGTTACTGAAGGCAGGTGTCTGTTACAGCCCATCAGACAGAGTATCCTTTGCACCAGATAACCTTTCAGTCAAGACAAACAGCAGAACTAGGGCAAGCGTGTTTGTAGGGTCAGGACCCAAACACAAACCCACACAGACAATTTGGAAAACTTCACCCCTATGTAAAAGTGCTCCCGAGAGCACCTGGCGATGCGCCGGGCCTTGACTGTACGCATCAGAGGGATAAACACATCTCCAAGTCGCACAGACGATAAGCACTTTCCACTGTTTTCCACACGTGAAGCACTGATATTTTGGCACCACAAAACACCCACAAAGAATCTCAATGCAACCAGAAGAGAAAAGCATAGGGGCACACAAGACACTTAATTGTCATGTAGTCTTTAGAGAATAAGAGACAATCTCTTCCAAATAGACAGCAATAAATTATTAAAATGCAGCATCGGAAGAAACAGCAAGGTAAATGTCAGCCTACAAGTTTGGCACACATCCTGCATTTCATGAATCTCCTGTAAGAAAAGATATTCAAGTTCTTAAACTACGCCTTAAAATCATCAGCCATTTCATCTTCAGTGCAACGCCATTAGGATTCTTCCACTCATGCGGGTGCCCCTTTTGGAAGACAGCAACATTAAAGCCTTGATTTTGACACTTTGTCAAAAGGAAATTCCTTCTGTAAATCACACCTGCTCTCAAGAATACTGTGCTGGCCCAAAGTTTCTCCCTGGCAAATTATTGGCAAGTAAGGAAAATCCATCTGCTAGCCCAGATTAGCGCTTCCTCCAGAGCAGCAAGATGAACTGCAAAAGATGGTATCTTGAAGGTTTTTGCTAGCAAGAATCACAGAAAGCAGCCGAAAACACAAGATAAATGAACATAACCATACCAAAAGACAGAAAGCAGTACTAAGTGAAAACCCATCCACTTGGCTCCAAAGTTCTATTTTGACGGGTAAGTACAAGATCTAGTAATCTATGTTCTGGAGGGGAGCTGCAGTGTGAAAGGCTGCCATCCAAGTAAGTCCCATTTAAAGCAAGACTAAACTCTGAAGGCAAGGAGAGAATAAATCATATGAGTAACTACGGGTTACAGCTAAATGCCAACACATTTCATGGGATAAGACAGCCAAAATATATACAAATATAAAAATAAAGGATGAATTCTCCATGAAACGGAACAACAAGAGATAAAGGAGGCCCCAGGAAATTTTGGTCTTGCTTCCAAATATTAGGACATGGTTAGGTTGCGGCAGAACGGAACCAATACATCCTCACAGCCCTGAAAGTCTGCATTACAGCAATGCCATAAGATAATGAAGACGTATTGCAGATAGGAATCATGTAAACAGCAGAGTCCAATTATATAGTCTCTGCTGACAAAATCATATCTACAAGATCAATTTACCTAAAGCTAGTGAATGAATTGGGGGCGGGGGCAGGGGGGTGCGGAACAAACCATGTATCCCCCTGCAACAGCAGAAATAACATAGAAGACTGTGAACACCCTCAGGGGAGTTTCCACTCTGCACAGGCTTCTTAATTACTTTACAGCAGCCATGTTTCAGGGGAGAGCAGGAAAAAGACAAGAGGGCTCTGTCCCAGCTTACAGTCCAATTAACACATAACAAGTCTGAAGATTCCACATTCCCTTCAGGTGCTGACCCGTGAATCCACCCACCTGCATTCCTACAAATATCCAAAAATATCCGGAGCGACAGATTGACATGTGAATGCTCCCATAAGCACAAAAAGAAAGCTTTTGCCTCGTTAGAGTTGGCCAACAAGATATCAATGGCGCTTCCCACTTTTGGACCTGAAACTGAATCCAAGCTACTACCATTATCAGAACAAGCAGATCAGTTTTCCCTATTGACAGAGGCACAAAAATTTGAACAGGCATAAGGAAGGGACAACACTTATTTTGAAAAGAAAGGTGACAGGAGGCCAAAGATTGACCAGATCGGTGATGGAAACCCACCAAACCATATTGCAACTCCTGTATTTCTGTTAGTCGTCACAGTTACCAGCAGTGTGACAACTGCTTTTTGCCATTGAGCAGCAAGACAGCATTTTCACAAAGGGGAAATGCTGACACTGAGGAGATCTTGCTGGGTGACCAGCGAGCAAACCACGTCTGACATGGCCGAGGCAGAGAGGCTCTCCAAGGCCACCAGTGCTCTGCAGAGACATTCTGCATTCCCAGCCAGAGTGCAGCCTGCTGTTTCCCTGCCCTCAAACCTTTTCTGTCACACATACTTTACAAAACCCACATTCATTTTTTTCTTCCCACATCTTCCTGAAAGAAGAACCTAATCCTGTATTGCTAGAGACAGGCTGTTATTATTATCTACAGGAAAAGCAAAAGATACTCATCTTATCTAAGGCTCAGTGTAAACAATGGATGGGGAAAAGGGAAACGGAGACCACACCGCAGTGCTGCCATTCAGTACAGCTCTTACAAAAACCACAGCTCCAAGTGCTTTGCCCCCGTTTCGCAGGCAGGGAAAGGGAGAGGGGAGGACGTGGCACTGCCCCAGGAGGGGCAAAGGCAGAGCCCACCGTTAGCAGCGGGACCCGCAGGCAGCGCTGTCTGTGCAACCCAGGGTTATTTCAAGCAGTGCTTCCAAGATGTGGAGATCAGCGCATGAATGAATCATGGGTTGTTTCACATAAAAAGGGGAAAAGGAAAAATGTTTCCCATGTCACAGGCAAGCGACTTGAGCCACACCACGCTCATGTGACTGCTGCTAGGGGGGACAAACAGAGACACTGTGCAGTCGGACACAGCCCAGCCCGGATACAAGTTAATCGCTTCCTCAGACGGGGCCGTGGAGGAGCAGTGCTGTCGCAGATGTTTACACCATCCTCCCCTGAGGCAACCACAGGGACCTGCATGAGGACGGAGGCACTGCTAATGGCAGAGGACAGAGCAAGGGCTACCACCACTGCACCCTCCCCGCCTGCCCTCCACCACAGCGGGCTCCTCTCCGGGGAATAAGGAGTATGTCCCGCTGGGAGAAGCTCTCGGGCTGTTTTGTATTGGAACGCCAGCTGGCACAATAACAGTCTAATTCATGATAGGGGTTCCCTGGGTGACATTACAAACTGTCCATATTTATTTCTCTGTTTTCCTTAAAATGAAAGAAGACTCTATTACTTTCTTTACAAAATAACATGAAAAAGTGTGCAACTTTTGTGCAGGAACAACTAGCTAGGATATTATTCCAAAAGAAATACACAATCGTTGATACAGACCCTTGTTAGACAGCTGTTTCACTTATTTCCTTCTAAATAAACTAAAAATACAATAAAAGTTCTTGTTGAAATACAAGATAACTTCTTGTTGATTTTGAGGCAATAAGAGAGGGAAGACTTAGAGGACAACAGAAATCTTTTGTGAAAGGGCAGAAAAATACAGGGAAAAGCAGTATGTTAGTGTCAGGTAGGAATTCAAGCAACAAGTTTCCAGGGGAATATGGGTCTCCAGAAGTTCAGTTGCTCAGTAAGCTTCAGCTGCATGAAGAAAACATTCAAGATAAACAAAACATGCCAATGTTCAAAGTCAGGTTCATGAGCGGCTCCATCACTTCATTATGCTGGAAATCAGCAATAGGAAAGATGCAGTCGTTTCTAAATGTTTTGCCAGCACTTCTTGCTCGACAGCACAGAAACACTTTTCATAGGCAGCCATTTCAGACCTAAAACAGAATTAGATGTGCTACAGCAAGGATTTATAGTTTCTCCTGAAGATCTTAACGTTGCTTCCTGCCAGCGTGGCTTGGCTGGCAGAAAAGGAAGGATATGCTGCAATATGGTGGTATTTACTTGCAATTATCTGTTTGCCTCAAAATATTAGCTTCTTCAAAACATCTTGGGTGGAGGCAGGAGGTGACAAATCATCTAAGAGGTGGCGAGAGGAGGATGAGAATTTCCATTACAAACTACATGTTAGGTAGCCCCACCCCAAAAAAGTCATGATGCTATACTAGGATGTGAGAAAAGAAAGATCATGGTTTGTGTGTCAACTTACAAGAGTAACATTCACATTATTTTAGGGCAGCTCACATCCAAAACTTGCATGAACACCATCAACTTGAGGAAGGTCAGCTCCTAAGATCCTTACAAGTGACCTTGTATTTCAGCCCAGCTTGAGGAGAAGTTTGCTTTCTTCAGACATTGGAAGAGTTTTTAGCAAATATTTTCACACGTCACAAGCAGTTACGTTCAGTCCCAACTACAGAAACAGATCAGGAACAGGTACAAAGTAGTTTCCCAAATTATTTTTTACATTGGTAGATGCCGTATTAAAAAAACCTCACAGTTCTAAGGAGGCACAGAATAAATAAATGGTTTGACTCAAGGCTTAGCTCACCATAAAATACTTAAGGATGAGAGACACTGCCCCATTCATCAGGAGACTAAAATGAGAAAAGAAAGTTATGCAATTTACTTTACAGAGGCCACCATTTGCTGTCTGCATCTCTAACCCACTGCAGACAGGTGAAAAAAAAGTATCCTTCATTTTGCCAGATTAAGTATTTTTTTGTTTCACGACCACTGTTTTGAAAACACTATTTTGAGGATATAGATTATGTTACAGACAAAGTAACCTATTCCTAAAAGCTTGGTAAACCAATTTTTTAATAAATTGAGCCCTACCACTACACCACTTTCTCATGTATCTTTGCTCTGTTTTCCTTCAGAAGCAGGTATCATAGGAGAATTTCAATCTCTGTCTCTCTTTCAGTATATACACATGAAGAAAAAAAGAGCTTCTGTTAAATTTTAAAATTTTATTGAGTAACGCCAGGGTAGATTCCAGTTCAGTAGATAGTAACCAGGGAATACAAAAGACATGTTCACAAATTCACTCAGCAGACCTGGCATACCAAACAACTGTCTGCAGGTCTCTACCGAAAAACAAAACAAAGCAAAAAAAATAGCAAACTAAGCTACGCTTAACTTGATTATAAGTAGCAAAAAAGCATGGGTATTTCCCCCTCCAAAAACATCAGGCGTGCTGATAAACAGCACGCAATGGCAACTAGCCAAAAAACGCAGCGTAAATAGCAAGAGCATTTTTCACTACCAAAAGACAACAGTGTAATGAGTTGGACTACAGGAACCCAGCTGAGAAGAGATTTTTACAGAAGCACATTCATGGATTTTTAAATCTATAATTTCAAACATGTACATATGAAAAGATTAATGTTCTTCTGGCTCTTCCCTTTGGAGGTCATGAAGGAGGCACAAATAAAGCACTCTTTGATGCTATGACAGCCTACACGGAGATGCTATTTAACAGTATGAAGCTCTCTAGAGAAAGACTGACTGCTTTTCTTTAAAGCAAATCCCAAAGTCTTCCATGAACTCTTCACATAACAAACTTTTGGTTCACATTTTCAAGATAAAATCTGGGGGGGAAAGAGCATTACTCTAAAGTTTGTAAGTCCTTGAATTCCTGTGTTAAATAACAAGCATTAATCACTGCTTTAAGTTAAATGTAGTAAAAACATATTTTAAGAAAATGCAGCTTTGTAGCCTTTGCAGATGAATGTGCTTTGGTCTCTCCCTTCTCCCAACACACATACAAGCTTTACACCCCAGCAGCAATTTCAAAATAAACCTTTAAAACAGACATTTGTTGCATTGCAATGCATTCTAGCAAAAATTGAAAATTTTCAATCTAATAACAAATAACTATGGTCATTAAAATTCTCCATAAAGTTTAAGCTTTTCCATAGCAAAACCTCCTGCTATGGAAAGTTTCCATCAGTTCCTGTTCCAAACACTGTCCACAGGCTGTCTTGATGGCATCTAACACACACACACTCCTATCCCTACTGCACAGCAGAGAAATCAAGGACCTGAAGGACAACTGCACGTCACCAAGAGGAGCTGTGAAGAGCTCAACTACAGGATTGTTATCCGTTATACAGAAGGGACAAAAATAATTCTGCATTTCACCGAGACATCACTGTAAGAAGAGACGACACCCAATTCTCCTGCAAGGAATGGAGTGCTATCTAACGGGACAGACATTTTGAATCAGGGTTTTCAAGCATACTGCTGGGCTGGTTCGTTCTCCTTCCTTCCCCACCAGCTGAGGGAAGCACATGTGCACATTTACATTCAGCACTGCCTCCATCTCAGAACAACTCCAGCATGAGAAGCAGTGCTAGCACCTAAGTGGTGACGAGCTGGCAGGTCTGCTGAGATCCCACCACGTCACGATCAAATGATCCAGGAAACATAGTGATCTGAAGGTGGTGGTCCGGGTTTCAGCTCTCTCAAATGATGTCCAAAGTGCAGGAGAGCAAAGCCAAGCCCAGAAGGCTCTCCCTGCTTTGGGCAGAGAGGACACAAAGAATGACACCCTGTTGGCACAAGATGGGGGGAGGGGGTTGGGGTTTTTTCCCTTGCTTCTTCAAGCAAAAGCCTCCCTACAGCCCTCTTCCTTCAGCGCTGGTCCTTAGGCAGCTTCATTTAGTTGATCACTGGGAACTAGGCTTCATTCAACACCTTAAGCCTGCTTGCTCAGATTGCTCCTTAAGGCATTGGCAAAGTTTTTAACTAATAAGCACTTGCCAGCTAAGCTGAAGATGGAATTACTTATAAAATGAAATATATATCTAGCATCTTGCCGGTTGAACTGGTTTGCATTAACATCTGGATGAGAGGCTTGATAACCACTGGCTGCAGCCAGCTCTGTGCAGAGGGCAGGGGAGGGACACCAACAGCGCTGAGCAACCACAGGGGCTGGCTCTGGCCACCAGAGGCCTTTGCAGGACAGACGGAGAGACAGAGCGTTGGCATCGCAGCCTGGGGAGACACGGTGGCACGTTCACTATACCGGCGAGGGTGAGAAGGTTTTACCTGATGAAAGGATAACACCATTGCAACTTCATGGCCATTTACTTACCCCTTTGGTTTTATACACTAGCACTTTAAAGAGAAATAAGAATCAAGCCTGACACAGAGGGGGGAAGAGCGGAAAGAAAGGGACAGAGAAGTGAGAGCTCAGGTTCTGTTTGCAGCAAAAAAAAAGCTCACTTGTGCTGAAAGAAAAAATTAAGAGGAGTTACTTGAACTACTGTGTGCATCCTCAACACAGCAGACAAGGACTCCCAACAATTCACTAGGCAATACAAGTCTACAGGTTGCATGTATGCTTTGAAGCAAGCACTGAGTTTACGACGCAGACAGAAAACATTCTCAAAGTCTCAAATGAAAGGCCTGAGTTTTCCAGAGTTAAAGGAAAGCAAACATGCATAAAGAAGTCAACTTTTATTCTGGAAGTCGCGCCTTTTCCCTTCTGTAACTAAAAAAGGATCAATATTTTTTAAAATATGAATAAATGCTCACATAAGCCCTGTAATACTAGGCTCACAACAACAATGACGACATTAATGGAGTTGGTTGGCATTTAAACAAGAATGGGCAGAACTTGTCATTTTCTTGTAGTTAAGCCAAATAGCTGTAAGGCTGGCGTGGGAGGGCAGCATCCAAACTTAAGATAAATAAGTCAAACAGTATCAAAGTAGTAATTAACAACAAAGTAGCCTCAAGAATGATAATATCAGGTAATCATCACTAAGAAGATTTACCTGCAAAATTTGGAGTTGGTTTATTTATTGGGGGGTGTTAATTATTATTATTATTTATTTCAACTTTGGTGAACACTTTTGAAGGCATTTGAAACTACACCAGCCTTCTGAATGGTGCTTAGGGTTCATTGTCAATTGAATTCATATAGGAAAGAAACAATGAAGTATCTGTTGCTCAGCGAGTATGCTAACCTTTAACATCCACAGTCTGAGCTTCCTCCTCTTAAGACAATGGGGTGGAGGGGAGAGAAACCCTTCCCAAACTGGACAGGGCTCCTGAAGAGCAACAATTAGCACACCAGAGTATGAAGGATCCATACAAATGCCATATCCCACCTAGACCCTCCAACACACTTCCCATGTCTGCTGGGCAGCTCTCAGCTCACCACAGACAGATCCTCTGCCTACACAGAGGCAATTACGAGTTTCTTAGTCACTGCGAAATTGTGCCAAGCAGAATTTACCCAGAAACTTTCTGCTGGGATGGACGATTCATCTTCTCTTTCAACATGAACAGAGGCAGACAGTTTTGAAAATTGCCAGTAATTACAGGTATCCTTTCACTGTGCTTCCTTAGGTCAAGAAATTTGTTTTATCTAGAAGTCAAAACTTTATAAGTAACATATGCAATATTTTATATACAAACATGTATATGCTATATACACACATGTATATACACACACATATTTTGAAAAAGATCTACAAAGCTGGATTTCAGGCCTTAATCCAACTCAAACAATTGGGGCATATGAGAAAACCTCTGTGGATGGGGAGATCATCCTCCATCTGCGTTCTTTCAGCATCCTTGCATCTTCCTCACAGTTTCAAAAGCTGGCCACAAGTAGGAATGGGGCAATGGATGAGAAGTGGATCCAACTCGTTCAGGTGCTTCTTATGCTTTTTCACCCATGAGGGTTTTTGCAGGGAAGAGCAGGGGCAGTTTGCTAGGCGCAGGCTGTTTGGGGTTTCTTCTGACAAGTCTCTTCTGGGACTTTGCATCCCACAAAAGGGGTAAGGATGGCTGAAGGGAGAATCTGACAGATAACACAAGGTATAAGCACTGTCATGTCCTAAGTGGTATATGAAGGCAATTGAACCAGAAAACAAGCAAACTGCTATGTTTGTCATATATACGCCATTGTTAGAGGCTCTATTAAAACAAGAGCTCTCCAGTACCCAATTTTCATCCGTCAATCAGCAAGATACATTTCAGCTGAGCATCATACCCTTCTGAGACTTAAACTGTGCTGGAAAAGACAGCTGCAGTCAACTATTTTTAACAACTTACTGTAAAATAAAACCATATACACCCTTTTTCTGTCTAAAAATAGTACTGTTTTACAAGACATAGCTAAAATAACAGTTAGATTTTGCTCTACCATAGTATCTAGTAGTGAATTCAGGGATCCCATCATTCTGCATGGCTACTGTGTCACAACAGAACAAGGACAGTATAGTACAGTATATATAGTATACTATTCAGGGGGAAATTAGAATCGCACTCACTATATCACTGGTACAACATACCATGACCATGCCAGGAAAACTAGCTCGGGCTGCTTCAGAGCGTACTGGTGCTGTTGTTTAACCGGCAGGGAGGAGCAGCTTTAAGCACTCAAGCTCCCTCCTCGGTCAGGAGCAGCCAGTTCTGCACCCAAAATTCCCTGCCCTTGCTGCCCGCAGGCCAAGAGACACAGACCGGTCCTTTGGGCCGCCCTCCGCTAAAAGCAGCATCAAGTTTTACATGCCTTTTTACAGACGTGAACACTCCCTGCCCGGTATTCCTTCTGCAGACACCCAGCACCAGACTCTCCTGAGGCTGATGCGGGAAAGTCCAAACACCAGCGAAATCCACTGCATTTCCACAGATCTCCCACAAAGGTTTTTGTTTCTGAGAACAGCAGCTGAGCCACTGCAGAAGCCAGGTACCATGCGAGGTCACTGAAACACAACTTCTGCTACTGTACGTCCCCAGAAACCCAAAGGCACTTCCTAAAATTATTATTAAAACAAGCACAGCAACATAACTAACTCGTTTTTTATATCCTGCGCCATTTAAACCTAGGGCTATTGGTAAAGGCAAAATGACTCGATCAGATAAATTACCGAAGACACAGTGCTTTTAATATCTATGCACCTGCTGAACTTCAATGATATCAAGTCTTGCTTATGCATGTATAAAGATTTAAGAGGTTGGGATGACTAACCTAAGAATACAGGAGAGGAAAGGGGGACGGTGCGTTTTTGTCTGCGATAACTTTAATAACCATCTCAGCACAGCTCGCTATGAAGAGAAGCGACAGAAATGTAAACCACCTGGTTTGGCTGGATGCCTGCTTTGCAGGGCACTTGACCCCGGGACTTCCTGAGCTCCCTGTTGCACTGGATCTCCAGTAACAGCCTGGATGAGTAACGGCCAGACAGCACGGACATGTGGCAGCGGGGTTACAAACAACTTCCTCCGCTGAGACACCTCCCGCTGTAATTATGATCGAGGAGAGCAGCACGGGCAGGGAGAGCCTGCTCACAGGGCAGGACAGGTCATGCCAGCCCCTTGTTCAGCACCAGCCACCCTGTGTGCACCCGCTGACTACAGCAGATCAATCCCGCTCCTCTACTTTCCCCTCCAGTAACTCAAAAAGTCTCTTTAGCAGAAGGTTGAGAAAAGGAAAAAAAAAACTATTAGGAAGTGGAGCAACACAAGATCATCTCTTTGAGGCTTCTGGTTTACCTACAGGCTTCCTTCCAGGGCCCTCAACATAAGAAGGACATGGACCTGTTGGAGCAAGTCCAGAGGAGGGCCACGAAGATGATCCGAGGGCTGGAGCACCTCTCCTGTGAGGACAGGCTGAGAGAGTTGGGTCTGTTCAGCCTGGAGAAGAGAAGGCTCCAGGGAGACCTTAGAGCAACTTTCTAGTACCTGAAGGGGGCCTACAAGAAAGATGGGGAGGGACTGTTTATCAGAGAGTGTAGCAATAGGACGAGGGGTAATAGTTTTAAACTGAAAGAGGCGAGATTTAGATTATATATTGGGAAGAAAGTTTTCACTATGAGGGTGGTGAGGCACTGGCACAGGTTGCCCAGGGAGGCTGTGGATGTCCCATCCCTGGGGCTTTGAGCAGCCTGGTCTAGTGGGAGGTGTCCCTGCCCAGGGCAGGGGGTTGGAAATAGGTGATCTTTAAGGTCCCTTCCAAACTATCGTATGATTCTATTATTACCTGCTTGTACTAGTTGTGTTTTGTTTAGCCCAAACCAGACCAGACAGATAGGGAGGTACATGAGCGCATGAATAAAGTATCATATAAAATAGGTGTCAAGAACAAGTTTTCCCTCACAACCCCCCGCACAGGCACAGAACAAAAAAGGTATAAGGACAGCAATGACCAGCGCTGTGACCCCAGTGAAGCCAGGTGGCCATGCAGGCACGCAGACCGCCCAGGGACAGAAGGGCCAGCCTTTGAAGGAGCCAGCTGGAGCCCCCATCCCCAGGTAGGGGCAATCTGTAGACAGGCAAACTGCCATACAAAATTAAAATAAATTTGCAGCTACAACTTAGCCTAAATTTCTCTTTTAAAAAGCTGCCAGAAGCTGGCTGGGTTTTTTATGTCTCTGTTCCTCCTGGAAACAAACTCTCAAGCACACTTCAGTGTAAACAATAATTGGGCAGCATCACTGTTATTTAATGAGCCCTAATACGTTCAGATAAGAGACTTACAAAGATGGTATCATCTCCCTTACTTCTGCAGAGTTCACCAGGTAATTCATAGTCACAGTCAGTAACTTTCATTAATCCCTGTGCTAAAGAGAGAACAGCATTTTGCCAAATTTATTTGGGGGAAAGGAAGCGGAAGCAGCTTTAATTATATAAATTAAGTTAGACCAAAGCATGGAACAGATTGACCTCCCAGACCTTCAATTATACAACTAACCCTGACAAGTTTAGAACTGGATCTCTTCCAGTTTTTCTTGTGAAACTTGTGATTTTCTCCCATGTTATTACAATTCCTCTTTTTAATACAATGATATAATCAGAGCTCTTCACTTTTGCACAAATATAGTCTATTTTGTGCAAGCAAGATATAATTGAAGCTCTAAGGGTGGGTGCAGCCAATCTGTTTTGATAATGTTTCCTGTTTATAACAATCCTAAATTTCACTGCATAAGGGAATGAGATCATCACTAAGGCATGGAAGGAGGGAAGTAGGATGTTTATAGCATCTGATCCATTTTACCTGAGCTTACAGACTTCATCACTTTGCAAACCTTGAATAATCCAACTGAACTGAAGGTGCATGCAGAAAATACAGACTCAATGAGCAGGACGCTATGGTTGAACTGCATTCACGCAGAGAAAAGTCATCACCCATCTTCCAAACCCCATATCATAAGTATCCTCTGAACATGCTACGGAACAAGACAAAAAGAGAAAGCTGAGCAGTTTCAGGGGAGAAAATGCACAGCTTGAACACATCTGAAATTTGTTATGGGATAAAGAAGCAGTTTCAAGAATTTATCTCAGCAGAAAACAACTGGAGTATTTGAAAGCTGTGCTATACCATCGCAATTCTATAACTGCCTGAAACCTAGACTGATTTCCACCCTCCATCCAGAAGACGGAGGTCAGCTTCTACCTGGCAAGATAAGTCTCACTGTCAGAGATCGTTCAGATCAAAGGTGGGATCTCACTACACTTAAGAACAGGGAAAAGAGAAGGACACAACAAAAAAGCGCAATACTTGAACCAGGGCATTAACGAATTTCTCTAAATCAGTAAGTATTTTCCAGATAAAAAGTCTCAACTTGTGCAGCTTAGTTTAAGACTCCCATCTGACTGATGGAAGAGGAGACAGCAGGAGACAGTAAAAGTGGTTTTCAATTCAACCGGAATAACAATTAAGGGGGGGAGGGGGGAAAGGCAGAGTCTCTTGCTCACTTCTACCAACTACATGTCAAATCCAGGCCGCTGCTTCTACTGCTAGACATGAGCCCACAATATATTATTCAGTTCTTTCATTATTAATGAGGCACAGCAAAAGAAATCATGGCAGCATTAGGTCTACAGCTGACTAACATGGATTTTAAAGTACAAGATACAGAAAGTGCCTCTCAGTGTGAGCTTGCTGGAGCGGTGACCAGCATTTTAGCACAAATGCTGCTACACTGCCTTATCTTCGGGGCCCTGACTGCTGCCCACGTGGTTTGTTTGCCTTTGTATGGAAAATTTCCAAAACCTACCCACATACGCTATCTTGTGAGAAAGCACAGAAGTCAGCCCCACACCATGAACACAGCCCCTTTCTGCCTTTTCAACCCCACAAGTTTACTTTGAATTAATGGCATATTTGAGAATAAGCTTTTGTGGCTCTTTTTGTCACACGCACTTATTTCAGCGTGTGACCAGCAAGGTCTGTTCCACCCCGAGCTTCTTGGATTGCTGGTGGGAACGACCAGAAATAATATGGTATTTCTTCACAAGAGAGGGCAGGGAGAATTGGTGGCAGTGAGTAGGGAAGCAGGGTCCCAACCTGCTCCCGATCAGCAGTTTAGCGATGAACATGTTCCACCAAGTCAGTGTGACTTTCCGCTGAGTTCTGCCAGGATGTAAAGAAAGCAGCAAAACCTTTCCATTGTGATGGTTTAGGGAAGAAACAGAGGTTATACCAACAGGCACAGAAACAACAAGAACTAGTGAGACAGATCAGATAAGACTTGATTTAAGATGTTATAATACTGTCTTCCAACGCAGAAATACAACACAACCTTCGAAAGAAGGCAAGCTTAAGCTTCTATACATACTTTGATATGTGACAACTTGCTCACACTATTGCTCTCTATAGAAAATTTCCAGCCTCTGTTTCTGTTCTGTCTTTTGTTGTGCTAGTGCTGGCATTATTCCAGCTGTATTTTGACATACAGTTTAGTGTCATACTAAACACTGCATTTTGAAGACAGCTTCAAAAGTTTTCCATTCCCAGCAGAAGCACATCACACTTTTGCATTTCACAAACTGGACCTGTTTGGAAAAAGTTTACTTCCAGCTTGATAATATTTCATGGAGGTGCACGTGCTGCTCACAATACTCATTCTTAAAGATAACATTAGCTATTACATCAGATGCTCCTGCTTATGTGCTATATTTTAATTTTGCACAGACTACTACTTGAAGTGAAATTATTATTGGTCAGTACATACACTAACCCACTACTGGAGGCAGAAAGCCTCCAGTTCTTTTAAAACTACCTCACTGACCCGATCTAAACACACATGTTTTCATTTATGCAATGTGGTAGTGAGCAGACATGAATTTTCAGTTCCTGCTAAACCCTGGGCTTCTCTTCATCACACAGCTAATGCCCTCCCCCACATATTGATATCTCCTGAGTATCACGAAAGATAAATATGCAATTAACTGTATTTTAAAGATCTAAATATTGATTTTCTTTTAAAAAGCAACCTGCTTTCATTTTAAAAGGCAATTGTGCATTTATTAAGTATGCACAAGAGGTGGATCCTCCATCTTAAAAAAGAAAACAAAATAGTTGCATTTTTCTAAAGGCTCCAAGAGTTTTCAGCAGAATTGCAGCTCCACGCAAGTGATGAGCTGTAGAGGACTGGCCTAAACCACCACTGATCCAAACACCAAAATTTTTGGGATGTTCCAAAATCTCCCTTATTCCATCTCTGCCATGCTGGGCTGTGAAGGTTTAGCCACTGAGTCTTCCCTTGTATCTACAGACTCTAAGAAGTCTTTTCATTTTTCAATGTGTGGTAATTTCCAGGCTGAACCTCAGTTCTCAGCCACACTCCCATACAGTAGCTTTATGTCTGCTGCAATCACAAAAAACGAAGCCGTGACTTGCAAAGCGGGATGAGATCAGAGAAGGTTTCCAGAATTAGACCCTTCTTTTCTTTCATTCCTTCTCCTCTGTCTTCACCTGGCATTGCCATCATCGCAGTTTGTGTATACAAGAATCTAGGAGCCCCAGGTCAGCTACCCAAACCACAAACACACCAGCGCAAACACCTGCATCCATATTATAATATTGTAAAGCCTATACAAAAAGGAAGTCGTCAGGCCAAGAGATAGGTTTTGTGATTCAGCCTGCTTCCTCACACTGCAATCTTACTCCCTCTTCTCTCGATCTACCCAGACTGAATTAGTCAGTACCTGTCCATTTAGAAAAGCAGCTGGCTGTCACTTCATCAAGCGAGTTTAGGCAACTAGGCCAGAATGTCACGCAGTGTGTCAAGTTAACATATAACTAAGGTAATTTCCAGCTGAACAAAGGCAACCAAAAACCTCCAGTATATTGCATTACCAAAGTGTGCCACAGAAAATTAGGTAATGTTAATACACCAGGAATAGTCACATAGATCTGATTTCATGGACCACTGATCCTTGGACAGTAGAAATGATGGTGGAAAAAACTATGCAAATAAAATTGTGTCACAATGCAGAATACTGCGATTACAGAATGTTGTTGCCATTAACTGCAGCAAATTGATATATAGTTTACATGTAATTGAAGACAGCAGAGATTCATTTAAGCTTGCAGTTAATATCATGAACAACAAGACATCCAGAAATTGTATTTTTAGTAATTAAAAATTCAGTAAAAGTGTCTCAATAACATGGTCAACAAATAACTACTTGACAGCTACATCATGTTCTCCCCTTTCTTATAAAGTTAGGACATAAATAAATTCATTCTCAAATAACTGGAGCAGGTTCTTGAAGTTACAAGCCTGGTTAGGAGGAAAAGAGATCTCTCTATTTAGTCATGTTAACAACAAATTAAATTAAAGCTTATTATCACATACATATCATATAAAAAAAGGGACAATTCTCAGCTTTTAACCAGGTGTACAAAGGGAAAGGACAGTATATGTCAGTCCTAGCCCTGCCTTCTTTAACCTCAGGAATGACTGGCATTTGTTTGTGATGACTGTCAAATACGCCAGTACCAGAACAAAGTTATTCACAGGGATTTTTAAAGAGATATAAATGATTATAGATGTCATTGGGTGTAAAAAGATAACTGTGTGACAGTTGAAGACACCACTAAAGAGGTCAGGGCAGAAAGCGAGTAACGGTGTTATCAAGAAAATCCAAAGTAATTACTCAGAAACTAACAGCACCAGCATACCCACAAAAGGTTAGACGGAAAAGAAGTATATTTCACACACACGACATTTACCAAAATAACACCCTTTCCTCGTGTCCTCCCAAGTGCCTGTCCATCCAATGCATCGAGTCCCCATGAGGATTCTGAACGCAGCAGAGCTCATCACTTTAAGACAAGAGATGTCAGACAGAATTCCTGAGCCTGTGCCATCTGATACACCCCCATGATTTTCCATTCCATTCCTTCCAGCAACATCCCAAAAACCACTCCGGTTGCAGACTGTTTCAGCAGCCACAAGAAAGACAGACTCAACCACAAGTGAAAGATCGTGTTCAGACTTCATTTTCTCCTTCTGGCAAGGGAAAAAGCCAGTGTAATGGCCCAGCAGGAGACATTTGGCATAGAAATGGAGGACACCTTGATTATAGCCGTGGCACCACAGTGGAAATACCTAGTGTACAGGCAGCAAAATGCCTGTGGCTTGGGAAGGAGAGGTACCCAATCAGTACATAAGCACAGAGGAACATGCAAAGGCAGTACCTGTGAGTGCCGTGCCAAAACTTGCCTCTGGTCAAGAGCCACACAGCAGGCACTGGGCACCTCTGAGAGGAGGGGGGATCTCCTGAGGGTCCCACAGCACAGCAGCAGTTGAGGCAGGTCACCGACTGAGCCAGCAGCACCACAGCCAGGGCGGGGGCTGGGGGTACTCAGCTACCCCACGTCCGGCACCACGAGCTCTTCATGGGTGGAGGTCAAGCACAACCACCTTGACCGAAGCACCTGAGAAGCGCACACCACGAGGAGCCAGTTGAAAAGCAGACCAACATTTTGTGTGCCACTACAGTACTGTTTTCTACACAGCTCATTTCTGTATCTGTTTTTCGTATTACCCACTAAGCAAAAGATTCACAGGTGCCTATCCCAAAAGGTACCTGGGTCTTTGCAGGGAGTAAAATCTGAAAGCCCCCTGGTTGTCAAACCTCCATTGACTTCTCCAAACTGACCCACATGGCCAGCTGCCAGCATCAGGGTGCTTCCTCCAGCACATTTTGTTAACATAAGCCAATTATGAGGGGTAAGTTAAAATCAAGATCAAGATGTGCCTGTGCTGTCATCGTGCAGGCTTGAGGGCTGAATGGTCTCTTTCAATAGTCAATTTCAATAATGTCAACATCAACACCTAAATTAATGACAAAAGATAGAAATTAAGGATGATCTTCCTAAATTCTAAATACAATCTTGGAATTCCTATTACCTTACGCTCAGTTACGCCTCTGGATTGATACTTTCGTACAAAAGCTCCAGCAGGTGTTCCACAACCTCTGCAACTCCAGCCCAAGGAGCTCGTGCCAACGGACACCAAAGAAACACAAACCAGACTCCCTCTCAAGCACTCCCAGCATTGGGAGGCAACATCCAAGGGGGACACGCTAGTCCTAGTCCTGCTCAAGTTAATGGCAACGTGCCCATAAATTTTGGTGGAGCTAAGCTTTTATGTCTACACATCTAAAAGACAGTTCCTGAATGGCAATAATATTTACCATTATTGTTATGGACCACTAATGTAAAGCCAGAAAGCTGTGCTGGGGTGAGGGGGTGTGGCAAAATGCCAGAAAGGTTTTGTTAGGGTATTTTACAAGAGGTTAATTGTAAAAAGTGACATTCGAAGAAACTGGTTAACAATCTTGAGAAGAGAGATTTCTATTTATCCCAAAAGCAAACAACTATATTTTCTGTTAGTGCTACAGGGCTGCTGTCTCTGCCAGAAGATGATAAATGCATTTCTTCTGCTAGCCTGAACCTGCACATACTGTATAAACATATTGTAGAGTAACAACGCATATGCAGGGAGTTTATACCAGGCCTGCAAAACAGATGGCCCCACAAGCCACAGACAACCCTCCAAATGACTCCTCGGTCCTGCCATACCATCTTCACCTCGAAAGGTGAAGCAGGAACGAAAGGCAAGCAGGCATGAATGCCTTTCAGGAGATCAATATTCCCTGCACTTTGTTCCTCCAAGTAAAGGAGTCTCTGCACCCTCTGATAGCGTGCCAGGACGCCTGGTCTCGGAAATCCCAGACCAGTGCCAGAACAGCACATGTTAAGGCACAAGTTATTCAGTAGAGTAATTTAGACCAAGGTGCTCATAAATGGTACAGGATGCAGCGCCGTTGCTCAGGCCTGGGGAGAGGGGCTGGCAGCAAGGGACCCGTGCTGCTCTGAGAGTTGCATCTTAGTGTGTTTTCTTTGCTGTTTTTTTTCTTTTCTGGCTGTTAGTTTCACAATCAAGCTTGTGGGTTTTTACATACAAGCACCCAAAGGTTGCAAGAGATACTGTGCAAACTCAAATACTGATACCCTTTTCATACACTCTTTAGGGGGAAAGTAATTGTGATTTAGAGGAGAGGGAAGACATGCATCAGAAATAAATCAGTTAGGACCAATAAAGGTGAAATTACACAGCTGTAAGGCATCTTGCTAAAGCAGCCTAAGTGCAGAGGAAAGAAATCAGTGAGTTACTGGGTGTTACGATGACGTGCGGCCACATCGTTCCACTGAGCCTTCGGAACAACATACTGAGCCTTCAGAAAGAAGTGGCTAAGACTGTTTTTTGGGGTGGGGTTTATTTTGGTTGGGGGGTTTTTTTATTTTATTTTTAAGGAAGGCTTTGTAAGGCTAGGTTACAGCACACTTTTCTTATTTTGGCATAATAAATTTACTTCACTTCCTTGGCTGTGTTGGAAGATCACTCAGTTTTGAGAGCTCCTTTGGCAGCAGAAGGAACTGATGGCCACTGCTCCGTCTCCCAGGGACCAAGGAGCAGAGGCCCTGCCTGGTTTTGGGCAAACAGTTTCAGAGAATTGAGGTCTTTTACGTACTGTTCACAGAAAATCCTGACATGTCATCATAAAACTCACAGGCCTGTCACTATTTTAGTCCTAATTTTTTTTATTACACTATTCAGGGCTTGGATTTTTAATTTATATCTGTATATTGAACACATTCCTGAACATTCGATAACACTTCTTACCTTTTAGAGACAGGATATGGTTTTATTGCTGTTTTAAGCATGAAACTACACGGAGCCAGACACCAGAAGAAATTATTTTTAATAAAAAAGTCAACATTTTTAGAAACCCAACCACAGCTGCAAAAGTAGGTGCCTTCTAATACCATGACAGAGTGCTTCACACACATATTTTAGCACCAGACAGAATACAAAATATGAGGCACAGTATTTTATGACTCTATGATAAAGAATGACTTTCAAAGAGGAATTTCTGACTTAAGTGGTTTCAACTAGGAAACAGGGAAAACTATCTGGAAGGTTCAATGTTCACGAGGTGTAAAATCGTCACTGGCACGTGCATACACAGTCACGCAAAGCATTCTTCAGTTAACCAGAAATAACCTGGGTTTTCTTCACCAGGCCTCCCATCTGGGTGCTAGTTTTAGGGACACATGTTGAGCCGATTCCTGTGGTCACAGCAGCTTGCCCACAGGCCATCTGCAGAGGCCTCCTCTCTCTACAGAAACCCTGCAAGGCAGCAATGTTGCCGAGAGCGCAAGTCAAGCAAAATCACAGCTGGCAGAACACATAGCATAAAAAAAGTTCAGAAGACGAGAAGCAGGAAAAAAAACTCAAAGAAAGCAAACAGATGAAAATAATTATAAGACAGTTTCAGAGACAGAATTTGGGTGGCTTAAAAGGAAGCAAGACAAAGTTCAGAAAAGGAAAAGCAGACAGAAAAAGGGTCTCAGCTATTCTGATAACAAGGAGAGAAAAGTCACAGGGGATCAACACACTGAATTTAGTAACTGTTTGGAGCCAGAATGAGGTGGGTAGAAAGAAGGCATTAAGTTTTTATGAAAGATGCAAGCTCTGGCAACAGGAAGACAGTAGCTCGAAGTGGTGCATACTGACTTTCACAAGCTCTGGAGGAGTACAGTAAAACAGCAACACCAGGTTCACCTAAGCTATCCAGCACCAGAGCTACAAACACAGGGGTCATCGGTTGCAATGTAAGCTCGCAGAGGGGCCAGCACCTCTCTGAACATCAGGGAAATGTGGTTGGTTATGTCCAGACCTACACTTCTACACAACCAGATGGGACGTTCCTTCTACATTGATGGGGAAGAGGAAGAGGAATGCCGAAGCCTCCATCTCGGGGCAACGTAATCACTTAAAAGACAATTCTTAACATTTGCAAAAGGGAATGCTACAAGAATGATGTCCGCATTGCTCCTTTCCAATGGAAACACAGCAGTGCATCGTTCCTGTTCTCCACTCTGGTTCCCCCTGAGGGCTCCCTCCGTTTGCAACAAGCACCTGCAGAGGTTTTATTTGGAACTGACTGTAATGGGAAAGAGATCAACAAGCTCAAATGCTTTCAAGAATGCATTAGATATAGGTGTGAGACCCAGCCAACCTGCTACAATAAAAGTAATGTTTACAATGTGGTTTGAGCGCACGGACTTCAAAGACAGAACTGGCATCAGCCACAGAGAGCTCCTGTCTTATCACAAAGGCTTTGCAAATCACAAAACAACCTGTCCCAGGTATTTAAGGCACGCGGAAATCGTGTTCCCTACTGTTACTCTCCTCATCTAACTTGTACGCTTGTTTTCAAGATTTGATTTAATTAATTTCACCTTGAAGGCCTCTCAAGTGCAGGTTCTGCTATCATGAGAAACAGTTAAATGTACTTTCAGATCTGCTGTGCACAGATAATCTGCTCTTAACTCTCTTAAATCACTATTCCTTTCAGCTGGAATTTATTATAAATGTAAAAAGAAGCCAAATACATCAAACTTTTAAAATCCATACAAGCAGCAGAAATTCTGGTTTGTCCAGTTGCAGCCAGAAGAATAAAGTATTCAAAATTCTGAATATTTAACAAACATAATAAGACGTTAACTTGCGCATCTGGCAAGCCATTAGGCAAAAAAGCCTTTTTCAAGCAAGAATTCTGACAGACCCAAGTCACCCGCCTAACATTAAAATTTCCATTTGGTCATCCTTCAGCTGTACTAACACTACCAAAATGCCCTGAACAGACAGCTCTTCTAGACTGATTAAAAAGAAAACTTCTGATCAGAAAACATCACTGTCTCTCCTTTCCATTCATTTATCTGTCTTGTAACATGCTGGAAATATTTGTACTGGCATGCAAGAAAGCAACTATAGTGCACCATTTAAGGATTAAAAATGCTTCTGAATAGAAGAGTCAGTATCTACAAGCCATTGCTACCTTATAATCCTGGGTAGATTCAGACACTGTTAAATTCCTTACATATTTAAGAGGATATTTTAGAGTACATTTCTTTTCCCTCAGTTTTACAGCTTTCATTAAACTAGACAATGGCATATTTTTTCCCCTTTTGCATGCTGAAACTGGAATTGCTTGCCTTGGCAACAAAATCCTGTAACTTCTATTTATGCCAAAAGCATCCTTCTTCCTGACCAAGTTTGCTGCAGCTATGACAAGAGCTTGATCAGAAAGCTGTATCCCTGGCAGAAAGTGAAGAGCACCCTTCCGAGGGTCTGCAAAGAAAGGAGTCACAGAAAGCAAGTGGTGAAGAGACAGTGGCTTCTTTTAACAGCTTCCCAATTTAGAAACAGCTGAAAATTGCCCAGGTGACAGTCTATCTCAACACACTTGTATGAGGAACAAGCCTAGCACTTACTGTTCCTTATTATTCCCCTTGTGGCTAGAGCGGTTAGCAAAAGTCCAGGGCCTTCACAGGGTTGTTTCTGCTTGGTGGTGTGAATACAAGTTTCAAAAACAGTGCACAAAGTCCCATTTCCCTGAACGGAGTAGAAAAATCAACAGCAGAGACTTCACTTCTCAGAAATCCTGATCTCTGCCATCCCAGGGACTTCTGGGAACAAGATATTTTATGACTTCTTAATGTTGTGCTCCTGCTCCTCTTATACTATCAAAAAGGCTGGATGCCACTAAGTGCAGGGAAGTTCAAATGCTGCTGAAATTTGGAGGACCAGGATGTAGCCTACCATACTTAGAGCTTTTAAAAGGTGAACCAGCTATAACAAATGGTATTGTAGTTTCAAAATCTGAACTAATACCAGTCTTCCTGTCTCCCTGAATCTTTGCAAGAGAAAATTAATGATATTTTATTTTCATTAGGATGAACATGATGAACATTCGTTTCCATGCTTTATTTGGTTTTCTTCTTTTAATTACCTTAACATCCTCTAGATGCCTATAAATCTGCTGTCCAACAATTTGCTTTGTATACTTCACAATGTTGGCATTACATTGACTAATTCCCTGGCTTCTCACTTCCCCCCTTTTAAAAAAGACATAATGTTTGCCTGTCTCCAGTCTTGTATTTTCCCCATCCTTCACATACTCAAAAATAACCTGTATAAAATTTCACATTGTCATGGCTATTTTACATTTAAATTTTTCAGTCTTTCCTGATTGCACACATTATTTGCATACCTCTCACATCATATAGCAGATCTTTAATATAATTTCTCATTTTCTTCAACTTACATCTAACAAATTTATAAAATCATTTCCATTTTGTTTAAAGAGAAAAAATATGGGCTGATTCTAAGGCCAAAAAGAATGGAGGGAAGTGTTTTCAGAAACGTACAAAATTATGAGCCACAGATGACATATGATACCTAAAACTATTTGAGAACTAATGATTCTTGCTTGTACTGCCACCAGCTCCACTATTTTGGTGGTGTTAGGAGAAAATGATCCTAGTTCTTCTGAAGCTAAGAATGAAGGGGATGATGAAACTTTAGCAGAGATCCAAGGGATTTCTACAAGCACAGCCAAGGGAAGGACTGCTGCGAAGGAAGCTTTAACGTCTACCTTTCATCGGACTCCACAGCACTGCAGACACTGTGGCGGTGTCAAGAAAGGAAAAGAGAGACTGTGCTGAAAACATGAAAGGAGGGGAAATGGAGGAGTAAAGTACAACATTTAAAAGTCCTCTGTGACACACGCTGGGGACAGGGGAAAGCACAGACCATCTTTCGTCAGGCTCTGAAAACACAAGAGGTGTGAGGAAGGACAAATTGTGCTGCCATATGGGCAAGAGAGAAAGGGCTCCTCGAAACAAGGAACAATAAACATGTCTCTAAAGGAAAGGATGGTTGAGGCAACTCAGAAATACAAAAAATGTATATTAAGGGTCTGCTCATGCATTATGTAGTGCATATGTTTAAACATACGTATGTTGGACCATTGGCCATAGTACTAAAATAGAATAGTTGTCATTAATATTAGCTTAATACAGTATTGCCCATTCATTGGATTTAATCCCCCGTGGCTCATGACAAACTAGGCATAAGTGTGAATTTAAGAAAGCGTTAGGTCCCTAACTGAAGCAGCATTTCTGACTGCAGTGTCTGGACAGCGGCTGGAGCACAGGATAGTACAGCCAGAGCTGGTGAAAGTCAGGCCAGACAGTTAAAGAGGTAGCTGGATGGGAGAGCGGAAAAGTGGGAACGCCAGGCCATAACCACTAGCTACACTTTGGGGTTAATAAGAAGAGGTGTCAGTTGACTTCTGTTTCCCAGATTGGGGGGAAGAACAGTTGTTTTTCCACCATTTAAGAATTATTGCCTCCCTTTGTATCAAATACAGAAGCTGTGTGGCTGCGGCAGAAAAGTCTCATTTGCAGAAGAGAGATTAGTTGAATCATCACTTTCCTCTGCTTTGAGATCTTAAGTGAAAACCTCTTCCTCTCTCTCTCCCTTCCCCTCTCCCAGGCCCCCATAATTAGTTCATCGTCATAAACAGTTAAGGGCACTCCGTTACACTTTATAAATGAGGGTGAATAAGGGGAAACCATTTGTCTTAGTAGACAGAGGAGGCAAGTAAAACACCTCCTTTGCTACTCAAAGTGAGAGATCGTTGCAGTCAAAATCTTTGAAGTCTCCTAGCCCTGAAAATGTTCTATCAGTAAAAGTAGCCATTAATAGACAGTACATTTTCAGCCACAGCAAGGCAGAAGGAAGAGTAAGATGCAGAGTATAATTTTTTTGCTCTTCTATTTCTGGCCCTATTTGGTCACCGTACCTTGTGGCAGTGTAAAAAGCTACTCTTGTATTAGTGATTTACTAAATGAGACTCTGTAATTAAGCCTAATAGCCCAGGTGCCAGAAAGAAGGAAGAAGACGAAGGATTACACTTAACTGCACTTACTTTAAAAAAAGGGAGAAAGGAAGAAGAGCACTTCTGCTATACCTTTAAGTTAAATTAACCTCAAGAATAAAAACAGGGTAGATGAAGTCTTCTAACCCAGGAGGCTGTACATAACAGCAGTGAAAAAACAAGACCTAATTGCTTTCTCTCGTTTCTCTCATATTGGAGCTGCTCAAACTCTCCAAATTGGCTGTTACTGGCCATTGTTGTTGCAAAGCTTTAGGCACTCCCATGGCTCACACTTTGAATTCTTCCATGACACAGTCTACAGTGACCACAGATAGCAAAGTGATTCAAAGGACACCAAAAAGCAGGTATGGCAGCTGATTAAAAATGTACAATCCCAGGTTAGAAACTCATCCTTCATATTAATATGCATACTGAGACAACAATAAAACAAAGCAACAAAATGATGGTCGGTGTCACTACGAAAGGCCGAGCCAATTTCATGCTTCTAAGCATCACATATTCAGGAAAATGATAAGATCTATTTGGAGCACAGAGGGGTGAGAGGTACAGAGACAGAATGCTTTTCTTTCTGAAGGCGTGACGAATCTTGTTCATTTTGCCCTTTTTGGCCTACCCTTCAAACTATTAAAAAAAAAACCCAAAGCCAAAAACAAGAGAAAAAATCCTTCTAAATGAGAGCTGATGAGTAGAACTCTTATCACATCGATTCCTAATTTTCTGGGAAGTCCTATAGGATTAACCTGACCAAAATCATTGTTGCAAGAGCTCTTTATATTTCTAGTACTCCAACAATCCTCCAAGGGCTTGCTTCCACCTTGTTCATGAAGGTGACAGAAAGCCTGAGTGCCACCACTAAGGTCTGCCAGAGCATCAGCGCCGCAGAAGGGAACAACCTGTGGGACCAGTGTGCAGAGCCTGCTCACCTACAGGAAACATTGCTCCCTCTTTAGCATCAGTTTTGAGGGAAAATTCTGTGGGAATAAGCCAGGGATCAGACAAATCAAACATTTTCAGCCTGTAGCACTACAGAGATCCAGACAGTTCTGCGCGGCGCTTCCTGTGTGAGCAGCACAGTTAATTAACTCTGTGTTGATTAATGATGCTCTCTCACATCAAGACTTTATTGAGTCTCTTATTATATACAAGGTCATAATTGCCAAACAGCCACAGCTAAATACCATTCCTTGCAGTCTACTCCTTAAGCACCAGAACATAAAATTAATTGGTACTTGTTTGTTAATTAATATGAAATGTTGTAAGTCATGTACCATAAAACTTACCACTGGTATGTTCTTTTCTAAACAGCCATGAATGAACAAAACTATTTTAACACTTTGGGAAGAACCTCCTCTTTTGAATCACAGTGGGATGGGGGGTGTCTTTATTCTTTGTAGTGGGGCTTTTCTGTGCTCAGACATTTACCAGAAGAGCTATTCTTGAATAATTAGTCAGCAGTTATTCTACTTACATGGTGCACTAAGACAGAGTAGCAAAAGACATTCTTATGCAAGAATGTGAGCGCCCACACCAAAATATCTATGCAGAATAATTATTTTGGAGTAGCTGTTTCAGTAAATTTCCAAGCCCAACTGAGATTAGCTCACAGCAAATGATCTAACTTCACCTCAGGGTAGCAACAAAGATCAAAAAGACACTTGAACTCCTTTGTCCCTTCCGGGATCTTTAAATCCAGGGTTAGCCTCTGTTTAGGGAAAGGGCTGGCAGCAGAACAAAGCAGATCCCCACTGTGAAAGAAAGAAGCCCACAGGTTGCATCCCTAATCCTAAGGATGGGGAAGGAAATGCTTTGCTCATATGTGCCCCCTTCCCAGGAAGAAGGACCTGGGCAGTCACTGCCAATAAAGCTACACTGGCTTTAACCAACCCATGGTGGTCCCCTCCATCTGGCGGCAGGGTCAGCGCACAGGCCTGGCCTGGTGGGACAGTGAGAAACCACAGACAGTGTCCCAAGCCTGGCTCTGCCACACATGCAGGGAGAGCATCGAGTCCCAGGAGGCCACCAGGGAACAGACCCTTGCTCCTCATCTGTGCCCCCAACTAAGTAAAGTCCCTTCTATTTATATTTCTGCAGACAATTTTAACTGCCCTCTAAGGGCTTGTCAGTAACGCAAACCTTTTCTTCAATTACACGTTTCCAAAAAGAGGGGCACAGGCAGCATGAACTAGGTCTGGCTGGTTTGTAAACTCATTTAAAGCAGACCTTGGTGGAGAGATGGCTTTTACGTTGATTCCACTTGTCATGCTACAAACACCAGGGATCAACACAACTCCACAGGGAATACAGTGTGCGTGAATTTAGGCAGTAGGGTGCAAGCAACCAAGCTCTCTTCTGGCTGAGCACACTGTTTATCCCTCTGTAGAGAGAATTACCTTATTGGCGAAACATCTACCGTGGCTTAAAATTATTACTGCGTGAGTTCAAGGTTCAATTAACATATTAGCTGAACACTTTGTTAAAAATAGGCAAAAATCTGGACTGCTTTCTCTCCAAGCCTATTGCTTGAAAGCAAACAAAATACATCAACAGAAGCAGTGTCAGGAATGAAACAATCACTCTTTCTCAAATGCAGCGTTATTCCTGGGATTGCATCCACATGGCTGAAGCACTTATTTTTGATGCTCCAATATCCCAGCAAGCAGCAGTGCAATTCAACCCAGCAGACCCGGAACAGTTCAACAATAGCACAGGGCCAGATAACACACGAAGAGATTTTGTCACTTCTGTGGGTAAGAGCCTTCCCTCTTTGCTGGGTAATGGACAGGCAGCTGTAAAGAGGCCTAGGTGAAAGCTTGCTCTGTGCTAGAGCTTTTTGGAGGCAGAATGTAAAGGAGCAAAGCTGAATACGACTGCTTGTCCACCTCCTTTTAATTTTTTGTCCCTACAACAGAGTCAACCAAAGAATTCTGCAGACAACTGTCTGAAAGTGTGCAGCACTCTTTAAAGACCTCTTCTAAAGGGCTAGAGACCATGTGTCTGCACAGAGTCATCTCTAAGGAGTCACACAAGGCTTTTCAGACAGTTGTCTGGAGTTGTCTTCAGCCGGCCCTGCGGGAACAAGGAAAGCTGAAGATCACATGCCTGCTCTGTGGTTTGCTGTCATTTGTGTCTCCTTTTCCAGGCAGCTCGCTGGTAAATCACATACCTGCCTTGGAGGGAGGGCATGAAGCAGTCATAAAAACCCAGTAAAGATACACAAACTCTACCCAGGAATAGGAACCAGGAGATCCTAAATGCAATCCCTGATTAATGTGAAAGCTGTAGGAAGAGGCTAACAGCGAGGCTCACTGTAACCCGTCACCTCAGGCAACTGCACCTGCAAAGCCAGGGCACGTGGGCACTCCCAGGCTGTGTGATCTCCCCACCAACAGTGGTCACATCCTCAGAGACTCAGATCCGGCTACCTGGAGATACAGGCTACACGGCTGTGTGAGCTGTTCTTACCCTTCTCTGTGTAAGAAGACAAATCTGTTCAGCTCCATTTGCTTCCAGTTGCAGAGAAGAATAACCTTCCTCTGGGTAGCAGGGGTGATGCACAAATCTGCCAGTCTTCATGAAAACACTTCTAAAAGGAGCACCCTCTTCTAATTAGAAAATAGATTATACATCTATAATCTTTACATGCAGTAAACAAAACTTTGTGAGAAGACTGCTCAGTTTCAGCCTGACATGAAATGGACCTGGTGTGAACATATGCAAAGGGCTCCTATCTGACCCACTGACAGTACGTTTTCATATTTGAGAGGCTATCTCCATTTCTCTGAACCCACCCAGCTCCGTGTGTGTGCTCTGTGACCAAGAGCCACACGGTCCTGGATTATGAGGACATTTAGTCTAAACAAGCGGCCTTGATACACAACAGGCTGATCTCACTTTTACCGTTTGCACTGCCAGAATACAACACTAAGCCTATGACACAGAATTAGTGACCAAAGACAACCACCCGCTGCCATCATCCAGAATAAGCCTTTATCTACCAGGTGACCTAGAAACCATTTCCTAACAGAGCACTTTCTCTTAAGCAGCAGTAATGCTGATTTTACACTTTAAAGAACAAATACCTAAATAAACTATATGTTAATTTAATTTAACGCTGCTCTATGAAACTGCATGCCACCGGTTCATTTCTCATCTTGCAACATCGTAAGATTGGCATCAGTCCCCATGGTAAACAGCATTAAAACAACTTGCAAGGAGGAAGGGCACCACTGTGAATCAGCCACTGAAAGAGGTAAATCAGGATTCAGCTTTTGCTCTGTCACCCGCTCCCTTTCTCAGCTGACCTCAGTCACACGAGTTTCTCTGCATCCCGGTTCTCACACTGCCAGCTTGGGTAACGACCACGTTCTCTTGACAGTGCCATCCAGCAGCAGCGCTGTGCCTCTGGCTACACCTCTCCTGCCTCCTCGTAGCATCCCTCACACTCTCTGCCTCTGCTCTGAAGGGCAGCTCTTGCCTCTCCACCTCCCTCTTTCCCACCTCTAAAGCCACCTTGGCAGCTTCTTAAAATCTCAGATTTGCTTCCAGTCAAGGGTATCTGAGCCACAGGCTCCACCTGCAGAAAACCCCACCAGGAGCAGGGTCACATCTCCTAACAGAGGAGCAGGATTATACATATACCTAAAGGATCAGGGCCTGATTACATTAAAATAAAGATATTTCCTCATACTAGGCTTTATTCACGCTGAGCGGGATGCAGCAGGATCAGTCACCTAAGCACACTCCTCTCAAACAATGGCTGCAGGATCTGGCACACCAAGTTTACTTGGTTGGTAGAGCCCTTTGGAAACGTTCCTGGAGTCAATAACTAAATAAGTTCCTCTCTTGATTTTAAATTGGAGATAAATGCTGCGTGTCACATTGGGAAGCACATTAAAGCAGCTGGAAGCACAAAGACAATATGGGGTATTTCAGGCCTTTGTCCTCTCATTTTTCACCCTTGGCATGTTAAACAACTAAAGACGACAGTGAGCAAATCAGTGTTTTACCAGATAATACTGCAGGCTTTTAGCTTAAAAAAATCACAGGATCCGTGCTGGCACCAGCTCACACGGAAAGAGGGCTGGCTCAGGCAGAGACATCAGCCCCAACTTGGTGGCCCATGGACCCAACGGCACAGGCATGGCTCTGCCACGCTGCCTTATTGCACAGAAGACTACAAAGCTCACAGAGAAAAGCAACTACCTTTATACAAAAAAAAAAAAAAGACATCTAAGAAGGGGAGAATGAAAACACTAGTGAAAAAGGCACATTGTCTATCTTTGTCCATCTTTGTCTGTTATAACTACGGAAAAAATTAACTTTATACATAGAAACACAGAAACACAGGTGCTGCTACCAGTGTGTTACTATAAATACAATGCAGCTTCCCCATATTCCTGCAAAGTTGATCTAGTTTCAATGCATCCAAAAGCAAAACTTTATCTGAGATTTCAGAAGGCAAACTGCAGTCCTTTCACCTTGGAAAGGCAAAGAGCCTATCACGTTAAAATGACACTATAATAAAATGGGTTATGTTCTCCATCTGAACGGTACTGCCTACATTATTAATGATGAAATGCATATAAAAGCTTATTAATGTCCACACTAGTTTCCTTTCCCAGAAATGATTTGATCATATTTAGAATGTGAAAGTTTGTGCATCTAACGGTGCAGCTGACTGCTGTGTTCTCTTCAGTTTATATACTGCAGATAGCAATACTTGATTTTTACATTTTTACTATTAAATTCCTTCACGTTACACTCTCTACTGCTTGTAATACTTCGTTGACAGAGACATCAGTTAGAGGTATGCAACCCAGTAGGTCCCAGACAACTATTTTGCTAAAAGCTTTTGCATGGACAAAAGACATTTGATCAAGAAACAAGTCTGTAAAATTACAAAGGCCGAAAGATGGGGGAAAAACAGGTCATACAATGAGATCACAAAATCTGCCAGAAAATAAATGGTGATGCTTTAACAGCAAATTATTCATCAGTAGCGATTATTTGCAGACTTTCTGTGTCATTGAAGATATCAACATGTGGCCCTTAGAGCAATCCTACACATACATAATTCAATAGTACAAGGGGTTTTCATAAGAAACCAGCTCCTTTATGCAAAAAAGCTAAAGCCTTAGCTCAGTAAATAGATACCATCAGGTACGTCTGTTAAGACCATGTGCAGAAGTCAACCATCATGGTTTTGCTTACTTCCTCATAAAGACGGAGCAGCTGCCAGGAGGAAGCGGGGGCTTTGCAAGGGCATTCTCCCCAAGTACTCTTTTTAAAATAAGAAAGCAAGCCTTTACGAAGAATTCTGGCACAAAAACGCATGTCTGTACATCAAACCAGCTCCTAACGCGAAGTACAAACATCAACCAGACAAGCCTGTGTTAGGCTAGGAGGGTCAGCGCTGCCTGGCAGAAGTGTATTAAACAGCCTCCATTTTTGGTTCAACATCTGCAGCCAGGAAAGACTTTTTCTTCCCCCAAAAGCAAAAAAAATGCAAATATCTGTCATCAATAAAAGCACATACTTTTTTAGAATGTCACAATTACCTAGCCACAACTAAATGCTGTAATTTGTTGACCGACTCCCTGCAAACTTCAATAATGACCTCAAACCCTTGGATAAAACTGCAAAATAATTTTCCCCCTTTAAATGTAATTTTGTAATGCTTTGATTCCCACCCATCACCAGGCTGAAGGGCTCCAACAGCACGCTGCTACATGCTTCTAGTGCGGCAATTAAAACAAAGCTGAAGCCACAGACGGCAGCTGTGGGAACTTTCCAGCCCAAGCTTTCCAGCTAACAAAAAAAAAGTGACAAATGTCAGATACGTACTTCTGGAAAAAAAAAACCTGTTAATTTCAAAACAGAAACAGATGAAAATGCAACACTCAGAGCTCTTCTGACTGGGGGGACAGCTTTAGGAAGGGGAGAGGGTACTTGGCCCAGGTCCTCTGGGTGAGCACACTGCAGAGCACCGGGCCAGCATGGGGAAACTCCTCCTGCCGGGATCACGTCCCGGAGTCTCTGCCTCTCCAGCAATGAACAAGTGGATCAGCTACACCCAAACCTCTAGAAACAACCCTTAGAAGTTTTCTTTGCTGGTTTTCAGGGATTTGCCCCCAAGACAGCGTTCAGCAACCAGCTAGCTCCAGCTTGGGCACTTTTATTCCCAGGTCACAGAAATCATCTGCCCACCCTTAGAGAAGGATCCAGATAAAAATACCACCTTGCCCAAACCAAACCATTACACAAGAGCCCAAGCTGGGAAGAACATTTATCTCTCTACTAAACGTAGTCATGACAACCACATCTACATTTAAGAGATGATCAGGGAGAGGTCATGAGGCACTTGTCATGCAGGGATAAAATACCACACCTCAAGTCAGCACAGGAGGGTGAGTTCTGCTGGATGCCATCTGTGATTCAAGAAAACTAACATCCTAACATGACAGGCACACACCCCCTCAAAACAGCCCAGGCATCTAGCTACAACCACTGCAAAACCCTCACGGTATTACTGAACAGCAAAGTTCTGGAGGATTTCTCTGCTAAAGAAATATCTATGATAGACTTGAGCGTGCTACAAGACTCCAAAAAATTCCCCTGATGAAGGCGCTTCTTGTTTACCTTGAAACAAGCTACGAAACTATCAGAAAGTGATACTTCTTGCAGAAGCCATGACCAAAAAAAGCAAACAGCTTCTTTTTCAAGCCTGTATCTTGCTCTCTTTGGCAACCCAAAGGTTGGGTTTTTTTCCCCTCTCCTCTGAATAGGATGAGACAATGCAACGTGTCAGAGCTCAGGCACCATCTATACCAGGTGGCAGTGACCATCATTTCCACAGAGCTGAACAAGGACAGGAATGCTGGTACATCCCATTTTTTTAACAAAGTTTTTATTTTATTTTGAAACACAGGGAGCCATACCTCACAGTATGTTTGCCGTGCCCAGGAACATCACAGCTCTAGAAAGCCAATGGCTCCCACCGTGGAGTTATTTTGGTCCAATCACATTTTTATTTCACAAGAAAGAAGAGCAAAATATTCTTGTGGGTAAACTCCTCCTTCTTCCTTCTCCACAGTTACCTTTGTCTTTTGGCTACCTGAGTATTTTGTACTAAAACAGATTATCTCTTCCTTGCTGTGAGCCCTTTCAAAAACACTTGGCAGCCTGCAAATTAATAGGCACCTTAGTATTATCTAGCAATAATGACAGGAAGGGAGGAATCGCAGGACTTCATGCCATACAAAATCAACCCATGGGTTCTCTGTGGCCTCAGGGCATAGGTTCATTACTCCTGTTTTATACAGCAGGTTCAGGGGCATCTTCTCAGATGCTTTTACTTGTCAGAGACAATGGATATACAGAAAAACAGTCCTCTCAATTGAATGATTCTGAAATAAAGACACACTATCATTTGGAAATTTAATCGGTTTTGTTAGGAGATTAGTTGTTAATGTTGTATTCATTTTGGTTTTAAGTGTATTCAGACGCAAGTCCAGCCTTTGCCCAGTCGACTCTTATGATCTTTGGTATCTGTTTAAAATTATTTAAACATTTGTTTAATGCTGTTTCTCTATGACCATAATAAAAAGGATCCTGATGGTCAGCAGAGAACTGTCAAACACAGGAAAAGATTTGGGAAAGGGAGGGAGAGAAATGGTCCTTTCAGTTCTAGTCACACTGCATTACTCTCAGCATCAAGGACGACAGGCAAAATACCAGGAGACAGGATGAGGTTTTGCAGTTAATAGCAGCCTAAGTGCACACGCTAACCATTTATCTGGGCTTCATTACCCTTGTGCATGCATATGCATGCTTGTAAGGGTAGCCTAAAAATAATTTTGCTGGTCTGTACACACACAGGACCTGAAGTCATGGTAAATTTTGACACCCAGGTGCACTGGGTCAAGGCCAGACGGAGCATGCATCTGCCCCAGATCTACAGCAAGCTTCCCACTGAATTCAGCAGCACAGGCAGAGAAACACTGAGCACCACTTCTCTTAAAAGTAGCTTCGCCTCTATGCAACTTCCGATATTATTTTTGCTTACAGAGAACATTCTCAGTGTCTTTCAAAGACAGAACGATGTGTTTCCCCTGCAAACATGCATAACTATAATCAACAGGGGTGAGCTTGCATCAGCCTCTGACAGACACCAAGAAGCAGGAGGTCCCCGCGCAGGAGCTGCTCCGACTGTCGCTGCCTCTGACACGGCACGATGGGCACGCTCGGGATAAGGTGTCTGAAGGCAACCTGACCTGCACAGGCAGAGAGCTGCCACCCCAAATCAAACACAGTCATGCACCAAGCGGCTTCCTTAGCTGTAAACAGGATGAAGAGGATGGAGTTAGCTACAAAGACAACCTGCAGGCCCATGGGCACTGCTGGCGGTCCCTTGAGGAGGGCCTCAGCTGGCAAGGCAAGCCTGGAAATGAGACAGAGACACTACAGAAGCTTAGATTCTTACCAAATAATTTTCCAAAAGCAAACTCACAAAAGTTTACATAGAGAAATATTTTGAGATATTTTACCCTCTCAGTGGAGCACTGACAGGAGCAATTGTCTGTGTTTGCTGCCCAGAACCATCAATGGAAACCCTCAAGATTAAAAGCACACTCAGCAGGACTTTGACTAACAGGCTTTCTCTTGAAAAGTTTGCAAGTAGCAAACAAACAGTTCTCAAGAAACCAAGTTATTCAGTGTAAGTATGAAGAATAAGCCGTGCAAAGCACTGCAGGCGGTGGGCAGGGAGAGCGGCAGCAGGAAGCAGCCTGCATCTGCTGGTTCCTCAGAGGACAGGAGAGAGGTGGGTCCAGGCAACGATGGCTGCTCAAAAAAGAGTCACAAACGTCAAAAACCCACCGATGCTTTCACTCGTAGAGAGCTTTGGGGAAGGGGAAAGGAGACTCATGAGAAGGAGGGAATGGCAACTCAAAAATACAGGAAGGAATGAAGAGCTGCAGCAAGCAGGCTTCCTCCAACAGCACCCGAGGGGCACAGCACATGCCCTGTCATACGCGCGGCGCGGCCAGGCTCAAGCTGTGTCAGCGCAACGCACGCCGGAACGCAACTCCGGCCACCCACTTGTTGCAGCACTCGCCTTCTGCTCCTTCTGAGCTCTAGCTTAAATGCAAAGGCTTCTGTCACATACAACTACACCCCCACGTAATACAAAATATGACCACTCATCAAAACAGAAACAGTACAACCAATAAACTGGTTTGGGAACACCACAGCAGTAACTCTTAAAATTGAAAAATTTTGGTTTTTTCAGTCTTTAAAGCAATTTGCATGCTTGCTGTAATCAACATTCGCGGCAGAGATGGTAAAAAAGTCGATAAAAATTTAAAATTTGGAGTAAGTTTTGCAACATTTGTAAGTGACAGCTGAAATATTTAGATCATCAGAACATTTACAACCACCCAGACACACCACTGTGCAGCACAAAGATTACAATCCTAGGCATTTAATTTAAGTTTTATCAATTATCTTAGGTTGCTTTCATCTTAACATTTAGTTTAAAATGGTTAGTGGCAGGTTACTGAAGAAAGGAAGGCCTGGAAGAAATAAGTGCAGAAACGAATGACGGTAGAATAGACTTCCTGTGGTTAAATGATTTAAGGGTTTCTCATGGCTCAAGTGATGAGCTAGCAATTACCATCACTGGAAGTAAATTCAAGTAATCTACACTAATGCTAAACTCCTAAATTAAGCTCTCCTGCCTAAGGAGTGAATGCAGCCAAAAGTATCGGTAATCTCTTTGAAAGATTAAGCACAGCAATACCTTAGCACCTTTCTGCTATGTCAAAAAAGAAGCAATAAAGAAAGTGTCTGTCCTCAAAGCCTGTATGAGAAACCGTGTGATTAATTTCTCATCTATCTGAACGCTCTGCTGTTAGATACAGTTGGTACGAGAAGCCAAGAATGGAGGCGAGAAGGAAACAGGTATCTTAGAGAAACGCATGTTTAAACTCTCAGCGTGGAGGTTCTCTAGTCTTCTACAGGAAGCTCTCCTCACTGGTCAAGTCATGGACCCAGAGCAAAGCATGTGCTACAGAAATCACAGTGGCCTCTGGTGTTTAAGCAAAAGGAAATGGTTTCCTGAATTGCTGCAAGTTATCGCTGCCACAATTGCCTTGATCCTCAAGAGCAGGAAGAAACGCGGGAGGAGCCTGCTCCCACAGCCTCAGCGAGTCTTGAGCACGGGCAGGAGTTGTTGCAGGAATGCAAATCTTCCCAGGCACATCATTCCTTGTCCCAGCTTCACCTCTGTTTTGCCTGAGTCTGTTTATAAACGTGTGGGGCTGCTGCTACTGCGTCTCTTTTAGTCAGAGGTGGCCAGCCTGGGGACAGTGCTCCTCAAACCTGATGTAGATGAGAAGTACGGCTTGGCCTGAGGCACAGAGAGCTGCTGCTGCAGGTTGCGCAGCCCCACCTAGAACTGCTCGGGCTGCAGGTCAGCGAGGCTCCATCAGCAACCCCTCCGAATACACAGAAGGAGGTACACGTAAACTTCTGCACCCAGTTTAAGAGGAAGCACCACAGCCAGCTTTGAACGTATCTTCCCCCTCCTCCAGTCTCTCAGAAGTGAAAGAAAAAGATCTGGTGAAGAAACTGAAGAAAATCAAAAGAGATTCAGTAGGATGAGTACAGGTAGACCAACATATCCCTTCATAAATGACAGGGGACGCATATCCACAACGAAAAACTATCAGTTTGTCACATCTTGTCCCAGGCCACAGCCTGACCAGCAACCATCACGAGCATCCATCAATTTTTTAATGTCCCCCAAGCAGGCACACTGCAGGGGCACAGCGGCAGCCCTAAGGAGCCTCGTCCCTCAGCTTCGAGGGTTCTCAGAAGAGAAGAGAGAACGCTAAGACAACAGCCCACAATGTTTTTTATAGCAATACAGACTTCATCAAGACGTGATCCACTTGACTTAAATCTGTTTTGACTTCTGCTGCTGCCGAAGCAAAATCCTTGCAAGATTTCAGCAAAGGCAGTAAATTCAGGGGCTTCATTAAACATGTGAAAAGCACTGAAATGGTACAATTTTGGTCCCCTGTGACATACGCGTTTTTAATATTAACATGTGCTGTTTGGATTTTTAACATGCAGATCCTACCTGAATCTCGTTATTTATGAGACCCAGCCAGTGCACCACAGGGTACTGAAGCCTTGTGCTGTGAAACATTTTTTTTTGCCAGTGATAAGCACCACATCTAAAGATGAGGATGTTTGAGGGACATGTCAGGAGACAGCCCACAAATACTGCCTTTTGTTACACACAAAAATGAGTTATAGGCTGTGCCTGGTCACACAGTGCCACTCTTACTTTAGAAGCAGCTTTATCCTTTTTTTTTTCCTTTCAAAACTCTTTTCAACATGCTACGTTGTGGCTTTCTGCATATGGAAGATTTTCTTAGAAAAGCCTAAACAGCCTGTGGGCGAGGTTTGGGATCTGTAAGTGCGGGGTATTTGGAGAGGGGCTGGCTGCAGACAGTCCTCCTGAACCCACCAGGAAGGTCTGAGGCTTGCAGGACACCCACGCCGCAGATCACAGGCAGACCACGTTAAATTAAAAATAGCAGATTAAAGCACGCAAAGTGTGTAACAGTTGGTAGAGTATCTGGATAAATCAGGATGTGGGAGCCATAATGTCAATTTAGTAAATATTTTTAAACGCTTTGAGCTACCAGCGATAAGAAATACTTTAATACTGATTACAGCTGTCTGCCCACTGCTAAATTTAACACGATCTATGGGTTTAATACGATGTTTTTTCCTAGCAGCCTGCGAACAGCGGCGGCAGCTGAACCGAACGGGCACTTCCTAAGTAAAAAGGCGACAGGAAAAATAATTTACACGTATGGCAGGGCCACGAGACGTGGGAGAAATCCCAAGGAAGGCGAAGCAGAGCCCAGAGGCCTTTCCAAACGAGCCGGCGCCCGCTGCCCCCCCGCCCCGCCGGCGGCAGC
>VXBO01010838.1:833100-872252 GCA_013400135.1 Rhinoptilus africanus | reverse complement strand
GGTCAACTCCTTTCTGATTACACCAGTTTAGAAATGTATCTCTGCAAAAGAGGAAGATTTCACTGACAGTGGTAAGCATTAGGCTCACTGCAGTTCTTAAAGCAATGTATCGGTGGCCTGTGCAAATACATATCTATCTTTACCTTTCCTGACAAGAGACTGCAACAAAATTTTCAGCAGTTTGTCATGTAGCCCAGTGCTTGATTTAGAAACCAGATAAGTCAGTAGAAAGACACGTTGATTTCCATGGGCTTTGGACAAGGTTTCACATGAGGCATTAAGGACAGGACAAGTGGGAAGAAAAAGCCTAATCTTTTTACTGCCTTGTATCACATAACAAGGGTCAGAGCAGTCTGGGTTATTTTGCTGTTTGTTTGGGGTTTTTACTTTTATCTCCTGTCTTTCTTTCCTAGAAAATACCAAGTTATCTGATTCTGCTTTAACATTTACAACAGACACCAAAAAACAACAAAAACCCCCCAAACCCACAACACAAAAAACCTCAACACACAAAACCCCCACCATCACACTGGACGTTTCATCACACTATGGAGCTGATGGCCTGGCTGTAGAGGCTGGAAAAAGACACTCTATAACAACTAATGATAAAGTACTGGAGTTAAAAAGAAATGAGGAAAAAAAAGGATGAGCAAAACCAAGTTAGCAAGGGAAAAGTTCAGGATTTAAATTTTCTGCTCTCAGTCCTATTCCATTTATGGGTCTATATACAATATCTTAAATCTCCTGTGTCATTAATCTTCTAGGGGAAACATGGAGAGAAAAGAGGAGACATAAGAAGTACGTTTAGGGCTTCCTCGTGCATAGTGTAAGTATATATGAGTTTAAAGTATTCCAGTCTGACGCCCCACACCCCACACCCCCCCCCAACTCAAGGCAACAGTCTTTGGACTTTAAAAGCAGTGTCTTCCAATACTCATGGTCTGAAGTGATTCACCAGCTTTGAAGTATTCGTTTTCATTTGAATTTTCCACTGATTTACATTTTGAAGTATGCCTGACCTTTAAAGAATTCAGCAAGTGGTCTCCAGAGGATTGTTGTTAGAGTGAAACACCCTGTGTACCCCCTCCAAGTACAACATCAGGTAATTATACAAGTTGCATTTGTCTAATGAGTCATACTCATTAGAAAGGTATCACTGATAGTTCAAATGGACACTACACCAACCTCTCTTTATACATTCACTTCACCTGAATAATCTATAGCAATTAGTTATTTGTAATCCTTAGCTTTGAAGTTTCTTTTTTACTTTTATCCTCAAGATCAAATCATTGAAATGACACACTAATGTAAAATACCAAATTTTAATCTCAGTTGCATCAGGACATCATCATTATTTTAATATAAGAAGATTTCATGTCCTTGGTCTTACCACTTCTCTGCATCTGCATAATCTTAATTTCTGTCTGGTACTAGGTCCAGCCATTTGGACACCGACAGATATGCATGCCAGCAGTGTTGAAATCTATCAGCCGAAACAGAATAATTTTGGAAAGGAAAAATCAGGTCGGATATCCAAGGCCACAGTCTTGGAAGCGAGGAGCATTGTACAAGATAAATTAGGTAGGAATCCTTATCAATCCATTCTCAGTGTGCAGAGAAGAAGAAAGGGCCTATGCCTGAGCCTCTGCCAGGACCTAATAAGTCCAACACTAGCTGTAAGATCCAGGTAAAATTTGAGACTGTTTTGCTAGTAAATTCCTTCCCCAAACTCAACTATATTTTTCACAGTGCCCAAAGACCAGCAAGAGATTTAATTTTTCAAGTCACACAAAGAAAGAAATCCCATCCCTGAAGCTGCGCTGAGTTAGAAGCAACTAACACGCGGTCAGCAACTAACACGCGGTCGCCACCAAGGAGAGAGCAGCGCTGTGGTGGTTTTCTCTCTCATGTTAGGGTTTATCTTATAATCCACAGGGAGGTTTTCTCCCTTCCGTAAGAGAAGTTACATGGCCAAAAGCTCTGTGAGGAGAAAGGTGTGACAGAGGGTGTCAGTAACGTCATTTTTGGAGGAATGCTGGAAGTCCGGATTAAGTTCAGATCTGCTGGATGAAAGCTAATGGAAACAGATCATCCTAACAGACTGCAGTCCATGTTGCTTTATGATTAAAGATAAAACCTTCTGCGCAGTAGTTTATATTCCCTTACAAAATGAGAACACTAGACTAGAACTTTGCAGAATGAAGGTCTGTGAAGCAAACCAATTAAAATACTTGAATACACTAAAACATAGATGAGAATTTATGATTTGCTTTCAGGGGAACAAAGAGCACATATATTATGGTACTGGCTTACCTCAAGCTAGTTGGATCATCACAGGCCATGCTAAAACTGATAGACGTCCAAATTCTTCCTAGAAGATAAATCAGAAACAACCATTATATCCCGTTTTGCTGTAGCAGTGCTTGGAAACAGCAGAGAGCCAATATTCATGGTCACAGGCCACAGCCTCAAAGCTTGCCTGCAAATGGAAGGGGGTGATGGGGCTCAGTTCCATGTGCCTACAAAAGGCAGAAAGCCAGAAGAAGAGCCAGCACAGCTCTGAAAATAAGTAGAAACACCAAGCTCTGTGGGGCACAGAATCAATGGGAGGGGCAGACTTGGAAAAAGTTTGTTCTGCATTCAGAAACAAAACAATCTACACTCTCCTGCAAATTTAAGACAAGATCATGTGTCATAGCTGATTCACAGGAGTTTCTTGTTCTTCTGTCAAAAAATAATTCCACCAACCCCAAATTTCATCCTGCCACTCCTGCAATGAAAGAAAACAGTGTTTTGCTTCTAGTGTTTCAGGTGTTTGGTCCAACTGCAGTTTGTATCCCAATACTTGGCCAGTGATACTAACCACTGCACAGGCTGAAGAGGACAAAGTTCCTTCCCTGAAGAGTGCAAACTTTTGGAACATGAGAAACAAAGGAAGTCCAGCAGCAAAGTTATCCTAGTTTAGTTTTACAGAATTTTGCCTTACATGCTTCAGAACTGCTATAGAGACTTGCACTTACTGAGGGCATTCATTCTGAACTGGGTGGTGGTAGCTCTTCAGATTATACATTTTGAGATGTTTTATTCCTCATTCTTGGTACTTCCTTGCTAAAAACTGGGATTTGACTTTTTACAAGAGTTTATACTGTAAGCCTGAGGGAGGAAAAATCCATTTTTCTTTCTGTGCTTCAGTTAAAGAAGGAAATAAGTAACATGAGCCATGAAAGGACTTTGATCCAGAACTAGGGAATGTAAATGCTTTACAGATGCCAAATAAGGATGTTTCCAAAGAAAAAGAAAACAAAGCATTCTCTACCCCAACCCCTTTTCATTTCCAAACACGGTAATGGAAGGAGAATTTTGTAAGGTTTTGATGGAAGTTCTGTTTCTCCAAGAGGTTGATCTGTTTTTAATAATTACCTACATTCATCAGAATAAACAACGGATTCTTTTGACAGGGGCTTATTGTGCTCCTGGGAGGACAAAAAATTAATTTCTTTAGATCAGAAGCGTCTCTTAAAACCCTATAGTGCGTGGAGAGGAACAGGGTAGAGAGGCAGGAATCTGTCCTTAACTGCAGTGATGTTGGTGAAATTAGAACGAGATGCCTGATGGCCGTACTGCCTGCACAACGCATCCTAGGAACATCCATAGCCACGAATAGGAAGATCCTGTGGTTGAGCAGTTTTATTTGTACTGGATTTTTGGATAGCACACAACCTTGCTCTGACTTACAAACATCAACCTCAGTTCATCTTGCATGTTCTTTCCCAAAACCCAACCTCTGTGGGTAAGAACTGCTGAGAATCTTCAACAAACAAATGAAAAAGATCCAACAGACTAAAATGTGAAGTGTTTGTTTCTCTACTTTCGCTCTCAGAAATGAGGAGCCTGCCCTCTATTTATCCGAGTTGGAACAAGGTATCCGAGAGGAAAGTCATGACTCCAAGATTGAGTAACGCTGTTGCAGTGTACTCATATCCCTTTTAACTGGATTTGTCTTTCACAGTAGAAGCCTCTTAGAGCTCATACAACGTGAATATCTGCTATATATTTTTAAACAATAATGTGAAGAACCCTTTACTTATGCAGAATGCAAAAGTTAAAGATCATTTGGCATTGTATATTCTTAAACATGCATTTTTCACAGTATTTTGACTTAGCAATGGATAGAATAAATAACGCTTAGCACATGTGCCTGGTCCCAAGATAAAAATCTATGGATTCGGCCCATGCAGATGGGCCCTGCACTTGCATGATGCCTCAAGGACATTTGTAAGATTCTGCATGAGCGCAGATGTCTTCCTGATCCTCTTGCAAGATCAGAAGACTGGGTCAATGGCTGTGCTCCAGATAACGTCACCATTAACATCTCCAGACATAATCACAGATACAGCTACAAGAATAAAGCGGGTCAGAAATGAGCTTCTAAGCTTATGGTACAGCTGCCTTACTCCCCTCTAATTCCCTAAATCCCAGAACACAGCGAGAATGAAAGAACACCTTGCTGGTAGAAAACCAGCACCATGAAGCCGCCAGTGTTCAGGTATGGGAGATGAGTGCTGGGGTTCAGAAACGCCAAACCTACATCTCTGGGGAACAGCAAGGTGAGAGCTCATTCTCTTCTCTCTCAAAAGAAAACTGTGTGAATGTATCAGTGTGTAACTTTTTGATTGTTTGCTTCACATTAAGAACAAGTTTGTGCTTGTATGTTAGTACTAATTAATGACTTAATAATGCATTAACATCTTAACTCTGCCGTCCGGCCGCAGCAGAAGTAACTCGTACTTACGATAAATAACATGTTACAAATCACACCCCTATCACGCAGCACTTCCTGGCAGGTTTTGCAGTTCCTTTAGTGCAGGAAACAACATGTTTCAGCACAGCATTTCAGAGATGCCGTGACTTTCTGTGTTGACTATGCAGGAAACTGTAATTTTCCAAACAGTATGTTATGGATTCAAATCTACTTACGTGGAAGTGGGGAGAAGGACACGGTCAGAAAGGCAGGAAAAGCTATGCCTGTATTACTAGGATGCTCCCCGCTCAACAGCAACATCTTGAAGCAGTATGCCAAGTAGGGCAGGCTGGTTTTAATCACGATGGTCTGCAATTCAGCGCGAGACTCCTTACTAAGTCCTCCATGTCACACCGCTGATTTGCTAGCGGCTTAAGATAGCTGACAGCAGGCTGTACTCTTCCTTTCCAGCATCAGGACAGATGGCCCGAGTTCACTCCAGCAACTCAGTTTAGCTGATATGAAAAAAGAAACACTAAGAAACATTCTTATCGCAGCAATGAGACACATCCAGCTCCTGGAAAGGGAAGGGAACCTGCCTCCTGAAGGGTGGAAAGCCTTGTTCTGCCACAGTAAACAGCACCAGCTGGGCCCTCGGATGTCTTCCTGTGAGCAGACTGCTTGGGAGAATCCACACTCTAAACGTGCCTTGCGATTATTTAGCCCAGATGTAAATGTTTAAATTTTCAACTGTTACTAAATTGTAATATTTCTTAGGCTGCTTGAATATGAGGAAGAATAAAACAGATCGATCCACTTCAATATAATCAGAAGGAGGAAGAGGATAGGATTGCCAAGCACGGATGGCACAGCGCTCCCTTGCTGCACACAGCCCGGGTGCTCCAGCCCAGGGAGCTGGGTGGCCTCAAGTGACTCTCACAGGATTTAGAGTGGATTTACCAGCTCAGCCATAGCTTGCAGACCCATGTGTCTCCTGGTCTCCTCAAAGGTAAGACCCTGGCACTCATTCCTGCAGGCCCTAAAACTAGCACTAATCCCATTGTTTCCCCAGTATAAATGCCTTCTTCCCACAGATACAGCCTTTTAGAAACTGGGGTTAAAAGTGTAAGTTTTCAGGGATATACAGTAGTTAAAAATTAGNCAACACCCCCAAGTCCTTCTCTTCAGGGCTGCTCTCAATCCATTCTCCACCCAGCCTATATTTGTGCTTGGGATTGCCCTGACCCACGTGCAGGACCCTGCAACTTGGCCTTGCTGAGCTTTATGAGGTTTGCACAGGCCCACATCTCCAGCCTGTCCAGGTCCTTCTGGATGGCCTCCCTTCCCTCCAGCATGTTGACCGCTCCACTCAGCTTGGTGGTGTTGGCAAACTTGCAGAGGGTGCACTCAATCCACTGCCCCTGTCACCGACAAAGATGTTAAAACAGCACCAGTCCCAGTCCCAACCTCTGAAAAAAGAAAACTTCATAAAGTAACTACAGACAATGTACACACAGATAAAGTGCAAGAGAAGAGCAGATAAAACTAATGATTTGCATGCCAAATACATTTTCCTTCTCTTCTCTTTCTGGGACCAATGCTTTAGCCAGTGCCTCTTCTATTCTGACACCACCTCTTGGAAGAAGGTAACAACTGTCCCCTAATTTATTTTCAGATCCCTTTGACTCCCCCCAGACTCTTTCCAGGAGCTGATACTAAGTGTCACAGTTTCTGTTTTGCAGAAGAGTGTAGCAATGGAGTCACTGAGCAAGTTTTTTGGCAGAGCAGAAGTCCCAGTACCCACTACTATGCTTTAATCACTATTAAAGCACATTAAGATTTCAAGCACGTAAATCAAACTTTTGACAACACAACACACAAGATGTGCTAGGCAGCTCCACATTTTAACCCTAAATTAAAAGAGCAAAGCAAAGCTGTTTGCATGTTAAGACCCTTATTGTACATAACACTGGACCAAGGACCCAGACCTTAACTCTCTGTTCTCAGGAAATACGTTCTGGGGTAAACAAGAAAGCACTGGAGCTAAACATAGTGGTAGCGGGTACTTCAGGCAAAGTCCAGGACTACCAGCTTGATTAGGATACCTGGAGTTTTGTTTTGACTTTAAGCCCTATAAAATGTATGTGATATAACAAGAAAATGACCCAGTTAATGAGGAAAATCATATGAGTTAAAAAAAGATGAAAAACGAACAAGTTAAAACATGTTTCAAATAAAAAGTTATAAATAAGTGCTCATCAATCAGGGTGTTAAAAGATGAGTCGAGTGGGGTCGAGTGTTACAACTTTTGTGTATCAGTGGAAGGAGCACACGCTCCTGATACAGGGAGAATAAATAAAAGGCCCACATGCGTTTACGGAGAGATGATTTGCAAGCAATGGTAACAGAAGTATTACAATCAGATGCATGTTAATTCCTTTGGGGGGAAAGATTACAATCCACAGCAGCAAAACTCCAGAGGCAGGTAACAAGGAGGCCCCAAGAAATCCAAAGGAAGCAGGAACAGAGGTAAAACCTTTAACAGATGTGTCAGGAAGTTCTTTGATAGCTGAACTGCACAGGAAGTCTCAAAACATCTCCCAAATGGCAGTATCTATATCACATAGGCATCCCTTCCAGCAGTGCCGGCAGAAACCCTTGCTGGAGGCCTCTTCTGTGACACTGGAGAAAACTTTACAAGCCTCACTTGGAAAGTGATTAAAAATAACCCAATCAAAATGGATACAATCCAAGGAACTAGAGACAAGCTGTTACAGTTTGAGAATCCCATAACAATTTACTATCACTCAGACAATTATTCTATCACCTGGTGACCCCTCCCCACCTGAGAAGGGGACTCGGGGAAAGCAAGGAAACACGAGGGTTGAAATATAAATAGATTTAATAGGATAAGTCTAAATAATTAACAATAATACTAAAGAACCTTTATTGATCCCAATGATGATATAAGATACACAAGGATTATGGTCAGGCAATGCCATCAGCAGGAAGCTGTGCACTCCCTGCAGTGGACAGCAAATGTGGGACACTGCGAGCACTGTGGCTTCAGGAGGAATGGAAGGGACCAGGGGACCGGCAACAGGGCAAGGAGTTCTCTGGACTGCCGCCATCAAGGGAGAGAGACACTACAAGCAAACTTCCTAATTTATATCAGATGTGACGTTCACGGTATGAAATAACCCTGTTGTCCAGCCTGGATCAAGTGCCCAGGTCTCGCTCCTCCTCATCCCTGCACCTGGTAAGCCTCAAAAACACCAAGACCTTGAACCCCACATAGCCTAGCTGGCTATAACCTAAGTATTTTCAGGAGTTCAGACACCAGAGTCCTCTAAAAGTGCAGTTTTCCCAAGCACTAGAAGAGAAGTTAGTCCTGTGTCACTCAAACCAGGACACAAGCTAAAACGCAAATGTGGTGGTGGTTGGATTTTACGTTTTGTTTTTGTGGGGTTTTTTGTTTGTTTGTTTAAAGAAAAAAATCACTGCATATCCTATACTACATGAAAAATAAGATTTTTGAAGGGTGGGCCACTGTGGCGCATGGGTCACATCAGCGCAAAGGATGCTGAGCTGGCAGCTGACAAGCTGTCACAAACAGCAGGCTTGCATTTCTAACACCAAGAGAATAACCAACCTACGAAAAGGTAGTAACTCCAAAAAGTTTGTACTGCAGGCCTGTCTCCAATGACTGAAACACCCGTGAGCTACCGCAACACAAAGAAGTACAGAAGGAAACTGTAAGTGGCCATAAGAGAAAAAGCAGGCTGCACCCCGGATCCGACACGCCCGTTTTACTTGGGCATGGGCAAGTAAATGCATATTAATACAGGAATGTTCTCCTCCCATCTTCAGATAGTGATTCAGAGGAAGACCTTAATATATAAGCCATGTGAAGGCTTATGCAATTACTAATACAATTACTTCCTACAAATAGTGAGCAAATGATATGCATATGGCAGCATTTGGTAATTAAACAACTTTGTTCCTGTAAACTCTGCAGGAACGTTCCACCAACATCTTAAACACAAAACAAGATGATCAAAAAACCATAGGGTGGTGATGACTAGCATTTAAGCATTTTGGACAAAGACTGACTGTTCATTAAACTTAGTAAGTCAAGAAGCTCTTTTGCTTCTTCAGCAGAATACTAGATTGGAGTCAGCAAAAGGCTTGGGAAAAGCAAGTCTGCATTTCTTGTCCGAGTCTCGGTCAGGTGCTGTCCTAGTCCAATCGCACTCCATATGCTGGTGGCAGAACATTGCAAATGACATCCTGAAGCACAGCATAAGCACAGACAAGAAAACTGTTCTTTGAAACTTGCTACCTAATTAAGATAAACCAGGCTTTGAATCAACTACTTGATAAAAGTGCACTTGGCCTCCACACCAACACATTGCAGAACACGTTTAACAACGTGATAGTTCACGCAGGCAAAAGCACCCACACCAACAAGCACCTCTAGCCTTAATTTAGAGACTAAGCGGGAAATCCAGTTTCCAGGAGGAGAATGCTGCAAGAGGAGCTTCCCAGAGCGCTTCCCCAGCCACAGCACGTGAATGAATCTCCTGCCGCAGGAAACCACGCACCAATAGGGCCTGTGTCGCAGAACCCCATCAGCCGGAGCAGCAGCTGGACACCTGCGTCCCAGCGCCCTGCTCCGGCATCAGCCGGGCCAGCAGGAAAGCCCAGGGCAGAGCCTGCCGCTGCAGGACACAACCGCTGCAACGCAGAGCTGCGCGGAGCTCTAGTGGCAGTTACAATTGTCCTGCTGTGTGGTAACAAAATGGACCTACAGCTCGTCACTAGGAAGTCACACTCACCATTTTCAAGAGAATAAAACCACGCAGACTTGCAGAGCGTGCCGTCTCTATTTTTCCAAGCTTTAATTGAAAGCTGTACCTGAAAAAAAAAATGTAATTGTGTTAGATGATAACTTGTCATTTCATTTTACAGATGCCTTACACTAAGTTTAAGTTACCATGGTTGCATCTTTTACAATAAAGATCATGATAAACAGGAGGGAATTAGAAACAATTATGCCCTTGACTTTGCTTTTTTTTTTTTTAATGTCAGGGTTTTTTTTTGTTTTTAAGATACTAACACAAGATTGGTACTGTCATGCAGTAGTATTACTACTGCCATGTTAACACTAACATTTGCACGCAGCTGAATATCTAATATATATTGCAGGGAGACAAAAATTTCTGCCTGCTCTCCCTGGATATTATATACCTTCCAATCTTGTCAAAATTAACTTGGAATCTAGCGTTACAGAAACCTCTAGCTACATCTCAGTAGGGTTTTTAAGGCAAATCTATTCACCATCATGTTTGTTCTGTGGAAATATAAGATACATGTACAGAAACATCTGCAAACCAATGTAGAGAATAATTAAATGATTTTGTACACATTTAACTTATTTTTATTAAGTGAGGAAACAGCCTTTTTCAAAGGTCATTTCTTTGGTCTTAAAAATCCAAACCCGAGCCACCTGGTTTTCATTTCCTGGCATATTCCTCTGTCTCAGCTGCATACTGTGCTAAAGACAAAGGCTCCATTCTTTAATTGTGAATATCAGGCGCCCTTAACCTTCGTTCTGTTGCTAGTGCCTTGGAATGTGAAAAAGCTAATATACAATATCCTCTTTTATTAGCTAAAATAATAAATGGCCAGTTCCATTCCTTTTATCAGCTGGGCTCAAGACCCACAGATCCTTGGAGACTCAGACTTTGACAAAAACGTATGGCTTTCAAAGCAAAAACCACTGTATTTGACCACAGCTCTGTTCTACTGTTTTGGATGACAGGCAGGGATGGAAGGTCACCATTTCTAAAGTAACCTAAGAAAAGCCCGGTCCCCTCAGCCCCTTGTCACCCTACAGCGGTTAACAGCCATCACATCTGGTCTCAATCAAGAGCCAGTAATGAACGACAGCTCGCCTATTCAAAGGCTTGTATCGTGTATGGTTTTAACATAAGAATCTGGTGCAGAGCATTAGGCGCAGTGAAAGATGGCATTCTTCAGCGAAACGCAAGCCGTCAGAGGAAATGAGGTGGGGCAGGGGGGAGAGAACGACTCCTGCAGCTCACTGGATCAGTTTATGGGCCAGCTCAGCACAGAAGATGATTGCTAATAATGCAAAGAAATGTTTATCTGTCAATGGAAAGGAACACTTAGGTATTAATTCGACCAAACTGTCCCCTACTTGTGAAAGGAACAGGAGATTCAGAGTGAACAAACAAATGGATGTAGACCCTGGAGAAGATCTTAAAAACAAGCAAACGCACAAACAAAAAAAATCTTTTTATCAACAAAGCATGCTTTCAGAAAACCTGACACACTAATTGTGACTACTGTCACACAGCAACTGACTTGAGACCCACCAGATACAGTCTCAAGATAAACAGATCAAGTCTATCAATGTATTCCCTCATTATTTGCAATTGACAAAACATTTGCTGCTGCTTTGCCTGCAAATAGAACAACTTATTCATAACTTCCAGAAGATTTGGCCTGGTGGTTGTGTGAGGAGTGACTGCGAATAACCGGATAAGGAAGAGGCACCCCTCCCCGGCGGTGCGGTGGATCTCTTCACCAAGCTTCTGGGAGGCCTTAACGAGCCCCACAACGGTTTCGGGGGTACAACTGGGAAGGGAGCGCAGGGAAGGCTGCGGTTTAAACCACATGGGCCAGAGGGAAAGCCAGCACTGGAGGCCAGGGGCAGCAGAAATTTCCTCCTGTTATTACTGGTGAGGCTGGAGGCTCTCCAGCACGCAGCACCACACCGACGTACAGATGCACACTTTGGATCCCAGAGAGAGCCACATTTACCTCTTCCCTTTTTAATCAACTGGCAAAGAGTGCGATTCTGCAGTTGGTTCGCAGATGTACGTTAAATAACAGGCAATCACTTTACTCACACATCAACACTTCCCACATTTAGTGAAGACCCACAGATTTGAAAGCCGTTTCCCATTCCACCCCAGTCTGTTTGTAACCAGGGTATTCATTACAGCAGCTTAAACAGAAAATATGTTGCTTAGCTTGGAGAAAAACATGTAGGAGAATAATCAGTGTGATGGAACACTGTCTGAAACTTGATTTCACAAGAGTCATTGCACCAAAATGTTTAAGAAAGTGGCCTTAAAGAGACAAACTTGTGAAAAGTAACCAAGAAAAAACTTGTACCACGTGATCTCCGGGAGTCACATGGAGGTAAAACTGATAAGGAAAACACTTTGGTTTGGTTTGTCTGTAAAAGCTAGTGAACAGAATGTATGCCACAGCGATAACAAACATTAAGGTTTCCTAGCATTTATTTTTAAGACCACTGTGCTTATTACAACCAACCTTTCTTGTTAGAAGGTTGTTCTACAACCTTGGAGTAGGTCGTAGAAGACCTCTAGAAGGTCTACAACCTTGTTAGAAGCTACTTCATAATTAACCATTTTTCAGAGAACAGAATTCCTTCATTGACAAGAACGAAAATGTTGGAAGTATGTTTTGCTAATTTTAAGGACCCTTACAATGGAATTGTACTTAAAAATCAACACACCCATACTTTGCTGTATAATTCTTTGAAATTCTGTCAAAAAACCTCCAAACCTTATGCTGGGCATCAAACTTCTGTTCTTGTAAAAGAACTGCTGCTCCTTAAGCAATCTCAGGGTCTCTGAAAAAAGGCAAATTAAAATTTACCTTATGTCTGTAATGACAACGGCCAATACATCTCAGGGTTACCTGCAAAACTTCTTCTACTAACTTAAACTCCTCAGCTCTGTCTTGAGCAGGAACTCGGGCTTCAAGTTCTGCTGTGCTTTGGAATAAGCTTTCCAGTGTTCCCCGGGGAGGTACACACAAAACAGCATCATAGAAAACCCAGCATTTCTGTTACTTTCTGGCATCCTGTTTCCTTGTCCTGGCAGGAATGCCTTGACAAACTCCACCTGACTCCTACAGTAAGATCAAGAAATCGAATGTAAAAAGGCACCAAACAGGCTCCATCCCCGCTTTACTTGGCAGAGGAGCAGCCCGTGTAGCTCAGGCTGGGCAAGGTATCAACCTTGCCAGCACAGATACACACGGACACTGTACTCCCCAGTATTTCCCAAAACGATTTAGAGTTTGGCAGCTATATTCTTCAAGACCCCCCTGTACTGGGCATGCTCCAGCCTGAGCGGCAGAAGTGGAGGGAGTTTTCCAGTAGTGACCGATTATTCACGCACCCAGGAACTGCTGGAGATGGGAGCGCAACAAATAGAGGCGAGGAGCATCTCTCTACAGTGCCCTCATTGCTACCGCAGCTCCTTTGCCAAGACACGCCGGGGTGAGAAGAATTCGGATGCATCGGGGGAAGCGTACAGGTTTTGGTGCAGAGAACGAGAGGGAAGAGACGCAGATTAGGCAGGTGCTGTGGAAAAATGAGGTATAAGCAAAGTGGGTACAAGTGAATCAGAACAGCAGGAGTGAAAGGGGTGCAGGTGTGGGAAATCGTATCAGAAGAGACAGAAGTACAGAAACAAGAGAACCCAAATGCAAGTGAACATAAACTCGAGGAAACACTACATCATGATCTTTTGCTGCTCTCCAAAAGTAGCTCTGACAAAACTGACAAATAAATTCCTCCCATAGCTTAAGGGTAACTGCCAGCCTTGGCTTATTTTAGCCCCACCAGCTCAAGCCGTAGAGAGGCGTGCATTGATGGAGTTCAGACTGTCAGGAAATACAGGTATATTACAACCGTTGCAGCCTTTTGACAAACCCAAAATATCGGTTACAATCAAGAACCACATTAAGATGTAAAATCAAGCATTCTGTACTAGGAAAAGCTGCAGGCAGTATTGCTCATGGCAGTATGGCTCACACTCTCAGTTCACTGCCCCTTTCCAAATGCATCATTGTAATCGATTTTAAAAAATATACACACAGAAATCACATACCTTTTTTTCCTGCAGGTCCCTCCACCTCATTCCGCGTACTGGATGAGCCTGTTCAGAATAACTGGGGCCGTCAGTGAGGCTGTCAACCATAGTTCGTTTTGCAATTACCTGAAGTTAGGAGGTGTATGTAAATGCAGAGGGTGGGGGGGAGCTGGGGAGGAGCGCTGGGTTCCCTTTACAACCTGAACAAGGAAGCTGAGAGACTCCCTGGACCTTCTGATTTTATGCTCCTACCTGTACTTACCAGACACCACACAGGAACTCTCTAGCAAGCTTAACTACTCTGTTGCCAGGCCATGGCATGTCTCCCATTTTATAAACAAGCAGCAAAACAGCAGCAGATCTTTTGTTCACTTAGCCTAGTCTATTTTTCTGTATTAACGGCACAATTATTTATTAATGGCAGTGACCCAATTTCTCCATTCATTTAAACACTTTGTCCTCTGTTGTGCAGAATCAGAAGTCTGCAGGTGAGCACCAGCCGCAGCCTCAGAGTAAAACTTATCCATTCATTACTGATTGTGATTTGTACTGGAAAAGAAACATGTTTGTCTACAGATGGACAGATGTCAGACTAGTATACCTAGATACTTGCTCTACTTCCTTCCACAAAACTTTTTGCCCTTGGGCAAAACAAACACGGAAGTCAGCATTCTTAGACAAATGAGAACAAGCTGAAGTTGCTCCCCTCCATCTTACTAGAAGTCTTTTATGATTTGGCTTCTTTATAAAATAACTATTATCTAGAAGTCATGAGCCATCAGCCATCCCTACCTGTTTCAGAGCTCTCTTTTGGCTCCTCTCTCAAAACTCTCTTTTTTCAGCCCTCCACCCTCTCTATTGGCATTTGCTTGGTCCTATCTTGCAGAACTGCTGAAGAACTGAGGATGGCAAGCCATCTGTAATACAAACAATATTATTAAATGAGAAAGCACTAGAAACAGACTAGAATGCATGTGTTACTCTCCAAGGGAACAGTCCAGCAATAAAGACTTCAACAAGCTCCAGCTGTTTTCACCTAACAAATTTTAGAGTAAAGCACAATGATGAAAAGTCACTTTTTTCATTTCCTAACAAATTAGTACCTTCATAAACCAAAGGGTCTCAAGCTGCTGCTGCACCACCCCAAGCTCCCCCAAAAAACTTAGGCCTTGAAACACAGGGTGGAATTTTCTTACATGCTGAACAGCTGAAGAATCTCACATTTATATAAAACAGCGGAGAGAAGTCAGCTAAGAACATCACATTGAACTTGGCAGGATGGAACTTAAATCACTCAACTTGAACCAAGGACTCTCAGAACAAGGCGCCTGGTAACAAAAGGTAGTAGTTGGCTATCTTATAAACACACAATAATGTATAATACTACCAGAACAATTTAAACTTGTGTTTTATGTCTTTTACTGTCAGATTTCAAGACATTTTTCTTTTTAATATGCGCACAGAAGGAAAAAAAACAAATTAAGAAATAAAACGCTTTTATCTCAAGCGGAAGCGTTTCCTTTGTCACACACACTCTTAGGAACTGCCCCATCTCCGGTGCTGGGGACACTACTTTCCTAGCTCTTTATAGTAATTATAGCATGGCCTATAAATATTATTTGGCTTTTTATACAGCCATACATGCTAAAAACCATGTGATCAATAGGCATAATTTGCGCAACTGATTTTACATATACCATTTACAATAAACTGCTTAATTTCTAAAACTTTAACAAGCTAACCCATCCCCCCAGCCAGGATAGTGCCGGTGAAGCAAAAACAAGAAGCAGCAATTAAACAGTACTTTTTCCATGAAAATAAACTGCCACTACTACAACCATCAGAGCTAGACTACAGCTACATTATTACATGACAGATACACACATTAACTACAGTTTGTACGTTTTTCTTATTTATTCAAAAGCTAAGGGATGACAAAAAGGGTTAAAATGTTTTATGCCACCTATTTATTACATGAACAAATACTTAAATCAAAGGGACTCATTTTACAAGCCCTCTGTCCAAAAACCACGCACAAATTAGTTTTTATACACAAATGTTTATTTCTCAAATAAACTTCCCCTTTAAACACAAGGAATGAAATCTAAATCTTCATAAAGATGAATCCAAAACAAAATCCCTCCAGTACATTGTAATCACTGTTTTCTTGGTCACTACTGGCTTTAACTGTTTAACATCAAAAAACAAGGACATATTTAAAAAATCATGCTACTGGATTCCTAGCTCTGCCTCTGACCAGCGCTATACTGATCTCCAATATTTTAAAATTTTACATCGCCAAATCTGAAGCATTTAATTGAAGAACAGCTGTGCATTAAACACAAACAATTGAACAAGAAGATTATAAGATGTAATCAAGTTCATAGCGAATATAGGTGTTCTTTTCATCGTTATAAATTCTTGGATAATGTGCTATCAGAGCATCCTGTGATCCGATGTAGATTGAATTATAAATCTTCCAATAAACATCTCTGACTTTCCTGGCAGGGTGAAACAAACCCTAGAAAACAGAACACAACAGAACTTATTAAAACCTTAAGGATTAAATTCATTAATGGACATTTAGACAAGTTCTGCACAATAAGCATTTAAAAAAGCAATTACAGTAACTAACACTACTTATAACAAAGGAGGTACGCTAAATGTGTCATTCCCAATTTTTGTGACCATCTAAACTAGCAAGTAGTAACAAGGTATGATGTAGAGACAGTTTCTTATCTTTTTTTTCTGCTGGGAGAAATTTCACTATATTTATTTCTAGTTTTGTATTCTTTTAAAATAAAATTAAAACCTGCTGCAGTGCAATTGAATGACTCTTATCTTTGGTTCTGCTACTTGTGATTTGTGCAGACAGAGCTAGATAGGAATACATTAGATAAACTATTATTTAACCTAAAAAAAAAGCAGAATGTGAAAGCTCTAGAAAAACAGTTCTATATAATAATATACAAGTAGTATTTGCAAAAAAAAAAAATACACTGTGCAAGAGACTTCTTTCACCATCCTACTGATGTCAGTATCTTTATGCTGAGGCCCTCCACATTTAAAAAAAAACCAAACAAAACACATACACTGAAATTCCATATCTGCAAATAATAAAATGCTGTCACATCTTCTCTACATTGATTTGCATTACATTCATCCTGGCTTCCCACTTGTTATGTGAGTTTAGACTCTACAGCCAACACAGCAAGAGCTGTTACATGCAATAACACAGAAAAGGAGCCTTCAGGTTTTCCATACACATTTACAGAAGCTGAGCTGACTAGCGTTGATGTAATGGTATAAATTCTGATCAAAGCACTGGTTTCTAGTGCTTTACTCTTACACGGTTTTAAGTGTCTTACTGCTTTTCTTGGCTATTCACAAATTATGTTGATTTAATATTAAGCCTATCCTCATTTATTTATCTCGCTTGTTAGTTGCTCTCATAACCCCTTGGACTATTAACTTATTCCCCCGTCACTGGTGCTCTCAAAATTTGAGAGATGCTTCCATTTTATGAGTCAGAGTGCCAGGATATTTTAGTCAATTTATATTCTAAGTTATCTGTCACTTCTACACAAATTCCTCAATGTAATCAGCTATCTCACTATACTAAAATCTGTTTACTGCGTATTTTAATTACTGAAGTCCTTGGTACAGAATGCCATGCTTAAAGATTACTTTAAATAGGGACAAAAAGCCACGCTTTTCCTTTGCTGCAAATCATCTTCAGTCGACTTTTTTGTGTCCTGGAAAGAAGTCCTGCCTGATAATTGCTGTCTCTGCTACCCCAGCATACACGGGGACATACCTGTAAGCAATACTGCAACATTCTGCAGGGACCAATAGCAACTCTGAGTCCCTCCAGAGCCCCCATAACTGCCTGAATGACGTGAGGAGAGGTTTCAAACACATTAGGCCATACGTAATTTAACAAATGGTTAAGAGAATCTTCGCAGCCAAACCCATAAACACCGAGAGACATATGTTGCACCACGGCACTGGCTGTTTGTCTGTGTACAAGGTCCCTGCAAAGAGAACAATGGTCCATTAATAAATTATACTTAGAAGCAACATGGTTAGACAAGCATAACACTTTTTTTTAAAGCACTAATATACACTCTTAACCATATTTACTGACAGCAAGAAGCAGAGTAAGAAAAATCAGTGAACTGAAAACAAGATGAGTTTTCTGACAAATTACTGCACTCTACTTGCACAGCCGAAGTACTAACAATAGAAATTACCAAAAGCAGTTTGAACGTAAGAAGTCTTGACTCACTTAAGATGCCTGTATCACTTTAATATTCAAGAGTATTAGTAAAATACAGATATATAATTTGAATTATTTGCAAACAATGGCTACCAAATTATGCTGGTCTCTTAACATCTTCAGCAAACAAGGACAATACGCATGTTTGCTATGTACTGCTATACAGACCTGGCTGTACACTTAAAACATGATTATGGCTAACCGTAACTGTTCAGCTTACTGATAGAAAGAAGTGCACTCACCTGTCCATTAAAGCATCTTCGAGCAATGGTGTAACAGCATAAATGTAATCTTTTCCCATCTCTCCAATGTATTCAAACAGGAAAGAAAGAGATTTTAACACACCATTCTGGACATTCAGTTCTGGAACTCTGTATTCATTCATGAGTGCAGGCAGCACTGTGAAAGGTGAGCAAGTTTCAGCTACAATAGCAATTGCTACTGTAGTACATACTCTGTTCTGCCTTTCCTGTACTTTCAAGTTGTTCAGCAGTGTAGCCAATACATCGTGAGGTCTGGAAGAGATAACATGCGCGTCCACGTCAACAGATTCAGTGAAAATTTGGATCAAATTAGTTGAGTTTCAAAAAGCAAGTGTCAGAAAAGCACGGCTTAGCCCGTAAAAGTTTAGATAACAAGGAAATAACATAAACCCTGACACTGTAAACCAACTTAAGCAACTGTACCATCTTATTTCTGTAACCAACATATTTTATTTTCTGTAGATTTAGCTTTTTCTCCTGCCTTCTGTTCTTCCTCTTGGAAACTCTGGAGGACAGCAGTAGCCTCCCCACAGGTAATTACCAACTCGTAGAAAACCATACACATTGATAGAAATAGGCAACATCCTGTAGAGATAAGTGCAGTTATGGTGTTCCTTGGTTGCTTACTGTATCTACATTAAGTCAGTAATCAGTCCCTTTTTTAAGAATATGCATAAATACGGGACCTGTACATCATTCTACAATCTGCTGACATGCAGTATCACCTTAGTGGCAAAAAATCCTTTGCAAATCAATAGAAGTATTGATTTGGGGAAAAAGAAGAGAAGAGAGATTGAGTACTTAACAGAGAGGGCCTGAATGCATACCACAGTATCAGAAATTTGTGAGACAAACAGCCCTTACTACCAAATTAGAGTCTAACCTTGCTGGTCTACAAGTTTAGTTCATAAGTGCAGCACCCTACGCTGATGTAGAATAGGTGTCTGTATTCTCCTTCTACAGAATGAGTAAAATCAAGTCTACACATTTACCATGTTACATGTAGAGAGGTTTGAACACTTCTCGCCAGAAAACTCAATCACCACTACGTTAAGTAACTGTGTGTAGAAGCAGATTAACATTAAAACTTACCCAATAGCTTTTGCAATATAACCAAAAGTGTTCACTGTGGCTCTTCGGATAGCTTTCTTGTGAGCTTTCAATAATTCAAGCAATTCAAAGCAGATCCTCATCCATTCTCTTGCAGAAACATATTCTGCACCTCTGGAAGAGAATAAAATGAATTACCTCTTCAGTGACGTTTGAAGGTTTTAACTAAAACCACATAAATTGCAGCACCTATTCATTTGCTATCAGTAGAGGTATACTGCTTAAGCAATTTCCTTCATTAGACACCTGTTAACATTAGATCCTCACTTGTTTACAGTGTATTAAAATTCATTATACTGTGTGCATTCTAAGTGTGCGTAAATGGAAAACGTATGTCTTACAAAGCATTTGCAAAATAATGTAATACATTCAACAGACCATCTGCTAAATATCTCATCTTAAGCTTCATGCACAACTTAAGAAATAACAAAATATGACAATAAATACCCAGACGCAAAACCTGGCACTCAATATTAGCTTTTGCTAAAATAATTGCCCACGCAGAGGGTCAAATATTTTATCATTAGTCAGCTTACCTGTCTGCAATACGCCCAACAAGATCAATACAATTTTCCTGTACTTTCTCATGTCTGTTCTTCAAAATAGGTGTAAGTCGTGGCAGCAGATCTTTGATTGGTGGTGTCATCTTGTGCATACCTATTAAAATCAAAGAGGCGTATTTAGTTTTATAATGCCTTTTCATTTTGCTCTTGAACAGCCATGTTATCGATACACAAACGCACCTATAACGTTCACAATAGCCTTAAGTGCTCCAAGTATACTGCCCAGTACTTCAGGATATTCTTCACCCAGGTACTCATACAGCACAACACCCAAGTGTCCCATCAGTTTTTCCTACAAGCAAGTAAAAAGATTCAAAAGTTAATTTTTTTTCCCCCCTCTCATTACTACGACATACTACTGCAAATTTGGTAGAAGTCAATACAGTACCTCTTGACAAGTCTTCATGACCACTGCAGTACGAGAGATCAGGTCAGCAGCCTGCTGCCTAACTTTCGCTGATTTGTTGTTCAAACGCCACAAAACTGTACCACAGATCTGTGGCAAATAGGGTTTTACTCTTTTGCCCAGAGCATTAACCACTGTGCCAAAACCATTCAGCATCACAGAATCCTGAGTGTAAAAACAAAGGAAAATCAGACCAAAGAGAACACTAAATTTTAAATAAAGCTGGCATCATCTAAAATTGCTATTGAAATGCTAACATTCCAGAGCTTGTTTCTGGAGTTCACTGACCTCTAAAAAAGAATTCTAAAGAAGTCTAACTTAGAAGCATACATTCTGTATAACTAACAGTGAGCTGGCTTACAATTAAAGCGAGCCAAATACACAACACCCTTCTCCATACCTCTGTGGTCTGTTCCTGAAAGGCGTACAAGATACCATCAATAAGTTGTTCTTCCAGTTTATGATCAATGTCTGCAGCTCCCAGATTTCCCATTATCTTCTCAATTGTTTCCATGACCATTTTTCTGTACTGCTCAGCCTCATCTTTCAGATCATCCACAATCCTAGAAATAATTTCTGCTGCTCCAACTTTATTTGCCAGCTCCACAGTTGTATCAACCAACTGAAATATACAAATGTTAGGTAAGCAAGTGTTGTTAAAATCTACTTTCTACAACTTTAAAATAGATTTCCCTAGTCTGAAGAGGAGAAACAGCATCACACATGTTATGTCCACTACAAACAACGGTTCTACCTTTAGAATAATCATCCAATGTTTTAAACAACACAAATAGGGTGAACTACCCCGCCTTGCAATGGATGTAGACTTATCTTCATAGGTGCAAGATGTCTTGATAGCCTCCTAAGAACTTGTGAATCTTCCAGCTATGCAACTTCTACATCACTAGTCCAAATAAAATTCAGTTTCAGGACACACAAGACAAAATTAAGCATCTAGCCTGAAAGACCACTCTAATGTGATTTTTTTCCTACTGTAAATAATATTCCAACTAAAAAAAAACCAAAATACCTGTCTGTAATTTCTTCTGTCCAATGCCATTCGGTGCTGCCAGAAGTGTTTGAAAAAAGGTGGCAAGATTTCTGTTTTAATGTAGTTTGCTTCCACACCATCCGTACCGCAACACTGCTTTACCACCTGATAGGAAATAAAAATACAACCATTTTAGTTCTGTGCAGGGTTTGGGGGTTTTTGTGGGATTTCTTTTTGTTTTGGGTTTTTTGTTAAGAAAAGGAAAAATATATACTCGATATTAACGCTAAACAATCATCCTGACATACCTTCAACACAATTTTTTTCATCTCTTCATCAGGAGACTGGAACTCTCTGATAAGGATAAGCATGACTTCTCGGGTATAATAGTTTGCATACTCAGCATCCATAAGTGGAATAAGGTAACCAATAGCCTTCAAAAACGCAGCCAAACCCTATTTAAATGCAGAAATATGTCTCTAATGAGTTACAGAAGATATACATCCATTTCAGTTCAAATTAGAGAAAGTATTTTAGATATACCTTTCCTCTGTGTTGACGTATACCCTTCCATAAAGGCTTCAGAACAGAATCAAACGACTCAATACCATAGGGGGTAGCTGCCTCAGCCAAAGCAGCAATAGCCAAAGCACTGATGGTGCGAACTTTCTGCTGCTCATCCACCAGACCTGCAAGAGAATAGTGTTTAATACCACTTCTTGTGACTTAAATTCAAAATAACAAAAATAGAGGGGCAGTATAAAAAAGGATTAACTTATGTTCAGGAAAACTGAACCACTATTCCTCTTTCAGAGTCAGCAGAACTGTTTCTCAAACAAACGCACAAAATGAGGATCTTACTATCACTGTGCTTCAGTGGAGTATGAAAGTTTCCCCAAGTACAAAGTGAATTAAAAAAAAAATCTCTGCCTGCGAAAGCAGAACTTACCATGTTCAATAATTTCAACCAAGCTCCTGAGATGAGGCAAGATAGCACAACCCATTAGAATAGCAATCTGCTGGACAATCTTGATGCCAGTATGCCTCGCTTGCCAGGACTTTTTGCTTTTACACACAGCCTTCAAGAAGGGTAACAGGGAAGGAATGCCCAAAGCAGAGGCAACGACAGCAAAGGCTCGAGCTGTTGTATTTCGGACATATTCATCCATGTTATCAATATCAGGTCGCATTGTAGAGATCATTGTTGCCAAACCAGCAGCCTGAAGGAAAGACATACAAAACATAACAACTGGATTTACGAACAGCACAGTTAATTCCTCTGCCATGCCCATAAACATGCAGGTATATGTAAGACAACTTGGTGCCTCAATGAAGGACAGAACTTTACCTTAGCCAAGTTTGAAATAATTTCTCTGCCTTCCACTCTAGCATAGTAGTCTTCATCAATCAGCAGCGGTTCAATGACAACAAGGATCTGAAGAAGATTAACAAATTAATATTTCCTTTCATTAACACTTTCAGTAGTATTTCTTGTCCTAGTGGATTCCAGCAGAAATGATTCTATGGATCCAAGCTTAAAGCTTTATGATGACTGGAAAAATTGTGAGCCTATTATGCTGTTTTTACAGCTATCTCTAAAGCACCTGTCCCAGAGATACTGCCTAGATCCCACCAGATCCCCTTTCCCACCCCCAGGTGTGCACATGACATTTTTACATCATGCCTCAATACTACAAAGCCCACACTGATTACAATACAAGAACTTAAATTTTGGCTTAAGAAGAAATATGAAAGCCAATTAAGTTAAAAAACCATGGTATCATCCTCTTCTGATATGCAAATAAAATACACACTTCTCCCAGCAACGATCAGAAAAAGCAAATCAAAGATGAAATAGCAAAACTTCAACAGACCTTGTGGACATATGGTCGGACCAAGTCATCCAGTTTGTAAAGAATTCTGTCGATGACTTTGACAAGCAAGTGACGCTCCTGATCTTCAAGTGTTGGTGACATCAGCAGGGGCAGAATCTGATTAAACAATGGCCCCGCTCCAAATTCCCGAGCTTTATCAGTAATTTGTCGCAATGCAGCCTAAACAAAACCAAACAGCCTATCAGTTAAACTAAGGAAACAACACTGGACAAGTTCAAAACAGGTAGACAATACTCAAGTTAAAACTTAATTCACTGTAACCACAGGCTTCGAAATACTCCTACCACCACAAAACTACTTCAAACAATTTTACGTTTAAAAATGAATGCGAGAAGAGAAACACCCTGATGTTAGCTTCCAGATGTTCAATTTCCAAAAAAACACATCCTTCTGGTCTAATATTAAGAATGGCTCCAGCTAAAATGTAGCTTGTACAGCACTTACTTGCATCCAGTCACTCTGGTGTTACGGTCACTTTACAGCAAAACTGTGCAGAAAAGACTGCTGAAGTAGTGCATAACGTGCAATGCTGAAAGTTAACTAAGAGCTACACTGCTCATTTGAGTGGAAGCAGCACAATCTAGAAAATTACAAAGCCCTGTAAGCAAAAAGCACTATAAATCTATTTTCTCATAACTGTAAAAAAGAAAAAATATATATACATATGCCATATGCTATTTAGTGACTGACATTACTGTACAAAGAGCAGCAATACTAAATTACATTGAATGTCAAACAAAGAGTCAAAAAGATGTAGAAGAGGAAGGAAGCACTAAACAGATATGAAAGTTTAGGAGATTATCTTTAAAAGAATCCCATGTGCAACTGAAACTAAAACTGAAAACAAATGCAGATTTTTGAAAAATGAAATTACATAAATGCACCTGACAATTCATCTTACCTTTCTCATGGGAGGTGTGCCGTTCTTTATTTTCAGAAGTAATTTCATTATTTTTCTCTCCTTCTGTTCTTCAGGACTCAAAGTTGATTCATCAACATCAACCTACAAATAATTCCAGACAAATAAACAGGAATTGCTACATATTCAAAAGAAATCAGGACATTTGAATCAGAATGAGTGAAATCTCACTTACCAGCAGTTTATCAAAGTATTGGATATCGTCTGGTTTTAGGAATGGAAGATTGCCAGAGGGCTGGTCATTAACACTCTTCATGGTCCGGTCTTCTGTCTGCATGTGGAATCCAGTCATACCACCCAAAGGCGTTGGAGTTGCTGTAAGCTTACGAGCTGGTGTGCGAATAGGTACATAACCAGCTGGTGGAGGAAGAACCTACAGAAGAACAAACAAAATTTAAATCACACCAGATAAAAAGAGAGGGAGGCATCAGATGCAAAACATCATGAAACTTCTATCTTCTATTTTATTTGTTTGGGGATTTGTGCAAGTGCTATCACATACTGTAGATCCCATGTTCACAGCAATACAAGTTAATTCACGATGACTGTCTGTATTCATTGCCTTATCCTGTACTGATGATATTTCGTAAGAAAGGTCACTTCCATTGCTGAGAGCTTGGATAATAAACTTTGAAGTCTCTTTACAAAGTATTAAAGAAGCACTTCAATATCTGTATCAACACAGTACACTTGCTGACTTAGAATTTGTGACTTTCTTCTATGTTTTTCCACATCTGGACTTAGTATTTTTATCAATCCATTCAGAGCTCGTTTATGGCCCTGACAGGCATTCATAAAATTGAGAAGCAGAGGAACAACCGGTCTCTGACATCACCTTTAGTTCTCCCTTTCTAATGGATTTAGAATAAATCAGTAAACAAATCAAAAAAACGTCTACTATCAATAATCATAGAATCATAGGGTTGGAAGGGACCTCGAAAGATCATCTAGTCCAACCCCCCGGCCAGAGCAGGGTCACCTAGAGCACATCACCAGTATCGTCAAATATTTATTTAACTAGCAAGGCACAGAGCTCCGCCTGTTTTGTTTTCCATGTTAACTTCAGAATATAGCACAAAGCTAGAGACCTTTGTCCCTCTATTGTGCTTACAGTCAAGTCAGATCAATAATCGATACTTAATGTGAAACATTTTACTTCTGGGAAAACTTGGGTTAAAAAAACAAACATAAAATTCAATCTCCCCTGGCAGAAAAAAAACCCATCATGATCTCCTGTATTTTAATCCATATAAATTACCTTATATCCTTCTGGAAACATAGCATCCAACTCTTCATCAGAAAGTGGTCTGTTTCTCTCATCAATTTCCCTTTCCCAGCGCCAAGCCTGCAGCTGTTCCGGAGTCATGCTCATGATATGACCTATATTCAAATTAATTTTTTAAAAGGCTTTTTAAACTTTTATTATCTTCTGCATGCAGGAGATGACTTGTTTACTTAACTGTTAAGTGCACCCCTGAGCCAAAGTTTCCATAGTACTTGAAATCTGCAGCCAGTAAGATATCAAACTTTTAGAGAGCCTTTTGTCATTTTTCACCAACTAAATTGAACAGGAACTGACATATAACCTTAGCCTTGATTCCCCTACAGAACTGAGTTGCCGTGGGCATTAAAAACGGTAAACTGAGCACATACTGACTGCTTTCATACAGGCAGGAGAACATGCTAGGCAGAATTCTATTTCAAAATACAATATAAAGGTAAATGCTTCATTTCCACAAAAGAAAGCGAAGCCTTAGAGAATGGACTGGGCTTACCTGGTGTAGGTGTTGCCATGTTCATAGCTGGTGTACCAATGGGTGTTTTGCCGGGTGTCAGAACAGGAGTGCTGCCACCCATCTGGCTAGCAGGTGTTTCATCCCATCGTGACTTTCTTTTACTCGCTCCTGGGGTTGGTGTCTCACCAATGGAGTCACCACCTCGATCTGTACGAGGCGTTTCAGCCCATCCACTGCCATGTCCCGGAGTATCTACAGAAAAACAAAACAATTCTTGCAGAAAGCTGAACAGTATGTGCTCCAGCTATAGTATCAATATCCAAACCCATTTTCAGTATCCCAACCTCATTTCTACACAAATGAACAAGTATCAAACAAACAAATACATTACGCAAAAAGTAAAGACTTTCATCAACACTGAAAAAACACAGACATTACACCAAAAACATCCAGAGAATTTCATTTTATGAGAAAAAGTATGTCATCATCTATCTGAATCTTAGCATAAATAGAAAAAAAATTTTAAAACTACAAAGGACACTCTATGAATTGGAAAAAGTACTCCATGTACTCCTTTGATAAAAACATTAAGAACAATGGTGTTTCGTTGTTCTCTGACACATACACCTAATTCAAATTAGGCAGGTGAGCAAATGCTTCCAAAATTTGTTTTAATGCTAACAGCTTCAAAAAAAATTTCACAGTTCAAAACCATCCCACAAATGTTATCACAAAAGGCAATTCAACATGAGCTCCTTTACTCTGTACTTTACCCATTAAAATCCCAACCTGCAGCAATCACTAGCTATACCACAAAACTTTGATTCAATTTTGGAGCCAAGGTGCTTTCACAGAAGTGAGATCGCCTGACGGGCAGAACTCAATGCTACTCAGACAAGCACATCACATCAACCACTAGATGTCAGAATACAATTACTTCTTGCCCAACTTCAGAGGGTACTGTTTACTTAAGGTGAAAAAATCCTGGACAATTAACCATTAAAAACTTACACACTTTACAGTTTGCCATAAATACCTCTTTCTGTTTTCGGTGTTTCATCCCATCGATTTTTACGTGCACTGGAAGTGGCACCTCCATGGCCTGGTGTTGCATGACCAGGTGTATCCCGCCCAGGTGTTGCAGCTCCTGCTGGTGTATGGCTGGGAGTAGGATCCCATATTTTTGAGCCTGGGGTGGCACCAGGAGTTTCGCTACCCTTTGCACGGCCTGGAGTTTCATCCCATCGCAGAGATGGTGTATGTCCAGGAGTCTACACAAGACAAAACCAAAAGCAATATATAGTAAAAGATTGCTAGTTACTCTTTTTTAGTAGAGTAAGAAACTTGTGAAATTTAAGAGGATTAACATTAATAATATCTTCTGTAGATAAGCCGATGAATACAAGGATTGTTACCTCTGCTTGATCCCAACTGGATAATTTTTTAGGTGTAGCACCAGGAGTCTGATCAGCTGTCTGATCCCAACGCCGTTTGCGTTTTGAAGGTGGCTGAGATGCGGCTCCATTGACGACTTTAAGCTCTCCAGCTTTAGCTTTTTCAGCTAGTTGTTGCCTAATTTCCCTCTATTCAAGGGCACAAAAAGACAAATATAAGAAACAGGTTCTTCTAAGAAGACCTCTTCAGATAAAGATTTCACAGCTGTATCATATCTTTTTATGCTATATTTTCAGGTTTTGTTCAAATAACATGCAATTAGCAAGTAGTTTTAATTTCAAGTTCATTCTCTTTTCAAATTCTTTTATACTGACAGAGCAGCTATGTGTTTGGAGAAGCTCTTTTTAAATTGATTTCCTGTAAAAGCCATTATTACAACAAATGCAAACACAGAGAATTTTGAGTACTATCAGTTTCTGTCACCTATATGCATGCCTTAAAACCATTCCATATCCGTCTCTAACAAGTTCCACTTTAGTAAAACAAAGGTGGATCAGTTATAAAATGCATTCATGTCAGTTAGATCCCGTGACATAAAAAAGCACTGAAATTCTTACTTAAAATTCAGAGACTGCATTATTTAAACAGCACACTAATCCACACTGTTTTCACTTATCAATACATCCATAAACAGTGCAGCAAGACTGTCAAAATTATGAACCAATTCCTCAATTAAAATAAGCCAAGTAGGGTAAATCGATGTAAATCTTCTGGAACTACAAGATCTCGCTCCAGTTAATAAGATGGCACTGTAGGTATTGCACAAGAAATTTGGTTATATCACCAGTATCTTCTTACCTACTAAAATTAATTTTTAATAGCCACGAATAAAACATGTATTCTTACTTTTTTTTTAAATTTAAAACCAAGTGTCAAGCTTACACCAGTTCTTCATAGTACAACATCTGTTGTAAGCATCTCAAAAAAAGCCTTTTACAACCTCCCTGGATTCCCCTTACACAGAGCTCAAAAAACCCAAACATCTCTGACACTGAATACCCATCAGTGACTGTTAGTTTTTGTCTCTCATCTTCTGAAAGAAAATTAGCAACTGAAAGTCCAAGTGCTATGAAAAAAAATCCAAATTAAAATATATTGAGACTACCTATTATTTAGGTATTATATAAACAGACTTTTTCAAAAAATAAATCTTCAAATTCTACTGATTTGCAGCACATGAAGAACAAGATTTTGAAAGAGTCAAGAGAATTTACGTTCCCACTTCCTTAACATGCTTTCAAAGGCTGTAAAATGAAACCAAGTTCAAGTGGAAAACCCTCCCCTCTACACACCTCTTCTTTTGTTAAATGCTGTTCACGCATAACATCCATGTATGTTCTGGCATTCATTTTAGGATCTGGTGTCTTCCCTCCTGTGGAAGAGAACAGCAACAGGAATGGAGCACAATGAGTACAGGATAAGCAGAAACTATTGACTTCTTCTATTGTCCTGCTCTAGTATTATATTATTCCATGATCATTTAATTTTACTTTTCGATTGAAAATCTTTAAAATTACATGTATCTTACGTTTATTCAGTTTGCTGATCAATTTAACCTGTTTGAACACAAACATAACTACTGCAGTTTCAAACAAATATTTTAAAGCCGATATAAATGATAAAATGACAACACAGTTAAGAGTCTTCAGAAGTGATGGGTTCCTGGGTTGCTAATCCGGAATACGTACACTTTCGTGCCTTTGTCTCCATCAGCAGTTCTGACTTCAAGCAGCAGAATAGAAGCCTAGAAAATTATCTCTTTACCATTAGTAACACTTTGGAAAGATATTTATATTCAAAACATTACCTTGTGTAAGCTGTTAAATCCTAGTTGTTATCTGACTATAAATAACTATTGCATACCTAAGTAATGTTTAAAATGTTTTACCATAAAGACCCATTTTTAAGTTGGACAAATTTGGACATGTCTCACAGATCTTCTACTGTCATATTGTAAAAGGGCTTCATTAAAAAAAAAAAAGAACCAAAACAAAAAACCCCAGAAAAAGTCTTTCATGACACTTTCCCCCTCTTCTCAAGGTACAACTGTGATTGGGAGCTGAATGCAATACAGTACATTTACCACCACAATGATACTCACAGGTAATGGGTTTTGTATACCATATGTTGTTTTATGCTGTGTATCTTGCGTTATTTAAATTTATAAACACTTTACAAGAAGCCCAACTTTATGAAAACGAGACTTGTCAAGAAAAACACTTTTCTTTAAGAAAAATGTGCAGATTTGCTATACAAGTGGTATAGCATTATAATTTAGGGAAAAAAAATAAACTTCTTAAACATTTCTATGCTGAAGATCATTGCCCAATTGGCTGTGTCATTCTGACACTAGCTTTGATAGGACTTTCCTTTGGAATACTTTTTCACCATAATCTACACAGGATGTGTTGAACTGCACCCTTAAGAATGCAGACAGGACTGGCATATAGCAGTACTGCTGTAGGAAAGAAATTAAGGACAGTTAGTATGGGCCTGTGAATTCTGACAATACATGTTTATATCAATTACAATTAAGCAAGTAAAATAATTAATATCCCTATTAATTCATGCAGGCTGAAATTCTCATTTGTAAAACCTGCAAAATAGCTACTAATTTTAAGCCAACAGGCACCTTATTGCCACATGTGAAACTCACTCACCTCAAGAAACTTTCTGTCAGACCCACTAACACCCCTTTTTCCTGACTTGCATTCTAAAATTATCAGAACAGACTTGAACTATAAATAGTATCAAAGTCTTATATATGCTTTTGTTTCTTTCAGCTATACCACCTAAGTTTACATAGGATGGTAAGAATTAGGTGCTCCATTTTGAGAACTAGCATTTCAAAAGCAGTAACCCTGTAAATCTATGACTTGGAATGAAAACTTTCACGGTACTGAAAGAATTTGAGCACTCAATACACAAGTTGTTCAAAGCATAATGCACAACCCAAAACAAAATGAAAAGAGAAACCTTTAACCCTTTGTGTTTCTATGGCAATGGCTCATTATTTTCTTGTCCTTCTACCTGGAAAGAAAACTTGTATTATAAAAATGAAGAATATGGTATCTAGGTTTTCAACCAAATCTCTATGAAAAGGGGATGTTTAAAACAAAACTAAGTTTATAAGCATGCCAACAGAAATCAAAGGGCTAAAGACAATTACAGACAACAAATTTCATACAGGGTATAGAAAAGTCAAAATAAATTACCATCTGCAAAAGGATCAAGACGCTCAGGGGAAATTATCATCATCCGCCTGTGCTTTTTGTACTCATCTTCCCGATCTGCAATCTTTTGAGGACGGTGCTCTGCAAAAGGATCATACTAAAAACCAAAAAAAGCTTGTTAGTCACCTATGTATGAAGAACAAAATGAAAAGTGTCTGGTAACCATAAGCCTGTATTCGTTTTCAGTACTACTAAAAAGGCCTACATTATTTTTAATCTCAGTATGCAAGAACATCCAAACATTATGCTAATATGAATTTTACTTCTGTTGACTGGATTATTCTTTTTAAACACAGAATTTCTTATGAAATAAAATAGCAAATTCTTGTCAGAAATTAAGTTTATTCACTTGTTACCAAAGCCTTTCATGCTGTCAACCTTTCCCCTTCATTTTGTGGGAGGACTTAATGCTACTTCCTATGCCTTTAAATTTCACAGAAAAATACTCCAATATAAACCCAAGTCATTACATTTTCTTTACAAAAACAGAAGTACAAAGGACATTAAGCTTTCTGGTTATTTTCATTTTTTAAGTATCTGATCTATCAAAAGAAATTTTGTCAGTAGTTTTGTGTATATGCCCACCTTACCTTTACATCCAGAAGTGACAATTTTTAATCACCCTGTGGAATTCTAAACTAAAGCAGTAACAAAGCTTAGAGCAAAATCAAAATACCATAGCTCTTTCCAGAAAAGAAGACCTGATCTTGAAAAACTTCCACACTTTTTTCCCCCCCGATACCTACAACAGTATTTATCGTGCCTTCAATTAAGATGTACCTGTTCGGTAGACTGTGGTATGTCATTAAGCAATGCCACTGGAGCATGGTACCCTGGCTTCTTCTGGCCAAGCAAACTTGTAGAAGGGTAGTCGTCATCATCCTGTCAGTAAAAAGACATGGCAAATTTGTCATGTTGCTATTATATTTAGATAAAATAATGTCAAATTACACACTGTGATCACAGAAAAGATGAAAATGGACAATTAGAATAGTTAATTCCAAATTTTAGGAAGCTTTTTCCTATAGTTAATTACTCCTAAACTGCTGAATCAGATAAGCCTACTCACATTGCCAAAGAGATATCTTTTTCTTCACAAGACAAGTATTCTCCAAAATGCTACATTTAATCAAGTATGCTGTCTACACTGGTTATACAAAAAAAATCCATATTTCATATTAGCACTATCGATATAGCTCGTTAGCTGGCATACGAAAACTGGTGCACAGAAATCCAAACAATTTTTTCTTAAAAGCCAACCAGACATAGAACAGAACTTCAATAAATAACACCACAAAAAAGCTTCAGAAACAGTTTTCAGAAAATTCAGGAATATATAAATGTTAATTTAGTCATACCTTCTCAATCACAACAGCAATAATAACTATTCAGAATGGGCAAGATGCTTTTGCTATTTCCTCATATTAATAGCCACTTTCTGTGCAATAATTTATAGCAAACCAAGATAAAAACCGCTCTTTAAACTATGAACTAATTTCAGTGACACCCAGTAGTGGAAATTTTTAATTAAAGAATTCTTAGAATTCTGAGAATGACACATAATACATCACTAAAAAATATATAAAAATCTATTAACTAGTACTGAACTGAACACAACAATCTTCCTCTTAAAAATATAATTCACTCAGTGTAATATGTAGTTGCCTATGTATTTATGGTCAGAACTGCAGTTTCTGACTGCTCCTGCAACAGAAAATGTAGTCAAATGTTTAACATTAGAAATTAACATACAGAGATCCTACAAGCAGGAGACATAAGGAGAATACAATACAGTGGAAAAGCCAACTCAAAAATTGCTCTGAAATTCGAAATGAAGTAGAAATAGAAATCGAAATCTTAAATAGTTCCTTCAGTTCGTTGGCCCAAGTCTTATTAAATTTCTTTTTCACCATCAGTTTTCTTCTTGGCAGCAACAACAGAACAAAGTTAACTGTTCTAGTCAAGGCTAACACTGACTAAGTGCCAGGCTACAACTTTTTGCCTCCTGCTTGGGCCAACATGACTTTAAAAGCACAAGCCAGATGTAGAACTTATGAGCTTCCCAGATAGCCACATTTGGTCCAGTATGGTTTTAATGACAGTAACTGCTTTTACTTCCACAACTGCTGTTAAAAATTGCTCAAAATTAATTCCAAAATACTTAGAATACAAACAATTAATAAAACCACTTACATCTTCCAATTCAGTTGCTGCAATAGAAGTGACGTATCCAGCAAACCTACTGTCACTGCCACCATAAATTTCTTGATCATAATATCCTGTGGAATCAAGGCCTACTCCTTGTGCTTCATCAAGAGCAGGCTTTTTCCCTTGAATTTCTCGAATTTGTGCTTCAATATCTAGGGTAGAGACAAAAAAAAAAAATCAGGTCTTTTTTTACACATACACACAAAATGTAATATTCATGTTACTATCAAAATGTAATACTCATGTTACTACATACAGCCAACTGAGATTTTCACCCAATTTAAAATATTATCTCTAAAGAAATAAACAAGTATGACACAAGAAACTTTAAAAACCACACTTCTAAGTAGCTTTTCCTTAAGCTGTAATATTATCCAGCACCGACTACTTCAACTGTATGGCCTAAAGCAAACTATTCAAAACCCTAATATATCTCATCTTCCAACAGAGATAACAGAGAAGGTAATTTACATCACAGTAATATTTCTCAACAGGACGCTAACCAACTTTCTCAACGAATGTAATCCTCTCATTAAAAAAGCCTTTCAAAATGTTATCACCAATTAACAAACCAATTTTGCTAATATAAACAGATCTAATTTAAACAAATCTAAACATTTCATAAAACATCACTGTATTGCATTATCTAACGTACTGCAAAGCTCTATTATCTTTGAAAAAAAAAAGAAAACCAACTCTAATATGACACTGGACACCAAGTTAGCAAAAAAAAAAAAGTTAGAACCAGTTTCTTTTCACTCTGGCAGCTCAGATGTTATTTACTTATGACTATTCCTGCCTGCACCACCATCTTTGAGTAGTCTGCTACTCTTCTGGATAATAACAGCTCATCCTTCAAATAGGACAAATGGGAGCTTTGTCATTCTTTTAACATATCGGGGTCTAACTTTTATCAACTCTGGTGGCCGTCTTCGTCCTTAGAAATTTGGTATTTTCAGAAAGAACATGAACTTGTTAGCCCAGAAAACAAGGAACCAAATTAAACCATGCTGTCCTCCTACCTGCTGTAATGCAACAAGAAAGCAAGTTACAGTAATCCAGTTGTCTTTAACAAATACAGCTGTGATGTAGGTATATTAAGGTACAGCTAACGCCACAAAAATTTTTACTGTTTCCATCTGAATTTTGATTCAATAGATATGCAAACACAATTACCCATACAACGTGAATTTCAGTAGATCAAACAATCGTTTTCATAGCCAAAAAAATACTGAAGAGCTGCATTTCATGGCTGAAGGAATACCAAAGATCATGCCTGAGCAGGAGGGTTGGACTACATGGTCTCAAAAGTTCCTTCCAACCTCAACAATTCTGTGATTCACCCTCTCCCGTCAGAGCTGGTATTGCTTGCTACATTAACTTGAGGGAAATCTGCCAATTTACAAAAGCTACAGGAAATTCTATTCACAAGTAATCTTGAATCTTGACTATGCACTAATTTTTTACTATTGTTGCTCTTTTCTCTTTTTCAGGATGAATAAATTTCACAAGGTCTTTCCACTGAGATACATTGCAAAAGACGCTATACTACAACATTTCCTAACAAACCTGGCAAAAAATAAAATTCTAATACTTTTTTTTAATGGTAAGATTATTGTTAATCTGAATTATTGGACCTGAGACATAAAGGTGGGTCGGTGGGCTGCTGATTTTCAGGTGGTGGGGGTTTTTTATGCGATTAAAAGACTGCAGATCAGAATTGCCTAGTTTAAAAGTTTCAACTGTCAGCCCTGTAAACTTCAAGACTTAAAGACGAGGCTGGGTCCCTTTCTTATCACAAACTGCCACTACTTCATAAAAAAACCAAAACCAAACGAAACCCACTGCAAGCCAAATGCAGGAAAAGAATCCCACTGTAAGCCTACTGTACAAAGGCATGTTTTCTACAGAGGTAGAACACATAGTTCTACCTGACAAGTCTTTGCCACATAGCTAGGAGTGAGAATAGCAGGATTAGGTGTTCATACACAACCTGCAGGACTGGCAGTTAGAAACACTGACTTGACTTTAAGCACAGTAAACCTGTCAGCAAATCTGCAATTCCTGCAGTGCTTTGGTGGGGAAAGAAAGAAACAGCAGAAGTATGTGTCTAAACTCATGAAGATACATCATGGTAGCTGATAAGGACAATCTTGCTCCAGCCACTTAAGGGCTTCCATTAAACTTTTGCAGATATCTAGAAAAGGGTGACTTGGACAGTCACCTCTGCCTTACAGAAACTCACGGTGTCTGCCTTGGACTCAGGAGAAGCCGAAACCTCACAGAAGCCTTACACTACTGGCCTTGATCACCTGCTGAATCCTGCCCCCAGGTAGATTTAGCTCCCCCTAAAATACCGCAGAGCACAGGGGATTCCAGTGAGTCCAGAACTGGACACCCGTTGCTCCTCAATATGCTACTTCCTGGAAAAGCAGCAGAAAGAAACTACTGCCCAATGAGGGATCCCCGTCTTGCCCACAGAGGTCTCTGATCATCTTCAGAGGCATACCACACATAACCTGTTTACCAATGTCATCCTAAGGTATTTCATTCCTGTGGAGTCGTCCTGTGGCACAGTTATGGAACTGATACAACTCAAATACTTTTTCCCACATATTTTTTTAGTTATTTCTGTGTCTTCCAAAGAGCAGATCCAAGTTCCTGACTCCTCTTGCAGCCTGGTGCAATGCAGAACTTGGGTGAAAGGGAATACCTGATGCTTCCATTGCTATAAAGGACAACACTAGTAGCACCAAGCACTTTTAGAATTTCTAAAGAGCAGTTACTAGAACACCACACAACCTCTTTAGTAAGTCCTGATTGTGCATCCATAGCTGTAACCAACTTCACCACAAAAAAGGCCTACAGATCTTGCCTACAATACAAAAGCCTTTCCATCATCTGTTCACCGAATCAACCTGACCATACAGCTCAGCCAAACAATGTACCGGTAAGCACCCTGCCACGCAGGATGGGCCACAGAGACTTGGTCGTGCATAGACTCCCACCGCTACCACCATCAACAGAATCTATTAAAACAACCGTGGGATTTCTGCAGCAAAAGCATTAATTCAATAATATTTTCCTATCAATAATTCTTACCAACACTTTACATACTAAGGCCTTGTTCTCTCATTTTATTTTAAAAATAGCTGTATTTACTGAAGAGGTTACAGATCTCATCCATTATTAGCCTTCTCCTTTAAATTACAAGGACTACAACTGTTTGCAGACTAAGAAGCATTCTCATTTTCTTACAGCAAAACCTGATGCGTTATCCATACCATAAAAGAAAGTCTGCATAGAGCCTATAGGGTTAACAAACCCCCACTGATGGTCACCAAAATTTTCAGCTAATGTCATGCAGTTTATAAGTGCTAGTTTAAATGAAGCACTCTGAAGAGAACATGCATGTGACATGCCATAAAACTGCTTTAACCAGGTCTAAAAGGTATGCAGCCAGAAAGCAGCCTGATTGCCAGTTTAGAAAGCATCACATATTTCACTGGAAAATACTATTTTGACATTAAAGATGTGTTTACCTTCCTTGATTGAGCTCACATCCTATTTAACAAAGCACTTAAATACAAATCAAATTAAGAAAGAGTAATCACAAAGCTTAAAAATACATTGCGTAAAGCAAAGTACGTGTTTGATGAGTTAATCAACCAGGACATAAACAAACTTCAGTCAGAGACAGGGAAACAATAAAGGGAGTGGAATTAAAAAAAAAGGAGGGGGGAGGGCAGGGTGGGATAATATCCTAGTGGTTATTCCTTTTTCTGCACTTTACATGATTTAACGTATCTTGGTATTTTAAAAGAGGTAACTTTAACATGCACAGTTGATTAATAATGTTCAGCATCTATGGTTACAAAAGTCAACATATTTTAATTTGAAGTGTCTGAAAATCTAGCTCACAGCCAGATCATGATAGCCTTTCTCAAAATATATACTCCATTACCATACATGTAGTTCCACTTGAAACGTTTGCACTGTCAGAAATTATTCAGCATGAAAAAAGGAGACTCAGACTCTGTACTGAAGCAGTATTTTAAAGCATAAATAGGCTCCTGTGTTTTCATGCCTTATCGCATTTTTGCACATTTAGCTAGCCCTGTGCAGCTCTATTTCTAGTTACTTTAGCACTCTCATATATGTTGTGTCTCTCTGTTCTGTTTGGAGATCTCTGCTCTTTTCTGGGCCAGAAAAAAAAATTGATGCAAATTTAAAACTACCTTCGATAGCATTCAAAACTCAAGCTTTTATTGAGGCTTTATAAACCGCCATTTAAAACTCTACTTTTCTTCAGCCTAAAACAAAGAGTTCCCCCTTAAGCTATGTAATTGAAACAATCTCAAACTGTTTTGAGATCTCTTTCAAGTTGTGTCTTGAACACATCAATCAACAAGTACTTAGCAAACAGTACAAAGGTGTGAAAAATCTTCTAAGACAATTTAGTAACATACAATTCAGTTGCTGCTGATTGGAAAAATCAGTCAGCAACTGAAAAAAGTAGGAAAGGACACAACTCAGAAGAAAAACAATCAAGCTGTTCAGCTAGTACCTCCATGTTAGGAAAGAGAGCACTACATGATCATACCCAGTTACACATAATTTTTTATTTAACTATCCACATCCTCCCCTTAAAACCCGTTCTTATTCAACACTAATCAAAACACATGTGACTGGAAACATGTCAACGTCTTCGTTAAATTCAATGGACCATCATTTGCTTCAATAAACAGGAAATTTAATTAAAACAGAAAAAACCTATAAATTCTACTATTTTATTATTTAAAGCTTGTTAGGTAATACGAGAGGCAGAGCACCGTGATGCGTAACACACACTTGGGTAGTATCTCAAACAAGCCTTACGCGTGTCACAGCATGTAAACACAAGACAATTCCTGTAATTCTACAACAACGTTACAAAACGCTAAAAAATCAAATCACATTAAATTAAAAAAAAAAGTGAGAACAGTTTAAGTTTTTCTTAATCCACAAACTCAAATTTGGTCTGCAGTGTTAAAGATTACCTTAACCTCACTTCCATCGGAGATAACACCTCTCCATTTGAAACATTTTTCCAGTGCAAAGCTTACCACTCCCAAAGGCACTGAATACCTGGGCGTCCTGCCTACCTCACAGTGTACAACCACTGTCCTGAGGTGGGTCTTTATTAGTGAATTACAGCTGTAAATAAACACCGCAGATCATACACAGAAGCATGGGTAAAAACCCAAAAGCAAAAAAACAGAGAAGCAGCACACTTCAGAAAATAATTCTGCCTTGCTTTAAGATATTTAAGAGCAGGGCAAGCCACAGGCATCGTTCAAGAAGAAAGCTTTGATTCACGCTGTAAAGAGCTGGAAGCAGTAGCGAACACAGCCACGCAGCACCTCCGAGAATAACATCGTGCTGCCTATGAAAGCCCTCACTCATTAAACCGCTCAGAGACCAGTTTGCCTACGTAAACACCCAGCCGGCAGGAAGCCTTCGTGCTAAAATGGCAGTTGAAATGCTTGCGACCTCACAGCGCCTCTTCCCCTCCTTGGGGGCTTTTTTCTCAGAAGGCACCACAGGGCGACACGATGCGATGCTCAGGAACAGCTGGGGCCACGCTGGCTTCCAGCGGGCAACATCCCCCCCCCGCCCTCCTGTTTACCGCCGANACACAGGCGAAGACGCCATTACAAACAGGCCCGGCCCGCCCGCCGCGGGGCGAACCCGCCCGGCCCCCGCCCGCGGAGCCGGCCGGACGCTGCCCGCAGTCGGGGAGAAACGCAGCCGAAAGACGACGGGCGAGGGCGCAGATGCGGGGGAGGCGCCGCTGCGGGTGCTTTTCGGGCTTTTTTACCTTCGTGAGTCTTGGCGATCTTCGCCATTTTGTCCACAGCGAACAACGCCGAGGCGGAACTGGCGCGGCCCCGCCACTTCCGTTACAAGGGGGGGGCGGCGAGAGCTCAGCGCGCAGGCGCGGCTGGGGGCCGCGGGCGCCGGGCGCAAGCGCAGTGCGCGCGCCGAGCAGACGCCACTCAGCCGTTTGGGCAGGCCTTCGGGCCGGGGGACAAGCCCCGCCCACCTGGCGATGGACGGCGCCGCCAGCGAATGGCAGCGCGGCTGAGCGGCACGGAGGCGGGCGCTGGGGGGCGGGTGCCGAGGGGACCGGTGACGGTCAGTCCCGCAGAGGGTGAGGGGCAGCGGGCGCGGCCCGGGATACGCTGCGGGCTGAGGCCCGGCATGGACCTGGAGCGGCCGGCTGGCAGCGGGGAGGGTGGCAGGGCGTCCCCCGCTGCCGCAGGAGAGAGGGTGCCGGCCTCGGGAGAAGCGGCGGCCGGGCGTCGGGAGAGCAGGACAGGGCTGGGAAGGCGCTGAGCCATTTGCGGTGCCGGGGCTGATGATGGGGGGGGG
>VXBO01010838.1:803475-826054 GCA_013400135.1 Rhinoptilus africanus | reverse complement strand
AGCGCCTCAGCTTCGGTGGCGGTTGGCTCTGTGTCGGTGGAAGAACAGACGATTTTCGGGCTATAAGCTTTCCTCTTCTTTGCTTGAGGCTGTTGCAAAACTTTGAGCAATCCATAAAAGAAATTAAAAACTGAGTGAAGCGCCCGGATGTTTTCCACTTCAGATAACAACAAGTTCTTTAACCCCTGATCACATGTAAGGCTGGCTGGAACAACTTGAGAAACAAAATGTGCTTTGGGAGAAGAGTTGGTCTTATAATTGGAAGAAAAAAGAACCAGCAGACATGAGAAAGTGTAATTTGAAAATCTTAAGGGGGGGGAGGGAAAGGTTCACCTGTTACTACAGTTAGCGGCAGTGCTGCTATGTTTCTTCCTTAAATTCAGAGTCTTGCTGTCACCTTCATAAAAACAGTGAAAAAGCAGGATAGAGATTGGTTCATGATGTCAAATTTCAAACAGTCATTTGGTGTAATTATTACTGTGCAATGATAGAATCAATTATCTTATTTGGACCACATTTCTGACTGTATGTCCTTTGTGTTTTAATCTTTAGCGTGTGTTTGCAAGATTAAAATAGTTAAATCCTGGTAAACAAAAATGCTGTTTTTTTAATGAATCTATTGGAGTCCTGAATTGAGGGCAAAATCAATTACTGGGAAGGGTGTGCAGTAGAAGGAAACTCATTAGGTAACTGGTTGCAACCCAAGTTTGAGAATGTTTCTAATGTAAGCTGGGAGAATCTTGGCAGCTGGCTTTAAGCAAGTGCAAGCTGAATCCAAACCGGTGCAGTATTATTTGTGGCCTCGAAGCTGGGTGTGCTTTCATGTCTCGCAGTTGTCATTGGTGTACGTTCTGTACCTCTTGTACACCCGGCGGCCCTTTGACTGTGCTGAGTAGCAGACTTCAAGGACTCAGGTGGTAAATTAGACTCTTGTGCTTATTCAGACTGAGGTGCTAATGAGGACACTTGTAGGCAATGCTGTTTTTTTCGGATGTGTCGACAAAGAATCTGAATGAGGTCAACTCATGTCTCACCGACCACCAAATGGCCACCAGATACCACTAACCTTATGGAAGTAACAGCTGGGATAACAACAAACACGACTGCCCTGGTGGCATGCTCTTACGGCTAATTTCAGTCATTGTAGTCGTGAGTTGGGAGATCCCTTTTTTCAAAAATACCTTGATCTTTAGGCTTCGAAAATTTTGCAGCTAGTAAAAATAGTCACTGAATACGGATCACTTACATACGTATACCATACACGAGTAAGTGCTTCCTTTTCATGTCATGGAGGTCAGGTGATACTGTGATCAGTGCCCAAATGTTTAGAGAGAAAGCAGCGAGTGGCAGGACCTGAATGATGCCAGTGAGAGCAGTGCGAGTGGGTCTGGTTGTATTTACCGTCAGAGGATAAGTACAGAGTTGGTAGGTGTGCCTGAATTCTGGTATGGACTTTGCTTTTCTTCTGTGGCCTTGATCAGGTTCACAAAAACATGTGTGACAGTCCACTGAAATCCCTGCTTTTGTGATTTCTTGATGATGAAGTGTGCTTTCCTGAACTGGTACTGAGCCCAGCACGTTCTTGGAGCATTTGTTTTTCTTCAGATAAAATCGGGAGAGGAATGAAGTCTCACCACGTTTGTTAGCATTATAACCTCTCTTAACCTTGTGTTCCTTCAATGGCGATATAATTGTGAAAAGGACATTGTCTTACAGCAGCTAAAAGATTGTTTTTCAGCCTTGTAGCTGAAACAAGTCTAGATAAAACTATATGAAACAATATACTGCTGTAGCATTGCAGTACAAAACAAACCAAGAGAAGAAACCTGGCAACTCAGTTGGACTGTGTACTATATGTAGCCCCAGATGGAGAAAGTGATTTAATTTAGCTCTGCAGAATGAAGTCTGGTCCAAACATTTGAACACTTTCTATGAATCTGGTTGAGGCAGCTACAGTGTTATTGGCACCCTTCCAGCCTTTCTGCCAAAGCAATGCTTTCCTTAACAGTCTTGTCCAGTCTGTGTGGGGAAAAAACAGAGCATGTCTACATCCCTTGAGATACAGCTGCAAATTTTTGCAGACCTTGTTGTCTAAAAACTTTTAAAGTCAACCCATTCTTTTTTTAATTTTGACACCATACTTCTGCCCATCTTCAGTAATACATTTTCAACTGCAGTGATTACAGTCTGTGTTGTCAGTCATCTTGCTTTGTATTGCTTTGTTGCTTCTTTCTTTTTTAAAAAAGTCTCAGTCTGTACAGATTGTTTCTCATCAGCTGATGGTGATGATTATTTTTCTCTACGCTCAGTACCAATTTATTATTTGCCTGTCTCCTGGTACTGTGACCATATAAGCTAATGGGGTCAGTCTCAGGTTACTACCGTATTTCTTTAGAATTCAAGTTATGTTGATTTTTAAAGAACATGCTAATAATAATTGTAATCGTTTAAAATTTGTAATTTGCTAGACTACTTCGGTGGTTAGTAAAAAAATGTATCTCTCAGTTCATTGTGTTTAAAAAAACCATAACAAAACCAACAAAACAACCAAACAAAACACCAAGCAAACCTATTGCTAAGTGGGGAAGGTTGGTTCCAGTTTTGACTGTGTGAATCCAGAACTACCATCCTGATTGTTTAACTAGAGAAAGGACAGAAAAAGACCTAGATTGCACTTTAGCTTGCATTTGTAGAAACACTGAGAGCAAACAGTGGCATTTTAAAATTCCTGGTGCTAAAAATCAGTGCTTTGAAGGTGGCATTTTGCTTCTTAATTGACTTGATCTGGGGAAAATCAATAATTTAGCAGAACAGACTTATTAATCACAATGAATATTTGTTAGACTTTAGTGTAGATTTTCACAAAGAGAGAATACTGAGGTGCAGTCTTAGAATTACTATCATTTTTAAAGGTAATTTGTTAACTTTTATTTATGAAAAGACTGTGTCCAAAGTTTTGCATGATATTTTCTGAAGGGAACTTTGAAAGCTGGGTAGGCAATGTACTTTCTGAAGGGACTTTCACAAGGAAACTGTCCTTTTAAGAGAAGGAAGGCAGCAGATGGATTATGGCGGAGTTCAACTTTGTATCTCCAAGTGGAACCTTCTCTTGTTTGTGTATTCCAAAAGGGTAAAGTATTTCAGACTATGCCTTGATTTTGCTATTAAGAAAGCCTGTTCTGCAAGTTAAGTGCATGTGAGGCTTGTACATGAACTCAGGCTGCCATGGAGGCTATATTTAACGAGAGCCTTTGTATTTCACTCTGCCAGTTACTTTTCTCGTGACTGGGGACTATTTTTAGTTTCTCCTAAGGGGAAAAAAAAAATCCCCCTTGTGTTTTTAACAGTTTGTGCACTGTTACAAGCCTTCGGTTTTCCATCTGAATATGACATTTTCTGGAATGTTATACAACTGATTGTTTGTCTCCCCTGAATGTGTTGTTATTTGTTTTGCTGATATGAAACACATCTGAAAGCGTTTTCACTGTTGCAGGCACTTGGCTTCTTGTGGTATTCTGATGACCAGAGTTTCTCCTTTGCAAGTACCTGTAATGAGCCATACCTTTTCAAGAACTTTCTTCAACATTGCTGCTCCGCTAGTAAATAAAAGAAAAGAATATTCTGAAAGAAGAATTATAGGGTTTGTATAGAAGTGTGGAAAAGAGAATTTATATGCTTATTGATTTTGTGTTTGCTGTGATTAATCTGAAAGGCTAGGACCTCAAAGACTGAGCGTCCCTGAAGACACGTGCCCCTATGACTTTACCCAAATGGAGACAAGGAAGGAGTTTTGACTTTCAGAATTTGTAGAGAGTAAACTTTTCCAATCTGAAATTGAGTATATAAAAAAAAAAGTCAGAACCCAAACCCCTTGCCCCATAGAAAGAAACAGCATAAATAACCTTTCTGTTCCATGACAAAACAAAACAAAACAACCTTGAAAGGGAAGCATGCACTATTAATTTCATCTGGTGAAATGGGAATAAACCAACAGTTGTGAAAACTCTGTTCCCTTCTGTCTCACATACCTCTAAAAGTTTGCACTTACGTTATGTTGTACTTCTCACTTCTTGAGATTTTCTTCTTTCTTTAAAAGAAGGAAAATAGTTAATTGTGTGATGAAGAAATTTAGTCACATAGAAAAAGGTTTTGAAATCCTGTTTGCCTTAAAGCTAGTGGGAAAATTCCAGTTCATTTAATGAGACTGCCATCTACCCCCAGTCTCTGGTCCACAAGAGTATGAACTATTTGTTTATTAGCATAATTTTTTGACTATGCTTAACACTCAGTTATGTGATAGTTCTTGAGCTGCAATGGATTTTGCATAGGCACTTAGAGAGAACCTTTGTCCAATAGTACTCACTGTTGAGTACTGTTGAACAAACGCTTCATTTTAAACACAGATGGAATTAGGCATGTGCTTCAATTCTTTTCTGAGTCAGAACTAAAAATTAAAAAGCATAGATATGTAATTCTTTGCCATGTTACAGTAGAATGAACTAAAATGTTGCCATCATAGTCTTTCATGCAGTTGCAATATCCTGCTTGAGCAGGGGGGCTGGACAAGATGACCTCCAGAGGTCCCTTCCAACCTCAGCCATTCTGTTATGCTGTGAGGTTTCTCCATTGCATGTATTTTTTAATGAAGTTTTTTTTTATTTGGACTAAAGTAAGGAAAGTAGTGTTCCTCTGTTTAATCCTTGTGAAATATAGTACTTTCATTTTGATACATCTTTTCTTGGTAGCCATGAAGTGTGGATTCCTTATGTGGAATATCTAAGATCTACCTAAATGAAGACATGTCTGTGCTGGAAAAACTTTTTTTCCATTCAAAATGTATGCATATTTACCTGATATTGCAGAAAGTATCAGACACCAGGTTCACTGTTCACTAACTTTACTGCTGGATGTCATGTGGTGTTTTGCATCTTTATGCAAAGACTTTTACCAGTTCATTACCTTTTTTTTTTTTTTCTGTTTTTAATTTCCAAAAACAGTGGTAGCCTTTTCAGGTAATTGTATGTTCACCTTCCAAACTGACATTTATACCATCTTTGAAACTTTTTAATACTGAATTTGAAGTTGAAATACCTTGTAAATAATGTTTTGTGTTTCTTTTTCAGGTATTCTATGCAGGAAATGTATGAAGTTGTTGCTCTTGTGGAGAATTACAAACTATTTGTTCCTTGGTGTAAGAAGTCAGATATATTATCAAAGCGCTCTGGATACTGCAAAGCACAGCTAGAAATAGGATTCCCTCCTGTAGTAGAGAGGTATACATCGGTTGTTACCCTAGTGAGACCACATTTAGTTAAGGTAACTCATTTTTTTCTTTTTTTTTTTTTTTTTACTCCTTTATTTTTTCTTAGCTCTGACTTTCTGTAACTTTTGTTTGTTGAAATTAAAATAATTCATTGGTGCTTCAAAACAAAACTGGAAGTTTTGCTGGAAGTGCTTTGTGTGGCTCAAAGCTTGTGTTGCTTTTGTTTAAAGACAGGTTAACTGGAGAGAATTTGAATGTGCTTTTAAAACATAAGCTGCCAAACGAGGCGGAGGAATTGCTTTTTAATTTCCTTTTTCTGGAGAAACTTGCAGCCATTAATGAGGATATATCATTTTTGTTTGGTTTTGTTAAAATTTTGTCCAAGCCTTTCTGCTGACTTAAAAGTTATCTTTGACAACTGTAGCTTCTTACGCCTTAGCAAAATTGATATCTGTCATTACTTTTCTGGCAATTTTAACTAGCTAAAATGAGATGTCTTAAACTTAAGTATAGGATCTACTTAAGAACTTGTTATTCTGTGTAAGATAGCAGAGTTAATTTAAAGCTCATTTTTTAGATTTAAGTTGTTCATAAGAGAAGCAGTTGTATTTCTCCCCCTTTCTTCTTTTCAAGAGCAATAGTTAAAAATATCAAGGGAGAAATTTTAGTTGACGTCTGGATCTTCTGACTAGTTTGCCTTGCAAGTTCAAATCTGTTTTGGTCAGGAACAGCTCAGATGGATTGTAGCAAAACTTCCTCTCCCTTCATGTGGCAGATACTGACCATTTTTGGGGAGAGCTAGTTTCTTAAGTACAGGGGAGACATGAATTGGAAAGGGGATATGCCAAGGGCTTTTATTCAAGGCACTTATTCTGGAAAGAAAAATAGATCTTCTTCCCTTTATTAAGAAAGTTGAACAGCTACAATGAAAATCTGCATTTTACATGCTGACTGCTTTCCTTTTCTACTCTTCCCTGGCAAGCCTGGCTTTTTTCTTTCACATAGCTATCAGATTGGCTTACTAACTCTTTTTCCCTCTGATTTACTCAAAAGAGGATTTTATGTCTCAGGAAAGATCATGGAAGTGGTAAGGAGAACCGTTTCTTTAGATTTCTTCCTCCTAGATTTGTTAGTATTCTCTCTGCTGGTATTATTTTTCCTATAAGTTTACATTATGTTCATATAACTGTAGGAACATTTCTTGAGAAGTGACTGTGTGTTTGGACTACTTCACTGTCCTCAGAAATAACTCTGGGCAAAGGCGGCTTGCGTGATGGTCTAGCATAGCAGGCTACTGGTAGCGACAAAATGAGCATGGATTTGTTGCTTACGGCAGCAGTGCCTGAGCAATGGAAAAATTATACTGGTAGCCGCAGCTCTTGCCACAGTGGAAAGCATGGAGTGAGTTTGCTACTTATAAGGTTGGGAGCAAGGAGGTCATGCTGGCAATTTTCCCATTCTTCCTGCCCTTTTGTCAGTAGCAGGAAAAGCGTGCCCAGATCTTCCTCTCCGATCTTCCCTCTACTCCTCCCCTTTCTTTTGTAGAAGTAGCAAGGCACTGCATCTCATTCCTGGGCAGAAAAATGTAGGTATTTTTGTGCTGCTGATTAGTCTTTCAGATGGCTTACCTTATCGCTGCTTTCAAACCACGAGGAGCACGTATTCATCATGGGTAGTCTCCTTGGAGCAGAACTGCTTGTGGCAATAGTAAGACCTGTAAAAAATGAGTTAAAAGCAGTTACAGAAATTCTTTCTAGAGATTCCAAGATAACTGAGGTGATGTATTTGGATGATTTTGAAGTATGTGTCTTTCACTCTTTTTCTGTTTTAAATATAGCCACACAAAATTAGCTATATGTGCTAAAAGCAAAATGAATGAAAATAAGGACCTTATTGTCATGAAAACTATGAAACCAGCTACTGCAAGTACTTTATTGTTTTAAAGTAGGATTGTGTGCAAGCACTCCTGAAATGTTAGTGAAGTATGGCTTGGTGGTAACTAAAAGCCAACATATAAGTTGATTATGGGCTTGAGTATGTGGTCTTACTGGCCTCATGGTAGCTCCTGACAATAGTACTTTGTGACAGAAGAATTTTGCAGCTTGTCTTCAGTCAGGTTTGTTTTGATGCTAAGCATTCCTGTAGCCCAAGACTACCAGTCTATGTATCAGTATATGAAACATCCTGTATGTGTAGTGAAAAAAAGCCCCCCCAAACCCCAGTAAATATCCATATCCTTTGCTTAAAACAGTGTTGCTCAAAATTCTGGTATATAGCATTAGCATTAGTGTTCTATGCATCATGCTAGAGATATGACTGTCAACACAAAAATTTTTCCTCTCCCTTGAAATGGATGTATTCAATTACTTTGCTGTGGATGACACTGTGCAAATAGGATCTTATGCTGGCTGCGCTATAAGAAAACATCTAACTGTGCCGTGACCTTCACTATCTAACAAAATGCAAATGCAAACTTCAGTAATACCAATTTGTCACATCTGTAAAAGACTAATTATAGCTTGACTTCTTAAACTTTCTTTAAGGCATCCTGCACAGATGGAAAACTATTTAATCACTTGGAAACAGTGTGGCGTTTCAGCCCAGGTATCCCTGGTTATCCAAGGACATGTACATTGGATTTTTCAGTAAGTACTGTAATTAAGACTACCACATGCTTGGAACAGGGTCTAGGAACAGTATCTTCAACTGTGGGGTTTTTTTGTTTGGTTTGTTGGGTTTTTTTAATGGCTGGTACTAATTTTTTTTAAATGTAGTCACACAGAAAACAAGTTAATCTTAGTCACTCCTATCAAAAAAAAAATTTTGCAAACCATACCACATGGAAACCTGTAGTGTCCTTTAGAGTCAGCAGTCTTCCATGAGGTGTCTGCTTCTCATGAAATAGTCTAGGGATTGGATCTCCCACCATATTCCTCATCATACAATTCTAAACATGCTGAAGTTTTGAGACAATCAAATACAGAGAAACACTAAACATATTTTGCTATTTCCTTTAATTACTCTACAACCTAAGTGCTTCTGGTACCAGAAAGTAGGTATTCTCCCTTCTGTCCTGTTTGGACTGCAGTTTGGTCAATTTAATTTCCTGGCTTCCAATTTTACTCTTTCATGTATTTTAAGTCTTACTTCTTCCTTCTATAATAAAGGCCTAATAGATTTTTGCTGTCTTTCTACTCTGTGGTGGGATATCAGTGCAGCTCAAGACTATTACTCTTTAAATCTAGTATCTGATTTAGCCTGCTACTCCTAGAGCAGTTGTTTTCCACTCAAGTTACTGCTTTTCCATTTTGTCCATTTAGTTTGTCATCACATTTTTTTTTACATTTCATAGTGTTAAATGTAGGTGTTGCACTGAGTCAGAACAGGCTACAAAAGTACACAGAAATAGGTTGATCCTGCTGCCATCTACTGGGATACTCTACTTTAAAAGTTATCTTATGTAAATAGGAGAAAGAGCTCTTGGAGTATTTGTAAACTAGCATATTAATCTCCTTTAGCTGATAACTTTCAGCTTATTGCTGTGTTGCGCTTCATAGCGTTCAACAGTAAAAAGGAATCTGTAGACACTCAAATACATTTCTTATGGGATTTACATGTTAATTTGCTTGTGGTATTTGAATTTCTCCAGGCAAAAAAATGCTAGTTCCTGCTACTGACCGGTACATAAACTAGCTTTTAACCCAAGCTATAAATCAGTTGAGAGAACTTGAATTAAGCAAATGTTTAAACCCTATAATCTAAAACTGAATTTGTGAGGAAAACTTTTCTCCAACACTCTTCCCCTGCCCCCTCCAGCCCCAAAGATACCTTTTGACTTTTCAGGAAAAGAACTTCAGTTAAAGGGCGTCAAAACTGGACTTAAAATGGACGTTTTCACTTTCCTGGGGCAACACTATGGATACCTGCTACTGCCTACCCCATTTTGAGGTAGAAGAGGCAGATGTAGGCAGCTGAGCAGGGGGCTGCCGCACAAAGGCCAGTCCTTAAGGGCTCTAACCCCTGCTGGTTCCGGACTGCTGCGGTGCTTGCCTCTGGGCCTGCACAGGTAGGGATGACAAGGATTTCACAACAGACTTCTCAAAACGCACTGCGCAATTACAGATACTTACAAGAGAAAACTTGGATTTCAAGAATGTTCACTTGCTTTAGAAAATGTAATTTGAGTTTTGGGTTATGCTGGTTCCCACAAGCTACTGCATCACTGTTTTGCCAGCCGGATGGCCAGGAGACACATACCTACAGCAGGGAACTTCTCTAGTTTGGTTTCGGCTCATAAATGATTTGGTGTATAGATGGAAGCAGAGCACCATTTTCACCATCTGCAAACTTTGTAAATGTATACCGTAGCTCAAGTCTTGCACAGTTACTGAGAGTGATGCCAAACTCATTATCCCTGCTCTGCAGAACTGTAGGTGCTCCACACAACAACTCTCAGACTTTCAAAAGGCACATTAATTTTACTGATGCTTGAGGTCAAGCAAATGTAAACGAAGCTATACCTGGCCTACAGTCCAAGGAGTTTAATTACTTCTGTGTGACTGTTCTGCAGTTAATATGCATTATGCATAAGCAACTTGAGAGGAGCTGTATTTGCTCCATTTGGCATTTAATGTGCTGACTTCTCAGGAAGGACAAAAATACTTAAATCTCAATCCAAAAGACATGCTATAGCAGGAGTGATAAAATGACAGAAGAGCAACCCTTTTCTTTTCCTGAAAATTCTGTAAGCATTTTGGGAAGCTATGTATTCCACAGCAGTGTGATTCTATAGCCTTAGGGGAATGTTACTTAACCAGACCAAAGGCCAGCACAGCACAAAAGCATAATTGAAGGCTACTTAACACGAAAGTGACCAGTTTCTTTTGAGGATGGAGAAAGTGGACTCCCTGTGCCCCTGCCGTAACTGTTACCTACTACAGTAGCTGCGGAACCGCAAGATTCAGTTGCTAAAAGAAAACATAGAAGTTCCGAGCCCTGCAGTGTGTCTGTACTCTGACCTGAGCTGCCCACCTCAGGACAGCAAAGAGCGAGAGTGGGAGGGTTCAGGTAGGAGATACATCACACACAAGAAATTTGTAGCTTTAGTCAGTAAATTGCCGTTGTTTGAACATATTGTAACTACAGCTACCAAGATGGAAAAACTGCTTTAAAATGTTGGTATTTAATAGGTTACTATTTCGAGCCTCTTTCAAATGCCTCTTGGGTTTGCTCCAGCTTACCTGTAAGTCTGCTGGATTTTCTTCAGACAACTTTTGTCCCCAAGTCAATTTTGTGCGCAAAGTGACTAAGTTATTGTTTATCAGTAGCTTTTCATTATTCCAAATCTTCTACTTAGGTTTTATGAAGTAAAGTACAGTTAGTTTAGATAAATGAGAACTGAACAAAATGATTCTTCTAATACAAAAGCCCAGGGAGACAGTTCCCTGACCAAGGAATGGGGCTTTTCTTCAGACACACTCACCCATAGCTCAGTTTTAGCTGTTCTGTCTCCCACAGCTTATTGCAGACTAACTGGAGATTCTGTAATGAACTTGTGTGTTTGTAACAGCATTTTACAGCAACATTAGATACAGGAAAAACAATTATTTTCTATTTTCTTAACAGGTTTCTTTTGAGTTTCGTTCACTTCTACACTCAAAACTCGCTACGCTATTTTTTGATGAAGTGGTAAAGCAGATGGTGGCTGCCTTTGAAAGAAGAGCATCCAAACTCCATGGCCCAGAAACAACCATACCTCGGGAGCTAATGCTTCATGAAGTTCATCAGACGTAAAAGGGAAAACTGTAACGACCTCCATTATAAACTTGTTTGTACACTTCATTTGTACAAGAGGTGCCAGGCTCCTCCTTCGGGGCATCTATTTAATGTCCGAGCTTTGTGTGCGACTTGATACTGTACAAAACACACCTGTCCAGCCAGATGTTTGTAGAATGTTCAGACTGGGATTGAGTGCAACTTTAAGTGTTATCAGTAACAGACAGTCGTCAGCTACTGTAACACAGGATGTCTCAGGCTGCCGATTATTAACTTGCCAAGCGGCTTGTATAATCATAGTCGAAGTTCTGCCTTATCCGAGCTTATGGGTTTTTTTCAGCATTGTAACATATTAGCTCAAGTTTAAGTGATTAGTAGCGTGAGTGTGACCTAACAGCATCCACTCGGCCACCCCTGGCCGAGTGGAGGAAACCGACTTTCTGGCTTTGGGGAGCACGGAGCAGTTTGCCAAGCATTGAGCGGCAGGTGCTTTTAATCCAGACAAATGACAAGGGTAAGTCAGGAGTCTCCAGCTGCTGTGGAATTCTGGCCAGCAACTGCAATAGGAAAAACAACGCAGCCTGAACACTCTTGACTTTTCAGAGGTTAAAGGTAAGGGTCACACGTAACATAAGGGGGACTGTCAGTTGAGTGCGGCAGTTTCAGCTATAGCCAAGGGGTTCTTAGTTCTGGCCACTTACAATGTGTAGTGGCCTGGGAGGCTCTTTCACTGCTAGGTGTTGCAGCTAGGTTATGCTGGATACATCTCAGCTAATGGCAACTGGGCCCAGTTACAACATGCCTTTAAACCAAGTAAATAAACGCTCTCTCTTTGAGAGCTAGGGCAGGGAAGCACAGCGTTGTGTGTGGCAGTGCTGCCCCCCTGGAAGGAGGGAACAAACTCCCCTCCGCTCACTGTGAATAAAGCCCACAAAAGGCCAGTTGTCATTAGAAGACGTACAATAGAGAGCTACACTTTAGCTCTTAGCTTTATTTCAGTACCACTTAATTAGTCCATTATGATGGTGGCGCCTGTTGATTACACTTGTTTTCAGCAGTTCTATTCTTTACATTAATATTCTCTTTCCAGTTGCTGAAGAAACAGAAGTGAATTAAGTTTGAGCAGAGTTTAAGTGCTCTCTATATGCTGCTTTGCATCACCAAATTTCTCTACTGGAATAAGGTGAAGCTGGTCCTTTCTCCAGAGCGTCCACTACAGAGTAGTGCATGAAACAACCCAGGAAGGGATGTTTGAGACCACTTAAGATACTTTTCCAGAAAGAGCAAATGAACTGTCCTTCACCTGTCCTGTCCGAAGGATAGTTCTTATTAAAGGCAGGAAGCTGGGGAAAGTGACAGCTGGATGAAGAGGTCAGTTTTAAAGCACTGAGAAGTTGTAAAGCAATTTTGTTTGTTGAGACAGAGCTAAGCGTATACAAGTTTGGGGACACCGCTGTTTTGAAGCTGTAAAAGCAGAGTTGTTAAAGCAGGCAGAAGAGACTAAGTTTCAATGCCATTAGCCGTGCCAGGTCAAAAACCACAGTAGGTGGCAAATAAAGCTGTCATTTTTAAGGGCAAAGCAGCATCTAGTGCAAAGCAATTCAAACTAAATCCTGGAGCCCATTACCAGAAAGGTGTAAGACAAGACTGGAGGTAACCACGTGCTACACCCGAGGAAGAGGAGTATTTAAAAACCCACAACCCTTTCTCAACAGAGACTTACCTGTTTCGAGCCCTCGGGGCACATTTCCTCCCCCGGTACTGTGAAAGGGCCTGTTCCCACAGGTGAAACAAGCGGCACAGACACAGGGCAAAATAAAGTCAGTGCACATGCCTTATTTTTCATAGCATTGTTTAATATTTCAAAGAACTGTACTGTCAGTCCAGCTTCAGTATTTCTTACCAAAATTAAAGTCACTTGTATTGCTGAGAAACATTCCAGACAAAGGAATGTTTCCTGGAGGGACGTGCCCTGTTGTTTCCAAGCATAAGCATCAGATTTCCACTAAATCTCAGAAGTAGGAGGCTGTCAGGGTTTCCCATGACTGTGGCTTTGTGTGCAGATGAATAAGGTGATACATTTCATATCTTTTGAGCAGTTTGTTTTATTACAGAAAGGTCACATAACTGTATATTTGCCTACTTTGTCTAGTCTTACGCACAGTGGCTTCCAAGTTCTTCCTAGTACTGGCAAGCACCAGTAAATTCTGAAACAGAATATCAAGTGCCTTAACTTTAAATTGGGACCTTGGTAGATGGATCTTGCACCCAGTTATCAGGAATGTACAAATGTCTTTATTCAAAAAATACAAAATAAATTATCTGTAGGCATGGACAATGACTGTAAACAATTACACGTGTTAAATGAAATCCAGTAACTGATGGTTACAGTGATTCTTTTAAACACCAGCCTCACTTCAGTCACTATCCACCCTCCTGCACTGACAGCTCAAGTTTTTAAAAGTCGGAACTGTCAGTGTTGAACAGCACAGCTCATGATGCTTCCCTGTCCCAGGAATTAGAACATGCCGCCTCCCATTCCTCCACCCATCCCGCCCATCCCTCCCATTGCCGCCTCCTTCTCTTCTTTAGGCGTTTCGGTCACCACAGCTTCCGCTGTTGATAAGAGAGAGGCAACACCTGCAGCATCCATCAGAGCAGTTCTCACAACCTAAAAATAAGACAGACATAACTTAATACCTGCTGACCGTCACGGGAGCTGGGCGGTGGGAAAGCTGAGAATTACAGGCTATTTCAGGTTACCTTCGTTGGGTCTATGATTCCTTTTTCCACCATATTAACGAAGTCCCCAAGCATTGCATCATAGCCAACTTCTGACGGACTCTGCAGGATTTTTTCAACTATTAATGATCCTTCAACACCTGCATTCTTTGCAATAGTCATTGCTGGGATTTTCAGGGTTCTCTTTATTATTTCAATGCCTGTAAGAAAAAGGATGTTTAGAATGCCAGCCGACAGATACTGCTCCTATTGCCAAGGCATTCACTCGTGCTGGAGATCAATATAAAGAGAGAACCCTCTGAGCAAGAACACGAGCTATTTTGATCAGTTCCAGACAGGAGAGTTCTCTGCTACTCAATGTTTGTCAACATATTAGATTGCTGTAGGATCTTCACAGGTTTTAGTTGTACTTCTGCAGAAGGCCGTAAGGAGATTAACACGGCACAAAGCTTTTGTCCTTTTGATTCACCACACAATCTCTTAAGCATTCTTGGGTTTTATGTCTGTCAGCAATGGCTCTAACAGTCACCTCAATTCTCCTTTAACGGTTTGCAATCCTTCGCAGGCAGTACTGCTGCTTTGCTGTTACTGGTTCTTTCACATCCCAGTCAGGGTCGCAGTGAAAGCTCCTCGCCATACCAAGGGGATGTGAAATTCTAAAGATCAAGTAACTAAAACCTCAGAAAGCCGCCTGTAGTTAATCTTATAAAGCCTCAGGAGGAAAGAAAGTCTATTCTTAACACCCTCACATTCACATAATTTACTTACCGATTTTCTGGTCTTCGTTGGCTGGAACTAAGGCATCTAAAGCTGGAATGCAGCGAAGCAATGCACAGCCACCACCTGGAACGATGCCCTCCTCCACAGCGGCACGGGTGGCGTTCAGGGCGTCGGTAACTCTGTCCTTCTTCTCATTCACTTCAACATCACTTGTGCCACCCACCTACAAGAAGCAAGTCACACGTCAAGGTCCACAAGGAGCCTGGGTGGGAGAGCGCTGCTGGCTATGAACTGCTGCTGCAAAATTCAACAGCCAACTTCAAGCGCCAGAAAGCAAAGCCAGGCTCTCCCACGCTAGCAGCACTCAAGAAGCCCAAATACACACTTCCGGTTAATTATTTCATCAAGTTCTTAGTACCAAGGTGTGGCACTGCAAGAAGCCAAATTCCTTAACCCAAACTAACTGCTGAGATTATGAGACAACCACACAGTTGTAACTCAGATTAGCAACGAAGGACTTTCCTAACAAGTTTAACTGCTCACCTTCAATACTGCTACTCCGTCAGACAGTTTGGCCAGTCGCTCGTTCAGCTTCTCTTTTTCATAGTCACTTGTGGTAACTTCTAGCTCTTCAATGATTTCTTGAATACGTTTCTCAATCTGAGCCTTTTCACCCTTCCCCTTTAGAAGCATGGTGTCGTCTTTTGTCACAATGACCTCTCCAACTTTACCGAAGTCATGAGGCTGAATGTCCTCCACATTTAGGCTCAAACCCTCTTCTCCAAACACCTGAAACAAATTATGTGAAACGTTAGAATTCACGGCTTCTCCATCTGTGAAATTTTTATTCATAGACGCGCAAACAGGCAGAGCAGGCTAACAGTGCAGCACAATCGCGCTACTGCAGCTGAGCCGAACCAACTCTCCCCTTCTCCTAACGGAGCCCAGGCACGCAGGTACCTCACACAACAGGGAGCTGCCACCTTCTCACCCACAACTGACTCGGGTACTCACTGGTTCAGAGTAGAAAGTAGAGTTGCGTTGCAGAGTTCTCTCCGTATTTTGAGAAGTTGTGAGTATTGGCACTAAACTCACTTTACAATAGAGTTTGCAACTTTGTGCTCCAGTTAACCTAACGTTTTATTGCAATAACCACCTTTGGATCCCAGTATCATGCTGGGATTTTAAGCGTGTATTAAAAAAAGCAGCGTGAAGGGACACCAATCCACACATTAGCTATTTGGGAAGTTGAGTGCAAAAGAGAATTACCCAGTCTGTTCAAAACTTTTAAAAGAATTGTATGTGCCATACTGAAGTCTGGGCAATTGTGGGACAGTAAGTTTTGTAAGGCCACCAGAAAGCTTTGCTATTTCTAAGAAGTTTCCTTGATGTTCCTCCTCCTTCCCCTTAAGAACATAAATGCTACAAGGAAGTTGTGTGTAACTGCGGTCAGTTAAAAGGACATGCTACTCATGGTCGGTCAGGGCTGTATTACACAGCAATATCCGCATTAGAAAAAAAAAGTTATGTCAATTCAAGCATTAGTGTAACTGTTACATTTGTGAAAGGACACAGCCTGCAAAACAGCAAATACAAGCCACGGACCTAAAAATACACGTTCTCTTCCTCTTTAAATACTATTAGCAGTTCTTGGAGCAAAAAGCCAGTCAAAACATCATTACTTACAGCACCACCAGTAGCAATTGCCATATCCTTAAGCTGGTTTTTCCTGTTGTCACCAAAACCTGGTGCTTTTACAGCAACAACCTGAAGGCCAACTTTCAGTCTGAAGAAAAGAACACAGAACGCGTGTTCAGAGGAGTCTGCTAACAGCAGTCAGTTCACTACAGCTCCAACTACCGAGCAAACAGGGAGACCTTCATGAACTGAGCTGGTCTGGCTCAGAAAGGTAGTCGGGAAACAACTGAAACTCTGTCCGAACTGATGCACCATTCAGATGTACCGCTACGTACAAAAGGTGCTGTTTCTTCAGTACTGGTAAGAGAACAGACAACAGTACTGCACCGCAGCAAATTCAAACACGTGCTTTTGTATGTCTTCCTTTAAGAGGATGAAAGCACACACAAAAAAGCAGTATTTGTCTAGAAGTATGGATTTCAAGCCTCACCTGTTCAAGACTAGAGTGCTGAGTGCTTCTCCATCAACATCTTCAGCAATAATGACCAAAGGTTTGCGGTGAGAATTGGCAATTTCAAGAGCTGGAACTATGGACTGTACACTAGAGATTTTCTTTTCACTGATTAAGACGTAAGCATCCTGGAATTCACATTTCTGCCCTGCAGAAACAACAGGCGTTACCTGAACAATCCCATGATAGAAACATACCAAGCATTCTCTCTTAAACCGAAGGAGCGACTTTGGAGCAACTGTTGCACTTCTCAGTGGCATTAAAGAGAGACAAGTTGTTTTCTCCAAGACTCCACTTTGAATTCTGCATCGCCCTGGAGTGTTGCAGGGCCAGCCTGGTGTCTGCATGGACACTGTCCACACTTAAAGAGAAAAAACCCCCAACCACAGACTCCAAGTTTTTACCAGGAATTAGAAGTTTCTGGTGGGGAAGGACCCCCCTGTGCTGCTGCCATGGTAGGCAGCGTAACAGATTGTAAAGTCTCTGTACCATTATTTCTAACTTAAAAGAGTCATTGCAAGGGATTTGACAGGTGTTACTGTTAACTCACCTTTGGTTGTATTAATAAAATACGGAGAGATGTAGCCTCTGTCAAATTTCATACCCTCAATGATTTCCAATTCATCATTTAGAGTTTTTCCATCCTGTTTGGATGCAAGAAAGTCCACATTAAAGACCCTTCATTTACTACCAAAAGCACAAGCATATTTTTAACATCCTATACACAACAGAATGAAAGGCTGTTTTGTGTCCCTCCCCCTTCAAAGCAGAAGTATTGTAAGAGGGGACAGCAATCAAGCCCCAATCCAAAGGAGCTGGAGAGGGAGGAGTGATGGTGAGATACCATCTGTGAGCAGCAGCAGCTACACCACACGCCACAAAAGCCAGCCCTAACTGGAGAAGAGACAGTCGCTTTGCCGTTCGTCCCTGTGTTGGTCAGTTCTTACCTTGACAGTGATTACACCCTTTCGTCCAACTTTCTTCATTGCATCAGAGATGATGCTGCCAATTTCTTGATCTCCATTTGCTGATATTGTGGCAACCTGAAACAGTAAGCCATTTAATCTCATTTCACAATGCAAGTCATTTATTTCCTCACTATAAAGAAAATCAGGACAGGCATGTTCAATTGTCACACTGCCTGACAAGACAGGGCAGAGCCGACTGTAGCACACCCGCACCAGGACCCCAGAACTCCGTCAGAAGGGCTAACGGCCCGTGGGCAGCTCAAGCCCAGAAGACCCCGTGCGCTGGGCTGAGGCAGCGCTCACAGGCCACCTCCACCTGCAGCCACGGGGGGAAACGCGCCATGAAGGCCAACACGGCTGGTGCCCGAGACCCAGCTGGGCACCCACCCCCACTTCCCACAGCAGAGCTGCCGCACCCCCAGGAGTCCACCATCACTGCCCGCCCACAAACTCATCTTTGCTCTCATCGATTCTTCACAAGTACACAAATTTATGTTTTACTACCACATTTTGGAATGAAACTTGAAGATGAGAAAAACTACCTACTTCTCAACTAACTTCTAGCACTGTAATTGAAGGCAGAATATTGGGAATTTTAAATAACTCAAGACAAGTAAAATGTTATCATGAAGATCATTGGATGAAACATATTCTGAATATTAATATACAAAGAAAAACACTCATGTGTCCTATATGCACAACCTAACTCCATTAAACCTGACTTCACAGAACTTTAAACTTGGTTTAAATTTTATTTATTTTCACCTGTGCAATTTCTTCTGGAGTTGTAACAGGTTTGGACAGCTTCTTCAGCTCAGCTGTGACAGCATCAACCGCGAGCATCACCCCTGGAGATGAGCGGAATACTTGTGAGTGAACAAAACGTGTGTGGCACAGAACCCACCCCTCAAACGGGTTCAGTTTCAAACCACAGTCCACACTGCAACAATGCAGCAAGTCCGCATGTTCCAAAACAAGCGACTGGCAGCTCTAGTGCCGTATTGTCCTTTCCATACCTAGTGATCATTTTCTGGAATTGGTGGGACATACCTTTCATGATCAAAATTCAGGGCAAATTTATTTACATGGCACTGGTAAATTTATATACTTATTGGAAATTAATTAAATGTCAAAATGATGTTAAATGGAGCTTACCTATGACAGATTAAACAAGTTAACTGCATATAAAACAGTAAAATGATTAGAAAAATGAACAATCATTCAAAGTAATGTAACAAGAACAAGTGGGTTCTGTACACATTGCTCTTCTTACACAAAGCTTTATGTGGCTCTCCAAGAAAAAGGCAACTTATTCAGGAAGCCAGTAAAATATGAAAGATGACAAATAAAGAGACACTGATTAAACATTAAAAACAAGGGGAAAAACCATTACCCCTCCTGATTTCTACTGGGTTAGCTCCTTTGCTGATCTTCTCAAAACCTTCCTTGGCAATAGCACGTGCAAGTACCGTTGCAGTAGTGGTACCATCTCCTGCTTCTTCATTGGTGTTGTTGGCAACATCTTGAACTAACCTGGCTCCAATATTTTTGTATTTGTCTTTTAAGTCAATTGCCTTTGCTACCGTCACACCGTCCTTCGTCACTTTGGGACTTCCCCAGCTTTGTTCAATAATAACTGTTCTTCCCTAGGGTGAGAAAGAACAAATATTAAATCAAAGGCACATAATCCACAGCACATTAATCTAAGAGTTCAACTGAACAGCCGCAGCTGAACACAAACATCCCCTCGCACAGAGCTTTTCAAGCACACACATTACCAAGGTTCTGCAAAACTGGAAAAACGGCTCAAAAATTTTATACTTTCACAGAACGGGGCTTCATTCCCCAGCCATAATGCTTAACACTATGGACTCAGAAGCCTGCAACTAAAATATAACTGGTCTTACACAGAAAAGTAATCAAAAAGACTCCCTCTAACACTGATATTTTCCCCTAAAATTAAAATACGGCAACATCATGAACTAAATTAGCAAAATTTCCATCAAATCACAATTAAAAGTCTAGTGATTGAAGAAAATAATATAAAGCTCAATTTGTTGCATGTTCCAGGAGAAAAAAAAAAGGAAGGGAAGACTTGCAGACCTTGTTAGCAATTAGCAAAGAGAACTGAGAATACTTAACAAATTTGTGTTAACGTGTTGCAATGATTCCTCAAACACTGCAAGTTAACAAGCTGTTCTTTTCTTATCCTGTTACTTGCATTCAACTAAAAAGCTGGACTATCCTGTGCAACATGAACACAGACAGTTATTATGGAAACTAGGGACTGTAGAGGGAACACAGGGCAGACGCACCTGCACAAGAGGAACTGCTTGTTCCCAGATGAATTCAGTAGCCTGAATAGCTGCCCCAATCAGTCATGTCCCAGTTCGAGCTGGAGGCAGTAGAAATGCCAGGAGCCACCTCTGGTTCACTGCTGCCCTGAAGCTCTTTAGCTATCCAGACAGCTGGAGCTGCTGGAAGAGGGGAAGGGAGAGCAGCTGCCCCACCCTGCCACTGCCAGCCCAGCCCGGCTGACCCTGCACAATTCCCAGTCCCTGGCCCACCAGGTCCTGCTCTGGGCTGGCCATGCTGGCTCCTGCCGAGACTCACACCCACTGCAGCTCCACCTCCAACCAGAGCTTGGATCCTGTGCCAAGCGAGCCAGCTAAGGACTCCCTAAGTGCTCAGTGCCACTAAGCGGCACACCAGCGCCATGCTGCGCTCTGCTCCTCGCTCGCACCGAGCCCACTCACACCTGCCTCCACGGCTGAAGTGACTGGGGACTCTGCCCCGCACAAGGCTACGCTGCTCCTCAAGGACAACTGGCCCCAGAAGCCATAAAAGAAACGTTCGGCTTCAGTCGTTGAACTTGCGGAAGAGTTTACATAATTCTAACTGTGCTATAAAACAATTATCCCAACACAATGCATAATCTGACTTCTTACTGCTACTTCATTTGACCTGCACTTCCGCTACATCTGAAAGCAGTTCAAGAGCGTGAAAACTCTCTCTGGAGGATCCTGCTACTGCGAAGTTCTTCATGGAGTCTCTTCTTGTTTTGCTTAATTTTATTCTCTATTTTGGCACGGTCTTATTCCAAGCATTTGTTTGGTAGGTATGAGAGGAGTGGCGCACCAAGGTCTACTTATAGCCCATCACATTAAAAGACTTAGACCTGACAAGCACTTTCTATCTGTTTCTGAAAAGAGGAAGACCACCAATGAACACGCGTGCATTCTGAATGGTCCTGCATATCAGCAATAGAAGCATTTGCATAAACTAGTTCTGACAAAGTAACCAACATGTCGGTAGCAATAGATTGCAAGAGACCGCAAATCACATTTCCTTAAACGCAGAACAGTGCTGAAGGGAAGTTTCCTCACCAGGGGGATATTTCGTTAAAATGCTGAAAGCAGAACCAGGCATTAAAGTAGAATCCCTAAATCTCTACAAATATATGGGGAACCGCAAATTAAGTGATAACACTGGAAGAAAAATTCCACAAAGTTACAGTAAGTTGCATCAGGCACTGCCCTTTAACCAGTGCATTAGAACTACGCTTAGGTATTCACAAAGTAACCTGGATCCAAAAAAACAAGAGTTAAATTAACTGACTACGCTTAAACTTTGCTCCTTTATGGAAAACAGCCACAGCTTGCTGACATCACTGTTCCTTAACCTTCATCTGCTCAGCTTATGACATTTTTGCCTTTGAATAAAGCCAATACAGCACCAAAAATGTGCAAGAAATACGTGGATGAATTTTACAGAGGCCAAACAGCCTAGAGAAGAACTACCATGCATGTGCTGTTACCACATAGAACAGGCATTCCTATGACCCCAAAGAAAATCAGTGTCTCTTCCTTAAAAAGGAGTCTCGTTTCTAACCTTACTGCACATGGCATGACTATGCAGAATATAGTACCTACTTTACCAAAAGACCTAGAACTTGCAGGGAGCCATACACTATATTTCATCCGATAAGCAGCACAAATGAATGCCACTGCCACAGAATTTCACTTAAGCTGGTAACATTTACCAGCCAGCTGAAAACTCCGCATTACGCTCTGAATGTCTCTTTCACCTTGTTAATACTAAAAGGCAAAGTCATACAAACCCACAATTTAAAACACCCTCCCTCAGGCAAAAACACACCCACAAGCTAATTAACCCACCTCATGATATAGGTAATTATCTATTGCATTGTTGCAGGCTACCAAGTGAGCCATGATAGCCTATCATCCACATCCCCTTAACCTTCAAACTGTTCAAACAAATACGCTGCAGTGATGCAATCCATTTTGTTACTACGAAAAGCACATGCACTATTGCCACGGTTCGGGTGACAAAAATGGCTGCTTGCAGCAGTCTGTCCATACCCCTACACCTTCGTTTTACAGATCTGCAGATGATGATCGTGCAGCTCCGCAGAGAAAAAACCCTAACATCTGTTTTTTCCTACTGTAATGCTTTCAAGCCGACCAAAATGTTAATATAGAAAAAATACAAAATCTTCCATTACCTTTGGCCCCATCGTGACAGCTACAGCATCCGCTAGAAGATCTACTCCTTGAAGCATAAGAGCTCGAGCATCTGCTCCGAACTTTACATCTTTTGCATATGCTCGCGTTAGATGTGGGGCGAGTGCTCTGGACACTGGCCTCATCTGGCGGAGTACTGTAGGTAAACGGAGCATGTCTAGAAGATTAAAACAAATCCAGAAAAAAATATAAGCGTTACGGTTTTTTGTTCGGTTACTTCTAGAATAAGAGGGAAGAGAACGGATTCAGAAAATAAAGCAGGTGACCACGAGCTTTTCGTTTTTCGCCTGGCTGAAAGGGAGACACGCAGGCAGCTGACTGCAAGCACGGGGCCCGGGGGGCCCCGATCCCGCGGCCGAGATCGGGGCTGCAGCAGCGGCTCCTCCCGCCGGCCCTTCCCCGGCAGCATGGCGGCGAC
>VXBO01010838.1:746941-802923 GCA_013400135.1 Rhinoptilus africanus | reverse complement strand
GGGCGTGCGGCACGGGAGGGGAGCTCCCCGCAGGGCCTGGCGGCGGTCCTGCCTGCCCGCTGCGGGCGGGTCGCTGCCGCCGCGCACGGGGGGCACCTCTTCCTGCCGGCGGCGATCCCTGTCGTACCGGTGGGGCCGGGCTGGGCTGAGCCGCGGGAGGGAGGGAGGCAGGGATGCGGCAGGCCCTTGCCTGCGGGCGCGGCGGCCCCGCCGGGCGGTAGCGGGGCTGTCCCGGCGGTGTGGGAGCGCCGCAAGGTCACGCGTCCTTGGGGTGGGACGGGCCCCACCGGGATGCGCGGGGGCTGCTGGCCCGGGGGGGCTGCGGGGCTGCCTGGGGCTTCCCGGGCGCTTCATCCAGGCGTTGCCCGCCGGCGGTAACGGGAGCGCGCCGTTAGCGGCCAACGCTGTCAGCTCTGTCATAGAGATCCGAACTGGGAGAGGGCAGAGCGGCGCCGGGTCTGGCAGTGGCGCTTCGTTCTTAGCGATCCTGCTGATGTGAGGAATTAGCGTTTCTTCAATGGAGCTTATAATGCCCAGGGCCGTAGGTCTGGCTCCTTCCTTCTGGTGAATACAGAACGCCTTTTAAAAGAGAAGAGGGTGAGAGCCGTTACCTTTACAGAATGAAAATGCTCACGGGCGGCAGCCTTTCCCTCTGTTGTACATCGCTACGGCGGTAACGATGGCTGGGGACACACGTCTTCCCTGCGCTGTCCCTTGTTCCCGCTCCGCCCGTAGCGTGGGTCTCTCCCGGTTTGGGGGCGCGGGAACGGGCCGCGGGGGCCCGGCCCTTCTCCCTGGGCGCGGGCTCCGGGAACCCGTCCGGGGCAGCGCCGTCCCATGTGGCTTGGCGAGGCGCCACATCGTCCCTTCCCGACCCAAGCAAGTTCCTTCTTCCGAACCCCTGCTTGCTGGGATTCGGCGCTTGCATTTACCCAGTGCGTGGGGGTTAAACTGCTGCGCCTGAAGCGCGGCTAGTAGCAGGAAGTAGTTGCAAAAAAAAACCCAAATCCAACCAACCAACCAAAAAACCAAAAAATCTACCCTAACTCTGCTTAAGCAGAGACAGATATGGAAGCAGTCAAGGTAGAAGTATGTCTGCCTTCCTATTTTTGGGGGCTTAAACTTAAAGTTTCCTGTAAAGTTGTGTATTTGTAGAAACCAATACAAGTAACAGCACTCCCGCTTCAGACTTCTAACTTTGGAGGCTGTATATCATTATGTGGAATGGTACGGACTGCAAGCACCTGAAAAAGACTGGTTATGGGGAAGCTGGGTAGCCGTTTGCTTCTTTACCATAAAACCCGAACAAAAATGCAGCTGTCCCAAGAGGTCGTTAATCGTCATTACATCTAGTTGTGAACTTGAGTAAATGTATTGCATATAATCAATACTAAGGCTCGCCAAACTATAGTAAGGGTTTGGGATTAAAAGCCTGCAGAGCTTTTCAGCCAGAGGCGGCGGCTGCTCCATCCCCTGGTGGTTTATTCCCCAGCTGGAGTTCATCTTCCTACGCCTGAACTGCCGGGATTGCTCAGCATCTGCTTGTGTCTTTAGCGATTTCTGATGCAATCAAAGTGGCGTATGTTTGCTGTGATTAAAACTAAATGCTCAGCAGTTTTCTTTAACGATTAATTTGTCTCAAAAGAGAAATAATTTTTATTTTTTTTAAACTTTTAAATTGCAATTTTGTTGTAATGTTTCTCATGGTACAATGTACAATTATTTCCACAGGCAGGAAAAGCATTTAGGAAATTTCTTCCCCTCTTTGATCGCGTTCTGGTTGAACGCTGTGCAGCTGAGACAGTAACCAAAGGAGGCATCATGATTCCAGAAAAAGCTCAAGGGAAAGTGCTACAAGCAACCGTAGTAGCAGTCGGATCGGGAAGCAGAGGAAAGGTAAATATCCTGAATGATTACCTTTGGGTAGAGCTAGTGATGGTGTGGTGGTAGCTGGGGTATTACCATAAGAAAGGGATGGTTGGGGTGTGAATTTAGTGATGGGTGACAGCGACAACTGAAGTTGGAAGTACAGATTCAAAGAGGAGGTAGAAATGTCAAGTTCTCCTGACTGGCTCTGACCTCGAATTCCAGTATTCCTTTCATCATTTGTAAAATGGAAAATATTTGCCTTTTAAAAATTCATATTATTTATTGATATTTATAAGCAGCTTTAAACACTAGTGATGTGGATTTGGGTGGGTGGGTGGTTTTTTTGCATTTTGTGGGTTTGTTTGATTGGGGGTTTTTAATTTTAAATACCCCCCAAAACACTGTTTATGTATCTTGTTTCATCACTTCTCAGCCAAAGCCTTGAAGGACCAGCAGCCGCCTTTGTTAAAATTGTTACGTGCCTGAATTTCTGTGAGTCGTGAGCAGGGTGGAATCCCAGAATGTGTCATTCATTGTCTTGTGCTGTGCAATCCATCGTCCATAAGAATTAGGCCAATAAAAATATTGGACAAAAGAAAATCAAGAATCAAAATTAATAAATAATTTTGCATGTTGAATACGCATCTGGGATCATAAAGCCAGTCTTCATGTCACAAAAATGCCACTGGCTACGAGCTTCAGCATCAAAGGGTTTCTTCCCCCCACCAAAGCAGTGTTCAGTTAGTAGCAATCGTGGAAAACAGGTTAAATTTCAACTGGGCCTTGTTGACTCAGACTTTTTCTTTACCATGAGTCCCTCTATACATACCATGCTGGTTTGTGTCAGTATCTGATTTTAAAAGTTTTACATTGTGAAATGGTGCTAATATTTGACTAACATGCTAATATTTAATTTTAAATACAAAATTTAATTAACCCTTATCCAGTGTTTCTTAGCAACTTAGCAGATCTTAGCCAGCAACAGTGACAAGTTGATCAAAGTAACAAAGCTGGGAATGTACTTTTAACTGGCACTTGGGGAAATTAGCCTTTGCTATAGAACACAAAAGTGTGCTTTCTTCCTCCATTTTAGAAGTGGGCTTCATGGTTTGTCACTTAATTTCTCATGTTTCTTGGGTGTTTTTTTTTTTTCTTTAAGTGAAGTCCTATTCAGTATGTCAAGTGAAGACCTCACAGTTGTATTTGTACTTGAAACTAAATTAAAATTCAATAAAAACAGAAAATTACTGCAGTTCTACTGCCTAAATATTGCAGGACTCCAATGCTTGAGAATGGACTGGTGTGTTTTTCTTCCTAGGAAACTTGTATATTCTAGTTTTACTGTAAATTAAAACACAGAGTCATTGTGATTTCCTGAATGTTTTATATGTGGATGGATCATTGTATTTTGGAGGAATTCTACATGTGTCTATATTGTGGAAAATTAAGGATTTCTTTTTTTTTTTCCTTTCAGAATGGTGAGATCCAGCCAGTGAGTGTAAAAGTTGGCGAAAAGGTTTTGCTACCAGAATATGGTGGTACTAAGATTGTACTAGAAGATAAGGTAGGTTTCCAACTTGGTGAACGCAAATAAAGTTGGTTCCCAGAAATGTCATACTGCTAGTGAGAAATGCTGTAGTTAGTTCACAGGGTTAGTAGCATTCAGGAAAGGCAGTCATTGGTATTCCAGTGGCAGCAGCTGGATCCAGCCAGCTCTTGGTACCTATAGTACTTGCTACGTCCACCCCCGCTTAAAGAAAGTGGCCAAAGAAACCTGTCTTCACCTTTGCTGGGTGGACAGGTGGCTCCATAGGCCAAGCATATATTGGAGGGAAACCTAAATGGCTTAGAAATTAACCAGGAGGATCCTTGCTTTTGGCAGGGAGAGCTTGCAGAATTGTCTGCTAACCATTCTTGCACTTCCTGCTGCTAAACCCAGAAACTTGGTAGCTTTCCGAAGGATCTTAGGAACCTGAACATCTTTTCAAGAAGTCAACGTGTAGAGTTACTCTTGTTTAGCTCACTTCTGATTTCGTGCTCCATGACTGGTAGCCCAGACTTCAGAACAAGACAGTATTTGCAAAGCAGCTGATAACAGCAGGTAGTAATGTTTCTTTTCTTTGCAGGACTACTACTTGTTTAGAGATGGTGACATTCTTGGGAAATACGTGGACTAAACTGGTTGCGGTATCAGTCATCCATTCCACTAAAACGCTGAAATTTTTCTTTCATCATGTAAATAATGTCCTTTATTTTATAATAAGCAGGCATTGAGTCTCTGAAATAACTTGTGATCTCACTGTAATGATGGAACAGAAATAAAAGTATGTACAGTCAGAAATCAGTTGCTCTTGCGTGAGTGCCATTGAACAGTGACGTTCAGATGACGACCAGCCAGCCTTAATGATTCCAAACAACACCATTTTATATCCTTATCTCTGTACTGAGATTGTAAAGGTCTTTACAATAAATACCTAAAACTATTCTGCTTCTGTCTTGGTTTCTACTATTGCTCAGTTAAACTGACTCTCAGTTGTACAATGAACTAATCTCTCTGAAACAACTAAATTGTAGTAGTATGTTATTTTCCCTAAACTTTTATGAAGTTGGGAGAGGGGTTTAAAACGGCTGTCACACAGACAGTGCATGTGATGAAGGGGACTCTTCAGCTAGCTTCCTTGTACATTGAACTTTTTCTTAAGATAACAGATGGTTTTTTAACCTCTGTCTTAGCAGTGGCTAAGGCACTGGTACCCTGCCACAAACCGCCCATGCCACTGCAGTCTGAAAGAAGCTTGGAACTGGTCATCCCTGTGCTAGAACAAAGTCATCCAGTTCATAGGTGAAGCAGATAAGAATTATAATTTTGCCAATAGCAAACAAGTAACTTCCCTCCAGAAGTTAATCTGGCAGAATTGGGGCTGATGCTGATCTTAAAGCAACTTTCCTAACTGATTACTACATTATCTCAGGCCAGGTCTCCAGCTTTCCAAAACTTGGTAGCGAGCCAATACGACAAACTGTATTTACTTTATCCTCAACGCAACATTCTTAAATAGCAAGGCATTTACTTAAATAACGGCTGAAGCAAAAATTTGCTTATTTTAATCCCCCTGTCTTGCCTTGGAAAAGGATTCAAGGTTATTCACGCAGGGGTACAGAAATGTGCAGCTGATAAGAGTGTGTTCCTAATGATGCCTTCAGAGTAGGTACGTTTAGGGTGGGCTCCTGCAGCCTGAGAACATACACTGCCTTAAAATGTTTTCTGATGTAGTCTTAGAGTGAAATAAATTTATACAGACTGTGGTGTTAACAGTGAACATTGCTAGGTACACTATAAGCCTTATTTTCTTCTGGAGGTAACAGGAAAGGACTAATGAAAAATATTTTTCAGAACTCTAGTAGCTGCAGGGGGGACTTCAGCTTTGCCATGCCCAGAAGCAGCGTGTTTTCTGCCAGAGCAGTTTCAGGTCAGAACCATAGAACGCCCAGGTTGGAAGGGACCGTCAAGATCAAGTCCAGCCGTCAACCTGACTCTGACAAAAACTGTCACCATATCGCTAAGCTTTACGTCTACCCATCTTAAATACCTCCAGGGATGGCGATTCAGCCACTTCCCTGGGCAGCCTGTTCCAGTGCTTAATAACCCTTTCAGTGTAAACATTTTTCCTAATATCCACTCTAAATCTCCCCTGGCGCAACTGGAGGCTGTTTCCTCTTGTCCTGTGGCCTGTTACCTGGGAGAAGAGACCGACCCCACCTCTCTGCAGCCTCCTTTCCCCGCAGCTGCACTTAGCACAGAGGGGCCTGAGCTGGAGCCGCTTTGCTGCCTAGCTGGCAGTTACCACCCAGCTCTTCCGTTAGGAGCTACGTTGGGCCATCTCGGCTGCAGTGTCTCCTGCTCCCCACAGCTGGGTGTTGTGCTGCTTTTTGGCTGGTTACCACCTACCTACTTGCTGTAGGCAAACCTGGCAAAAGTTACACCGTTCAGGTGGTTAAACCCCCAGTGAACTGAAACATGTACTAACAGTGAAGAAGCTAAATTTAAAAATTATGTTTTGGTATAAAAGGCCCACTTACTGAAATCTGCCCTGAGGTAGGGTTACTTTAGTGGTTACAGCAGCACGTGTTACAGCTGAAACTGAAGGTTATCACACTACGAGGATCTTCAAAGACAATTGTGTAATGAAACGAGACCGACCGTATTGTCTTCCAATACTTGCTTCCAAGGGAGCAAGCATCCCTTTATCTTCCCTGATAAGGTAGGTGTTCTGGTGTAGTCACATACCAAAGAGGGGAAGGTATTTAGCGTATTTACAAACTACTTATCTTACAGAAACCAGACCACGTCTCAATTAGAAAAAGACACAATAGGCATCGTCTCCCAACAGAAATGTCTCGGCCTGACATTTAGCATTGCTGTCAGTAATGTCTTGTACAGACACGCTTTACTGAGGGTCCCCGCCCACAGCAAATAATTCTGCAACGTTTCTGTTTGAGGAGCCACCACAACCTGTGGGGGTGCGATCTGAGGGTGGGTGAGCCACAGGTAGCGCGTACCCCCTTACTACTTGCACCACTTCCCTGTGCCCCCCAGCGCCAGGCCCCTCAGCCAGGGCAGCACCACTGCACCACCCGCCCCCCAGCGGGGTTACTGGAGACAGCTCCACGCGCACCCCCCTCTGTCCCCCAAAAACTACTGCCAGCCTGTGCGCTCAGCCCCAGCAGATTTTCATCAGCTTGATAATAAAATATTTAGAGTGGCTGCATCTACTAGTGTTTAGGTAAAACAAAAGTCACAGTTTCATGAAAACTTCCATGGGAATAAGTAATTTATGGGTATGGAGGGACACAAAAAGCGCCTTCCTAGGCCTAATCAAATGGAGGACGCGCTTGAGCTCATCTGCTGGATCAACAGAACATTTTATTCTTGCACCACAAGGCTACCACTGCAAGCAAGGACAAGGCAACTACCGCATAGCGAAGGCAATCCATCTGCTGCTGCTGCTTTTTAGTCCGTGAGCGCACACCAAATGCTGTAACCCCCAGGTGCTACAGGGGCGGCCAGAGTCAGTCACAAATGCTCGCTCTTTACCGTGCTGTTCCTGCAGGAATTTAGAGTTCTTTATTCCACTAGACTATTTAAAACCTCCAATTTTAACAAAAAATGTTACGTATCACCCTGCCTGCTTTTTGGGGGGATACAGCTCTTCCCTGCCTTTTGTCAGGCTGCCTGAATCATAAAGAAACAAGGTAGATTCCACCTACTTTTGCTACTTTCCTAATATTTTAGAACCACTTCCGTTAGCAGCAGCTATAGTGTTTTCAGAAAACCTTCATTGTCCTGGTTATGTTATCCTGCCACAGTAAGGGAAGGATGAAACTTTTCCACACTACTACAGAAGAAATGAAGGCCAGGTCCCTAACAGCACAGGAATAGTCAGTAAGATTTTGGGCAAATATGCTATTTTTCACTCCGGAAGGTCACAAGACAATGAGGACCAGGTGAAAACCAAAAAGTGAAATTACTGTTGATCAGATTTTGTTTAAAATCAACTTGAAATCCAATAAAACAAAAATAAAACCAGAACACAGAAAAATCTTCCAGGAATATGGGGTTAATTATCAAGGGGCAACACAAGACACCTACAGACTTTAACACCCTCATCAAGAAACACTGCAAATTTCTTTCCTCTTTCTGTAAACCCGTGAGCCAGTTGCAGATTGACCTTACAGATACATGCTTCTCTGAGAGGTATTTCTTCACAGCCAGATTTATTTGCATTTTAGAAGCCAGATGTCCATGAAATAAAAGTCAGGGACAAATGGAAATGTCAAATACCCGACTCTTATGTGCTTTAGATATCAGTTAAACCTTGAAAGTGATGATAGAGAAAAACAAACCAAAGCAAAACAACAAAACAAAAATCAAACAAGCTGCTGAACTTCAGGGTTTTAAACAACTAGAATTGCTTTTATTTTGGGACTGGCTATTATTAATCTTGTAAAAAATGAATCACGGAATCACGGAATTTCAGATTTGGAAGGGACCTCTACAAATCATCTGGTCCAACTCCCCTGCCAAAGCAGGATTGCCCAGAGCACATTAGTCAGGACTGCATCCAGGCGGGTCTTGAAAGTCTACAGAGAAGGGGACTCCACACCCTCCCTGGGCAGCCTGTTCCAGAGCTCTGTCACCCTCACCATTAAGAAGTTTTTCCATGTATTTGAACGGAACTTCCTATGTTCCAGCTTGTGCCCATTGCCCCTCGTCCTGTTACTGGGAACCACTGTAAAGAGCCTGGCTCCATCCTCCTTCAACCCACCCTTTAGAGACTTGTAAACATTAATAAGGTCTCCCCTCAGCCTTCTCCTCTCCAGGCTGAAGAGTCCCAGCTCTCTCAGCCTTTCCTCATAAGGGAGATGCTCCAGTCCCTCTGTCGTCTTTGTTGCCCTTCACTGGACTCTCCAGCAGTTCTCTGTCCTTCTTGAACCAGGCAGCCCAGAACTGGACACAGTACTCCAGTTGTGGCCTCACCAGTGCAGAGTAGAGGGGGAGAATGACCTCCCTCGACCTGCTGGCCACACTCTTCGTTATGCAGACCAGGATTTCATTGGCCTTTTTGGCAACAAGGGCACGTTGCTGGCTCATGGATAATTTACTGTCTACCAGGACCCCCAGATCCTTCTCCTCAGAGCTACTTCCTAGCAGGTCCACCCCTAACCTATACTGGTGCCTGACATTCTTCCTCCCCAGGTGCAGGACCTTGCACTTGCTTTTGTTGAACCTCATTAGGTTCTTCTCTGCCCAGCTCTCCAGCCCGTCTAGGTCACGCTGGATGGCAGCACAGCCCTCTGGAGTGTAAGCCCCCCCTCCCAGTTTGGTATCATCAGCGAATTTGATGAGGATACATTCTGTCCCCTCACCCAGGTCATTAATGAATATATTGAACAAAATTGGACCGAGTATTGACCCCTGGGGGACACCACTGGTTACAGGCCTCCAACTAGACTTTGTGCCGCTAGACTTTGTGTGCTGGAATGCTGGATTAGGGCCAAGCTAATGAGTATAGGACATTTGTACCCTTCATTCTAATGCACTAATTTCTCCCAGTGTTATTAACCTTTTCATGGTTTCTTACACAAACTGCTAGGAAGTGCTGAGTTTCACCAGGTGCCTCAAAGAGCTAACACCTCTGGGGCAGGAATGCTGACCAGGAGTGAAAGAGTAACTAATGCAAACTGAACTGGGGTGCCTAAAGTCAGGAATGCCACCTCGGCGTTACAGTGTAACAGGAACGGAGCCACCCCTCTAAACTGCTGGTGAGCTGCGCACCCCCACCCAGGCAGGAGATGACCCCCTCACCCATTTCTCAGTGCTTGCACATCGCCCAGCTTTCGGCTCTAACCCGGCCTCCCCACCCAGGCAGGACCCTGGTCACGGCATTGCCCAGGCAAAACAGGTATTCAAAATGTGCTTTGCTTTCTGACGGGAAAACCTAATTTGAGATTTTTCGATGTTTTTCAGTCCAGAAATGTTTCACATACTCTAACTCTCACTGCATAGAAGGAGGAGGCTTCAGCATGGGGAAGCACATGCTATTTAGAGCAAATGAACTGAGCGAGCCAGGGAAAGCACACCCAGCATTCACCCTGTAATGCAGCGGAACCAGGGGCAGCACCAGGTTCTTCACTCTTCAGGAAACAACACCCAACTGCAACCATTTATTTATCTATTGTATAAGGGGAGGTATCTCATCTCTGTCTTGTTGCTCCACCATTCCTGCTCACAGATAGAAGCAATTCATCCTCACTTATCTGTTCTGTGCTCCCTTTCTTCCATCTGTTCTCTAGAAACAAAGCGGCTTCCAAATAATTTTCTTCTCACTTATCCTACAGAAATACTGTGAGCCGCTCTAGTCTTCCAAAACGTTTACTTGCTTGTAACAGGGAGCTCTTTATCAGCCAGCTATAAGCTAACAGTGCCTTTTTAATGTTTTCTTCCCAAATACAGCCAATGCTTGTAACACTCTGTTTAGTAAACCTTGAAACCCAAGCTAACTCTGTTTTCCATTAGCACAGCAGACTGTGACCTTTGCACACCCAACTCACAAATCCTGCCTTTGAAGGTCTAGAAAGGCTTCATACTTACTTCACTTGAAGTATTTTGCCCCAAATCACTGTCGGTTGGGGTGGTGATTCTTCATTATTCTTAGAGTTAACAATTTGCCTTGAAGTATTTGTCCAAAATTTCACACCCTTATGGTTTACAGTGAACAAAGTGTCACAGACCCAGTTGTGTTTGAGTCGCAGAGACTCAAAGGCTTGCACAGAGCGAGACTGCCTGACGGGAGGGCGCGCGCGCACTCAGCTGCTGGCAGAGGGACGCTGATGACACGGGATGAAATCTGAAAAACGCATTTTCTCCACAACCAGCCGGCTCGTTAGCCTCTGGAGACCCCGCCTCACAGACGCAACAACGCCGCTCGCTGCTGCTGCCCTGTCCTGTCCTCCTGAAACCGGCCTCACCGCGCGGCCCACGCTTCCCGGGGCGGCACCGGACAGAAGGTGGCCGGGGCCGCCATTAAAGCCACCCCCATCCCTGCGCGTGTCGGCGCTGTCCCTCACGCGGGCCCCGCGCCCCCCGCACAGGCGCCCCACAGAGGCGGCTCCTGCGCGCGCCCCCGCGGCCGNGGCGGCGGTGGGCCCCGCTCCGCGGGATCGCTTTGTTCCCCGCAGCCGGGCCGCGGCCTGGGCGAGACCCGGCGGCGGGGGAGGGCCGGGTGGCGGCGGCGGCGGCTGCCTTCCCCGCCGGCGCTGGTGGAAAAGGTGGCTCCGTACCGGCTCCCCAGCGGCTGCTTCCCTGGGGTTTACAGGCGCCGGTTGGGGAGCGCCAGTGTCGTGACGGGGTCCGGGTCGGCGGTGGGGCGGAGCGGGGCCCGGAGCGCGGTGTCCGTCACCGCTGCCCGGGCCGGGCGCACCCACCGCCTTGGCGAGCGGAACGCCCGGGGCTGGGCTGAGGCGAAGCGCTGCCGGCCGGGCCGCAGGCCTGCTCCAGGCGCGGGGCTGCGCTGGGGGGGCTGTCGGCCTGTGGCTGTCGAAATCCGCTGCCGTTCAGACAGCGAAGGGGCAGCCGGGCGACCCCCGGGCGGTCACGGCGCGGGTGGGGGCCCCGTCAGAGGGGCGGCACCTGGCGAGGAGTCACCCCACGCCCGCCGCGGCCCTGGCACTTCGGCCCCCTGGACCAAAGGAACCCGAGTGATTTCTGGGCTTTCAGGGTCGTCTTGAAAAGGTGCATCTCAGACACATAAGGTGCATCCTTTAGGTGACATCTCAGGTACCTCAGCTATGGTTTTTTAAATTACTTGAGAGATTTAATCTTCCTCAAAGCCTTTATGCAAGACTTTTTCACTCTGGTGAGGAGAGCTCGTGGTCAGAAACGGAGCGATAAATGGCACGGTGTTGTAGGAAAACGCATCTCTTTTCTCCTCTTACTCCTTGTCAGAATGTACAGAGGTCGCACTATTACACAACCCTCTGGATCAGTTCATTCTATACGTGTTTAATCTATGAAGGAAATGGAATATTGTGTGCCTATGGTTTGGTAAACTGTGTATTCTGAAAAACAGTAAGCTGGACATAGAACTAGATTTGGTTGAATTATAAAGTACATTATATTTAGTTGGGTTATAAAGCTCATGTAGGTTGAAGAATTTTGTGTATATTGATGCAATCATACAGTTCTTTGTGTGGCTATATTTGGGTTTTAATTTTGGATAATACAGCCATTCAGTATGTAAATACAATTACTTAATGATATTTCAACCCTGGATATCCACTCTTTTCTCTAGAGATGACTGTACTCTCAAGAACAGATTGCTAAGCTTTACAGTTGGAACATTTTCATTGAGTCATTGTGTCTATGAGGACGGCCATGGGAGACTGGTGTGCAGTATCTCTGGTTAATAAGAGAGAGTAGCACTAAATTTTAGATGGTAAAAATGCAAAGTAAGAAAATGCATCTGTCTGGGAGGATCGTAGTTGTGCCAAATGTGAATTGCTGCAGAGCACTGCAGTACAGCTGGATCTGAGGTGAGACTTGGGGAGGGTTTTATCATTAACTGTACTGAACAGTCTGGCTTAGCAGAGCTGATAACCGTCCAGTTCTGCAGCATACTGACCATACCAAGAGAGCGCAGTACCAAGCCAGGCTGGCACTACGTGACATTATCTCAGTTTAGAGAAGATGTGGTGTGTTATTACTAGAATATACTGGGATTTTTAGTTTAATAATAATTGTGTAATGCTACTCTCTATAGACTTCTTTTCTTCTCCATTCTTGCATGGCCTAACAATATAAAGTGGTCACTGTATGCAAATATTTCGTTTAAAAATACAGGCTGTATAGGTGTTACAGCAAGATGCGAGGGAGGGACGACGTTTATGGTACGCTGAGTCACGCAGAACTTTCATTTCAAGATGTTCTACTGTTTTGACATTAGGAGCTTAAGTCCCATTTCACCCTGTTCTTGCCAAGATTGTGTGCTGCTTCTGTTAAGATGCAGCTTCCTGGAATTGTATAAACCACCTCTACATCTATTCTCCTGCACGTTCAAGCTTATTGTAGGCTGTGTACTTTTGTCCCTGCTGCCCCGCCCCCCCCCCTTTTTGTTAAATTGGTTTAAACTTCTTTTAACAGGATTTCTACAATTGGCCTGATGAATCCTTTGAAGAAATGGATAGTACTTTAGCTGTTCAGCAGGTATTCTTACTTATGTGAAATGTTGTTAATAAGTTCAGTTTCCCAAGTTTAGTATTTTGGTAAAAAAACAGGGAAAAGGGCATGCTATTTATCTGCTTGGAATGTTGCTGCACAGGAGTGAACTTCATAAGCACCCTACGTATATTAAAAAAATTGTAATTATTAACTGTGTATGCAGAAATAACTAGAATTCCTACGTCTGGTTTAAACAAATCAGGTTTAAGAAAATGGTGGGGTTTCCTGCAGGGTTCTTTTGTTTTGAGAAGGATGTTATAAAAAAAGCTGTAAAATTTACCCATTCTTTTACATTTTCTAACTGAGGAAAGGTTTTTCTCCAATCTTGCATTTTTTATACCAGTTACCTTACCCTGTCCATCTACTCTTTAACTTTTTAGTCCATTAATCACTTCTTAAGAAAAGATGTAATGTCCTAAATATACTGTCTTGCTATAATTACAACAAGATCTAGATTTATTTTTTTCCTCCCCTCCTAGTATATTCAGCAAAACATAAGGGCAGACTGTTCCAACATTGATAAAATACTTGAACCTCCTGAAGGCCAGGATGAAGGTGTGTGGAAGTATGAACATTTAAGGTAAGAATTCACCTTTTGTCAACATTGTGTCCTAATTCTAAAGTTTTGTTCATTGATAGTGGTAGTGAGTCTTTTTGAATAGGACAGATCAAAAGTAACTTAAATGAAACTTTCTACTACTAAATATTTTTATATTTGGGTATTATTTTCTGAGTTCCTTGTTCTTTCTGAAGGTTTATGATGCACTCTGTTATAGTGTTTTTGGTGTTTTTTAAGAAAACGTTTGTACCTCACTTCAAAAGTTGTACTATGTTATGAATTTCCATAGCACTTTCTCCTAGTGTCATCAGCTCTTCATCTCCACTAACTGGGAATGTGATTTCCAGATGCTCCCAGTGCTTTTTCTGGAACTTACAGGAAAATAGGCTTTAGCTGGGAAAGTAAGAGTACCTGTCTTAACAGTTCTTTTTCTAGTTGTAAGGAAAATCAAAACTTTTTGTCCTTCTCTTAGTTTGTTTTATGCCATATAATACATTCAGCCGAGGTAGTTTGTGCCTGGAAGTATTTTTCAGTTGTAGTGTGGGTTTACACCCTCTTAATACATACGTAGTAATCCTTTTATCCTGGCATTACTTTAGTATCTTTGTGTTCTGATTTTTTTTCTTGTAAGCGTGTCTTCTAACTTTAGAACTATTCTTATTCCTGAAAGTATATTTGATAAACTACTCCTAGATTCATATATCCTGACTTTTTGCCTCTTTTTCTCTCCTCTGGTCTGGGATAGTTCGAATAGATGCAGGGAATCCTCAAAAGAGGAAAAAGTGTATACATACAATTGCAAAAGACATGTTTCCTCTGCTCTTTCACATACACCAAAAATCGTTGCAGATTCATAGAAGTGACTCATCACTAAATCCTTGGCACTTTTGGAAAAATTATTCAGATTTTTCTTGTAGGATGGAGGGGTGAATTCTCTTAAGTTAAAGAATGCACTTTTAGTGAAAGCAAAAGCAGTATTTCTAGAAGTCCCACTCTGTTCGTGATCTCTGGTGGGACTTTAGCCACTTGGTTGATCTGGAGGAAGTATATCTTTAGAAGGATGGAATGATCCAGCTATATGAAGTTAAGACTTACACTCTTAAAAAATTAATTTTCTTGAATTGTTCTTTTTTTTTTTTTTTAATTCATATTTGTGAAATAGCACTTTGTTCCATAACAAAGTTGTTATCTTAAACGCTTCCACTAACGTATTTGTTAAGCTCAGCCTCTACTGTCAGGTAAGAATTATAATTGTTTTGCTGAATAAAAAAAATATGCTGGTGTGAATTCTGTTTCTCTCAACCTGTAGTCCTTTTATAGTGTGTTAATTCCTAACCTACTGCCTTGTAGGTGTGACATTAGCTGAAATTATTTGGTGGTATTCTTTAAGTATGATTTTTTTCATGTTCTGATGTATTTTTTTCCACTTTACAAGAATAATTTCCAAAAATGTTAAGAGGTCTGTGAAGATCAAAATGTATGACCTTGTTTTGTATTAGATGTTTCCAGTGGGAAAACCAATTGTTGATTTTGATGCTGCTGTGTTTAAATTTTTTTTAGACAATTCTGCCTGGAGCTCAATGGACTAGCTGTCAAGCTTCAGGTAATTCTTTTTGTGCTATTTTTACATTGTATCAGGGAAGGGACTTTTTTTTTGTATTGTAAGATGCAGAGTTTCCAGAGGTTTCTTATAAATTTATACACGTAGTCTTAAGCAGTGGTTTGAGGTAAGAGGTTTTTTAGGGTTTTAAAGACTTATGGCAAATAACCCTTCTCGGTGGGGGATGGGGTAAGAAAGTGATTTGAAAAGATCAGCTTCTTTTTTCTGTTGGGTGGTTTTCATAACTGAACAATTGCTTTAACAGAGTGAATGTCACCCAGACACATGTACTCAGATGACAGCAACTGAACAATGGATTTTTCTTTGTGCAGCTCATAAAACTCCCAAAGAGGTACGGATATATTTTGGAAAACTGACTCCATTGATGTAGGATTTCCTGTCACAGTTTATGTGTTCATGGGGAGACTCTTATAGCTGGCTGCTTAGTTAAACCAAGAGCTTATGTGGGTTAAGAACATCACTTGCACTTCCCTTCTTTCCCATTCTGTAGTGATTTACAAAAGAACGGGATGAGGTAGGAAGGAGCTGCTTTTTACCACAGCATTAGAGACTTTGCACATTCCCCTCTTTTCTCTCTTAATTTGTATTGAGGCAGCCTGAAACTCAATGGAAAAAGGTCTTTGTCTAATTGGAAGAAGAGCACATGCTGAGAATAGGCTGTCCTCTTCAAACTTTGGCCTCTATCCATAGCACTAGGCATATAAACCTGACACTCGGAAAGTGGTGGCACGTGCGCATTCTTAGGGAAGTTACTTCTAAGAAGTAGTGGAGTCATAAAAATACTTTATGTTGAATGGGTTTTCTTGTCTACCTGAGCGTCCAATTGCTTTAAACTTTGTTCACATTTCCTATTGAAGCACTTGATACAATTTTTTTCTTTTTTTTTGCCTTCAGAAGGTCTTTGTTGCAATTGGTTATAGTAATAGTGCAGTCTGTCAGATTTATCTTTGTATTTCACCCTCCTTCCAGAGTAAGTTATTGGTTCTTCTTAACCTTATCCTTCTTGTGCTATGAGCTTTGTTTTGGTTTGGTGGTTTTTTTAAATTTCCTGAGGTGCCTTGATTTATCTCTGAAGGCCAACCTCTTTCGCACTCCCGCCTTTAACCATCACCACTCAGTATATTGTCTGGCAGTAAGTCTGTTTTATTCGGGTAGACTGGGGAACTTCAGGCTGCTGTTTCTCTCTGAACACACATCATACATGCACTGTTTTCCATGTCGGTAATAGCTGTCAACTAATGGTTAGATTGTGGGTGATGCAATCCTGAACTGCTGACAGAAATGTGAACTGAGAAGTTGTCTTCCTGAAACTGGGGAATGGCAACATGGACAGACATTCCTGCACTCAGCCTGTCTCAGTTCATCTTTACTTTTCTTCCTTCTCCTCTATGTGTACTTGATTGCAGAGCCAGGGCTTGGCTTGTTATACATTGAGCTACGCTAATGACTTTGGTTTTCTTTGCCAAAGTAAAAAGCATTGATATATTTAGGTGCAGGTTTGGTTGCTTTTTTATTGGGTTTTTTTTTTTGGTTGGGTTTTTTTGATAAGGTGTTAATTTAGGCTGTAAAAGAGAGAGTCTGGCAACTTGACTACATGGGAAATGCATGAACTGTGAGGTAATGATAGTCTCTCAGTGTACTTCCAGTATATATTCTTGCCATACAGCTTTACTTAAGGAGATGCATAAAATTCAGTACTTGTGCATAATTATATTTCCACAGTAACTTTTTTTCTTGAAATAATTTACATGGGTTGTGAAACACAGAAAGGAAATGGCTCACTTAAGGAGGAAACGTAGTTAGACCTTCAGAGAAGCTATGTGAAGCTTATGGGAATAAAAATGACCAGTGGGATTAAAAGCATCAGAAAACATAATTAAAATGTTTTTCTTTAAACAAGTTATATGCTGGTGTCATGCATGCACTCACACATGTGCTCACTCACTGTCTGTTTTTCTAGTGTCCTGCTATAGACTACACCAGACACACACTTGATGGAGCTGCGTGTCTTCTGAATAGCAATAAATATTTCCCCAGCAGGTAAAAGTGCTTTCTTTTGGGAGGAGGGAGAGAGGGAGGAGGTGCAAAGCACATGGAAATGCATAACGCATTTTTCATGGACTCTTACTGGAAATATCAGAAGCCCTGCAGCACGTGTCACTTCTTGGTAGAGCTATTGTCACTTTTAAGCCAAGGAAGAATTCCTGCCTATTCAAATAATTTTCAGTTTACTGAAGCTACTGGGTGCTTTTTAGGTGTCTGTTGGTGTTACGGGGCTTCCATTGGAATAGTGCTAACCTCATTAAGAGGATGGCCTTTAGAGAGATGCAGTGACTCAAAGGGCTTAAACAGTACATTACTGAAAGCCTCCAGAAGCCAACACCAATCTACTGTGAGATGTCAGTGACCACAGAAGGCAGAGACTGAGTGTGCTGAATGGGCAGCCCACACGTTGGATCATAGAAACCTAACCTGAGGAGGCAAAACTGTGCTTCTTTAGGAGTCCAGTATTGGCAAGGAGGTACAACTGGAAGTCTTCTTCCTTTTTTGCTCATCAATGCTAGAAACCAGAAATTCAGCCCTTAACAGAGTAACTGATGATATTTAACTACAGGCAAAACTTTTCTTGGAGTCCGAGTGCAATTTTTAAATGTGGAGTGTGCACCAACACTTCTGTTTTCTTTGCAAAGATAAGCAACCACACACACAGATATCCGCAACACTGAAGTCTGTTAGCTTCATATGCAATTATACAGTAGAGTGTTAACAGTGGGAATTCATGTCAATGTGTGCCTCAGTCAGTTAACCTGTTTTGTAACCTTTCTCCTGGTGCTTACAGGGTTAGCATAAAGGAATCCTCGGTAGCCAAATTAGGATCAGTGTGCCGAAGGATTTACAGAATATTTTCACATGCTTATTTTCATCACCGGCAGATATTTGATGAATATGAAGTAAGTAGTTTCAAATTACATCTTGTAAGAACGGCATTTACTGAAGTTATAGCTGTGATGTCATTGTATTACACTTTTTCTTTTAATCCTGCCAGAAGAGCTACATTCAAGTGAAGTACTGAATGTGATAGATTACAGTTGTAAAGAACTGAAATGCTATGTTGTACGTACATTTATATAAATGAAAATTAATTTATGTAATTAGCTTACCCAGTTACGGTTTTCCTTCATTTGGATAAAAGGTCATAATTTTAGAATTTTTGTACAAGCAACTCAAATTCATCTTGTTTTAAAGACTCCTGGATGTATTCAAGCACTTGGTATAGTTAGTACTGCTATGTCAGATGGTTTCTGTTATATCCCTCCTTACACAACAGTTAAGGAATTATAGTTGTAGAACTGCAAGGAAACTGTAACTGGTGGCAGCTTATGCACCTCCAGTAACTTCCAACCTTTTTATTTTTTTTTCAAATGGAAAAGTAGAAATTCATAGATAGAAAGAAGATCCAGATAGCTAGATGTAAAAGGACAAATGCCACTTACGGTTGCTGGAACAGCTATGGAATGGTTGTGCCCTCTTCCGTCGGGGATAGTGTATGTAGGAGTTTCACAATACCTTAGAATTCTCTTTTGGCGAGCGAATCAGGACTATGTTGACATTTTAATATATTCTTGTCTAAGTGCTGTTGAATTGAGTAGGTTTTTTTGGTCAATTGCAGTAACAAGTTTACCCCTTAAGCATTACTACTTCTAAGGCTTTACATCTAATGAGGCAATTACATATAAGCAGGGTTTTTTTTAATGTTTTCCTCAATTGTTTAAAATATTCCTTCTGTACATGTTGTTTTTTCCCCCCTTTTTCATCTGCAGAATGAAACTTTCTTGTGTCACCGGTTCACTAAATTTGTGATGAAGTATAATCTGATGTCCAAGGATAACCTGATTGTACCAATTTTGGAAGAAGAAGTGCAAAATTCAGTGTCAGGGGAGAGTGAGGCATGATGGGAATGGCAGTACAGAAGCCTGTACTGAATATAAACATACCATTATATACTGTATATATCATTTTAGACACTTCAATCATGTATCCTCTTAGCTTTGTTTAGTATACTTTTTGTATGCTGTGTGCATTGCCTTTTAATATGGGAAATACTTTTAAGTTATTCATGAGCTGTATATTCATCAGTGTGGCACTCATGGTTTTTAAATAAAAGTAGTAGTATCTGTTTATAATGCCTGTTAATAAAAGAATTTACAGTTCTCTAAAATTGCTGCTAAACAATCATTGAATCACAATCCTGAAGATGTGTCTGATTGGGTAGGAGAAAAGCGAGACTAAGATTTCACAGCAAGCCATTTTGGAATGCAGTAGTTCTATTAAGTCTTAGTTCAAAGATTATCACCTTAAACACATAGTTCTGCAGGAAGCTTCTTGCAATGTAGCTTATTCCTAATTTAGCTTTTATTTTTTTAAGATGGCTTTGAGTATTTACTTTTGGATGTGCATATTCCTGTATGTGTATATCCAAATACTAATAGGATCTATAGCGTTAGTAATACCAAAAGGACAAATTCACTATGCTATTGAACATATATATTCTTGATACGCTTCTAACATACTTCCGGGACTTGTGTCTTTGTTAACAGTGGAGGTTTGCGCACAGCAGGGCAGAGGCTCTGTCCTCTTGTGGCAGACTGCTGCTGTTCTCCAGTCCACAACTTCTCTACAGAGGAACTGTGGCAGAAAACTCAATGGCTTATTCCTGTGCGTATTTACGGCAACTGCTTACAGATTATACCTCACATAAATATATTCACTACGTAACACTGTAGCATGGTCTTTGCTTGTATTCCTAGTAAAAACATTCAAAGTACCTGAAACATTGAACCTGATCCTTTGCAAGACTTGATCATGTTTTTCACATAGGTTAATGTGGTTTTCTTCATTCACCTGAATTATATTCTTTGACAGAAAAATTTGGATTCATGCTTCTGTTCCCCTGTCAGATGTTTATTTCAAGTTCTGTTTGCAGATTTGCAATAACTGACAATTTCCATGAGTGCTGCTTAATTGTGTTATGTCTAGAATGATGGAATTAAATGTTTTAGAGAGTAATATAGCAGACATACTGCTAAGCGTACAGGAATGCAGGGTGTAAAAGCACTAGCAGTGTTCTTATGGTAAATGAATTTTGCTTGGCCATTTAAGTTAGCTGGTTGTTTCCCTCTGAGGTTGCCAGGGGCCCTCTTTTTATTTTTTAAGCAGGTCAGAAGGGGCTAAACTCAGCTTTCTGTAACCTACAGTTTGTTTTCTACGTTACGCTTACTTGGAAACATGGGAGTCCACCTATTTTTATCAAGTCTTTTTTCATAATACACTAAACATGCCTTAAACTCTATTTTTCTTTATATGAATAAAGCACACCGCGAGCAACTGTACCACCTGGATGTAAAGGGAACGTCAACAATGAGAAAATAGAGACTAAGCTTAAGTCCTTCAACAGCTGTATTCTTCAGCAGCAGTTTGTGTCTCATGTTTATCATTGTATTTAATTGGCAGCCGGGTAATTGCATGAGATGTTGTCCGAGTGAAAGCAGCTTTAGTTACTGTCTATACACTTAGCTACGAACTTGCCTTGTATAGACCCGGTAACGCGGTTTTGAGAGGTGTCTTGAAGCATGTACTGCAGGTAGGAGGATGGTAGTCTGGAGGCAGTAAAATGTACTTAGTCTTGTTACAGGCTGCTGTTGGAGCATCCGCGGTGTGGTTCCTGCCTACAGTCACTCTGCGCGCTTACACTGCCTGGTGACCGAGACAGGCTAAAACGTATAACGGGTGTTGCTAATTACCCTTCCTCTACAAACCTGAAAAATGATGTGGGGCTCAGGACTGCATTAAAATTTTAAACCTCTTTCCTTGCTCTTATGCTTTAAGAGTTTCACTTCAAAACAAAACTCGGGAAGTTTTAATCCTGTTTATTCTCATTCAGATTTGCACTGTAAAGTTGACTTGTTATAATGAAGCTGATTTTATATAAGGCTTAAGTGAAACACTGCTTGTATTTTCCCTTGCTGTTGTTTACATGAGTACTGTGTACACACATGTGCCTCAATGGTACCATAGAAAACTTCAGTTAGCTTAAGCAAACCCTTGATTTGTCTAATAAATATTAACAGGTTTAATTTAGACTCTACATAATAGGGAGACTGAGACTGTCTTTGAATTATATTGTAAAAAAAAAAAAAAAGAAGGATAAAATTAAACTGTTTCTTTATCCATACCACTATATTTTGGTAAGCGATTCTCATTTTTTATGTCGTCCAAGAATGCAGGCAACTGGGTGCATCCAAGAGAAAGTTTGGTGCTCTCCCATCCCTGCTAGAACACGTGCTGAAGTGAAGTTGATACAATACTCACTAGCATCTTGAAGTCAGACTTGAAATTCATCCAGCTCTCAAATCAGAAAATGCTGGTTCTTCAAGTAAGGAAGGGAGATTGAGAAGAGAACCTTTCAGATTCCAAAACAAGCACATCATGACAGCACGGCACAGATGCAAGGGCCTATTCTAAGCAAAGGATAACTCTCAAATTACTTTGTGTTAGGCACTGAGGATTTTCCTGATGCTTGGCTTAGCGTATCTTGCAACACATCAGCCACAGTGATTTTGCTTCTTTCCTTTTAAGATTCTCTCAGATGTTGTCAAAGTTCATTTGCTGAAACAGATGAGAACGTGTCACCAAACCAGTTCCTCTAAAACACCATGTCTCTTTCAGGATATGCTTCCCTGGAGTCAGGAATGTTCGCTTCTTTAATTTATACCCGTGGTCTAGATTCTGATACAGGAATTTGGCTTTGAAAAATCTAAATCCCAACTAACACTGTTCTCTAAATTAAGCCCTAGAGAACTGTCAAGAGAGCAACCTGCACTGTGTACCTTCAAAAGACTGATATATTAAGAACAAGGAAAACCTCATCAGCTTTTAATAGATGGCTGCAAGTTTAACAAGCTTTGCCTTGTGAGCTGTAAGGATGCGCAGATGTGACTGCAAAAAAGTAATTAATATAACTCATTTAACCTCAGTGTGAGACCACCATAAAGAACTGGGTAGCTGATTTGTAAGTGCTTTTAATGGTGAGAGGCTTCCTAGCGGAGACAGAGAAGAGATCTTGGCTTTACAAAAAGCGAACAGTATTTTGCAGCCCAGGAGCAGAGAAGTGAAGCAGCAGTTTATTGCAGCTGGCCAGGTATGTAAATAAACTGGCAGGACAGTTGTGAGCAGGGCACAAAGCTCTTTTACAGTGATAGTTTCTCCCTGCTTGTAAGCACTAGAAAAAGTATTTCCTCTCCGAGGAACTCAATAATCAGAAAGTAGAAACGGCTTTTGCAGAGGTTCACGAAGTTCTAATAGTTTGCGGGGATTTCTGTTGTCACATGCGGGTAAGGGACTTCCCCACTGCATTTCACACAGGCTCCTAATTGAAGCCCTCTTATTGAGTAAATAAGGGCACTTTTTTTGTTGTCAGAATGCACCCATGCTTTAAGTTTGATTTGAAATTTGTTCAATTAAAAAAAAGAGTATGTAAAATACATTCTGGTAAAACAAACACTGAACAGTATTACCTCAAAAAACAGGAGCATACTAAAAAAAAATCTTGCCAGAGTTACTCTGACAGCTCTTCTGATTTACAAACTTAATTTAATTAATGGACAGTGCTGGTACCACCACTAATAAAGGCAAACGTTAATGCTGTAGTTTGTGTAAGACCAGGTGATGAGGCAAGTGGGTTAAAACAGAAGCCCCTGTACCCAGAATGCACCTGTCTCTTCGCACTTTTGCAAGTAACACATAGTTGGCTTTCAGAATTTTTAACTACAGAGCAAGCAAGGGAAGATTTTCCACCATCTGTTTTGGAAGCATTTTCCGTTATTTCTGTTTCAGCATCCGTGCCCGAGGAAGACGGTGGTTTATTCTGGGTCCTGCAGCTGGTGCATGGAGTCAGGTAGCTCTGGCAGAGCCTTCGCGCAGCCTGAGCAAGAAACTTGCCCTGATTTTTGAAAGCAAACCGTGCAGCAGGAGAGGGCTCTCGGCTCCGTACCCCCCAGGGACAAAGTAATCCAAACAGCGGGATAAGCGGCCAGTCAGTCAGACCAGCTTTCAGTCTCCAACAGTTTCTGACTCGGTGACTTTCAGGGAGAACAGGGCAATGTTCGTTTCAGGAATTTTTCAGTCGCCTTTTGAACCCATGTAGTTTTATACACAGGGTCCTACAGCACGGAATTCTACAGTTAGCGATACCACGGTTTGTTTCAAACCTGCTACTTACCACTGACATCATTCCCTTGAGTTCTCCTACCAAAAAAAGACCGCTGAAGAGTTTATCCCTTTGCTGCCCTCTCCATGCCACTCACTTTACTGACTGATCTATTTCTGGCTCCTGTCAGGTTGACTTTTTTTTCCCCCCAGGTGAAGAATTGTATTTTGGGTTGGTTTGTTGTTTTTTTTTTTTTTTCCAACACAGAGCCTAAGTGTAGCCCTGTGAGGTGAAAGACAAGAGAGCCAGAACATTCCAGATCAACGTTTCTACAGCAGGGGCAACTGTACATAGGGTGAGACAAATAGCATTAAAATAAAGCCAGCTGTTCTTCACTGCACAGGAACTGGTGAGTGGGTTCAGAGGAAGCACTTCGGCATTTTTACACTGAATAGAGACTAGAAAGACAGGGAGAGGGCTGCAGCACAGTCGGCACCCGGGAGATTCCAGAGTACGGACTAAAGCACAGTTAAAACTGGGGGATACTGAAAAGCAATATGGCTTTAATTCATTTTAAGAAGAGCCTTCCTGCTAAAAGTGGGGATGTTCTAGAGTGCACCTGTGGATATCCAGAGCACACTCAGTTCTGCCCTTGTTCCCAAACGGAATCTTCTTCATGTACATCCCATTAATTGTAAGGGGAAAAGTTATTTAGAAAAGATTGCAAAAAATTTCAAGTAAATTACTTAACAGCTGATATGAAAAGATCTCAGTTCAAAGTTAAATGATACTTTTTAACCAATAAATGTATTCTAGAAAAAGTCACCTGCATTCAATCTAGCACTTTATCCATTGTAACTTGTTACGTAAATAGCTGCAGTTTGATTTTGGTTTAGGATTCACTCCCGTTAACCATGTGAAGCAGGGATACTGCTTTATAAAAGGTCACTCAGTTCTCTGATACACTTTAAAAGCTTTACCCTGGAATATTCAAGAATTCCTAGGGTTTTTTGAACAATTTTTGCTGCTTTTACAGGTTTGACTATAGAATTACAGACACCAGAGTTTCAGATAACTTGCGAAAAACACTTTTAGAAGTAGAGCAACATATTTCCAAGTTGCACAGGACCAGCTGTTGCCCCAGTTTTGAAGTGCCAGTTGTTTGGCTTTCCGCCAGAGCCAGACATCACATGGATTTTCATAATTTTTTTTTCTTTCCACTAAGGAGATCCCTGCCACTGCACGACGACCGCGACCTGCTGCTCAGGGAGCCGTGGGCTGCAGGAGAAGGCAGTGGCCGGGTGAGGCTCCGTGGGGCAGGCCCAGCCCGGCGCTCTGTGCCCATCAGCTGGGGGCCCCTCCTCCACAGGGTGCCCCCCGATGGGGAACAAACCCCAGGGTTGGCACCCCACAGCCGTGACCTCGAGGGGCTGGTGGGAAAGCAGGGAGAGAAGCCTTGGCAAGAACGGATTCCTTACTGTGCCGACTACCGCAGGTACTCCTGCACCCCCGTCACTGCCTGCAGTGTGCGCCGCCATCCAGTCACACAGTCACGGTTCAGAACTGTTTCGCCAGGCTGCCAGCATTTTTCTTCAGAAATTCAAGTGAGAAAGTAGAAGCTGCCCTTTTCAACATTGTGCTGCAGGAAAAAAGTTGCAGGAATGTCTCCAGCCCAAGGGCTATGGGGGTTTTCTTGGAAAAAAACCCCAAACCTGCTACAAACAGTAACTCCAACAACAAGCCTGGCTACAACAATTTCATAATGAAGTTGTGAAGCGGCTCCAAAGCAATAATACTTCCACACTGCCATGATGACAACCATGCAAGCCCCCCCTTTGTAAAAAATGAATTGAAAATGGCTTTGTACTCCATTTGCTCATCCCAGCGAGCATAACTTGTTTCTTACATGAGTTACGTTTTGCTTACTGAAATAAGCAGCTTCTCTCCACAGGGCTCCCCACCCCAGAGACTGCAGTCCCGCTCCCACCACCCTGCTCATCTCCCTGGCTGCTCCTTTGGAGTCAGTTATGGACACGTTTCTGTCACTGCATTAATTTGCCCACCGTGTTTAGTGCCAGCATCTGCCACGGCAGCTGGCGGGACACTGCACCAGGGGAGGAGGGTGCCAAGTTAAACGCGCACACAACATTTCTCTCAGCATCTGCAGTCCTTGTCTGTGTGTGTTGTACTGCAAACGTGGACAGAAGTGTTGTGAACGCATGTTCTCAGCTCTTCCCATTTCCCATTTTGACCAAATTATAATCTATTAGCTTGTGACGAGCATTTATAGCTTTTGCTTCTAAAACTTAACTGAAAAAATGCAATTTTTATTTAGAATCACATTTATATTTCGAAGATGCATTTTTATTCAGCTTCTCTGCAAAATGTAATTTCAAGACAGCAGCATAAAAATAATTCCTGTTTGTAGGAGCCCTGCCCGCGTTGGCCTCCCTTAACGCACGCGACTCCTCCCAGCAGTGGGGATGGAAGCACAGCAGCTTCATCCTTTCCTCTGAACGTTCCTTCTGGTATTTGATGCAGTTGAATACGCTTTACCCAGTGTGAGATACATTTAGCTGAGAAGTTTTTTATATATACATCAGCATATTTGTACCCAGCCAATCATCTACTGCCTATCAGTTTAACCTGCTACGTCCTCCTGCGCATTAGCAACGTCACAGAGCACCTCGCTGTCGATGCTGCTTTAGCGAGTGTCTCAAACTACTTTCTCACAGACTGCACGTTATCTTGCAAAGGGTGAGTGATTCTTAATTGCCACTCAAGTAAATTATGAATACATCATTGTACAAGCTAAATACCTGGATAGCTTTTGGCTTACACGTACAAGGAACCCTGGTAAAACCTGCATAGGTGAAATATTACAGGCGCAAGCGTCTGCCTGCTGCCAAGAGCCTCCAGAGGTTTTCTGTACATACCAAGTCTAAACATAGCTTCAATTAATATTCTAGTGTGGGACACATTTCTCTAGGCTTCTGAATTTATGCAAGGCACATAAAGTGAAAATTAACATTAAAACAACAACCAGATAGTTCATTTTTCTTTTTTCCCCACCAATATTTACAACACACTTAAAAAAAACAAAACCAGAAACACACACACAAAACCAAACACTCCTCCAGCTTGTGGAAAACACTGAACATCTTCATTCCTTTCTCTCTTACACAACTCAGACTGCCGCGGTTGGCAGCATTTGCTTCCTCGCCTGTCAAAAGCATTAACAAGTTATCAGAGCACCCAGTCACGTAGTTATTCTATTAAAGACAGACAGAAATCCAAATTATTTTGCAGTAGTGTTATTACTACAGTAGGATTAACACAACGAAGAAACAGACAGAAATACAAAAGGAGCCTGGGAAAAGTCACAGGATTATACCAATGCGTTTAAAGTAGTAGGATTTTTAAAAAAAAAATTTGAGAGTTATGTACATGTCCACCTGATGGAGTTACTTACTTGATCACATACATGTGACCTGAGTGACTCCATCTTCCTGGTCAAATTGTCCGTCATCCAGTTCCCTTAATACTCCGTCGCTGCTGCTGAATCCTGGAAAGCCTCCGTACTGGGAGGATCCCTCCTTGATCCAGCATTGTTTAGCAGGAGAGAGATGAAACTCATCAGGTGGTTGTCCAATTTCTATAGGGCGAGAAGTAGCTGTGTCTAATCCAACGCTTCTGCTAGAGACTTTGCCTTTTTCCTCCCCAATAACTTGTCTTAAGGATTTCTTCTGAAATACAAGAAGATGTTTAAATGTTAGCATATTTAGGAAAAAAAAAAAAGCCAAACACTTTGCAATGAGTCATGCATGGATTTCATATGAGCTGCATTTAATGTTCCAGTTTAAACTCTGAACTCCTCTGAAGAAAACACCTCTAACAGATACATTTTTTATTCTCTACAAATAAATTTTCAAGAGAGACAAAGAGGGTACAAGACAGTCAAGATTCAACATAGCACAAATGAACGCTCAGGAAAAGTACTCCATCAGGGCTTGATTCTTATGTAGCACTTGGCAGCTCTGGAATGATTTAAAAGTCTTAAACCATACTAAAGTCAGCTGTTTGAGAAAAGCATTCTTTTTGTGCCTAATACACACATCTAACGTACCCTGGATGTGATACGTTCCGCCATGCGGCACACACGCGTGCTGCCCTTTCCGGTGCTCTGCAGGGATAGATGCTCGACATTGACATTTAAGCTTATTGAGTGTGAACTGACCACTTCAGAGGACTGAAGATTTCCCACTGATCCATCTCACGGTGAGACCGCTATGCTTTCCCATCTTTCCAGTTCTGACCATGAAGGCCTTCAGAGGCCTCCTCAGATAACAAGTTCCATGAGAATTGTGTTCCACAGGGTGGATCTACACAGATGGAAGTCAGCAGCTGTCCCGTGCAGCAATTTGAGGCAGGACTAAAAGAGACCTTGCACCTTGCGCGGGAAGAACTCTGTGTGAATACAATCCGACATTAGTACTGGGATCTCCCAACACGCTGCTTGTTGAAGCGATGGCTGCCAGTGTCAAAAATAAGCAGATTGTGCTTTATGCAACCAACAGACCTATCAGACTATGCCAAGGGTCCTCTGAGGCATCACAAATAAATAAAAGGTTTGTTTTCCGCTAGCATCAGGAGCTACCCACGGCTCTCGGGCGTGTGATGACGCAGCACCTCCCCAGGCAGCGTCAGTGCCTCGAGTGGCAGCAGAGGAGGGCGGTCGGTGCTCCTGGCTCTGCCTGGAGCCCTGCTGCCAGCACAAGCGCTGCTCAACCAGGAGATGCCCTGCCAGGGCACACAGCCCTGCCCGCAGCAGGAGGACACCCAGCTCAGAAGGAATCCAGCCTCAGCACAGAGCTGCCTTTCAGTGGGTAAGAGGCACAAGCACTCTTGCAGCAGGATTTGCACAAATGCAAACATTTTAAAACCACCACCACCCCACAACTGGTTTTGCCACGCTCTAGCAAGTTCTGTGCCCCCCTTCTATACATCGCTATGTATTTTTTTCTCAAATCCTTTTGAAACTATGAAAACAATGGCCCTTGCAGCTAAAGGAAATGTATTTAGGGAAGCTGTTACAGGAGACATTGGGAAATTAGACTAAGGGGAAATAGTATTGCCTCAGGAGAAACAGAAGGAAATAAGCTTCGCCTGGATGCCACAGTAAGAGGATGGAGAAGTCTGCCTAAGGGAAAGAAAGGGAAAAAAAATGCAACAGAAAACTCAAGCACTGTGTGGTTCAATGGTTCAATCTTGGACCCCCTCTTCGGAGCCATTTCCTTAGAAAAACAAATGGTATGTGATAAAGAACCTGCTAAGACAGTATAGCCCTTCTCATTCAAGAGGCCTTTGAACCATTACATAAACACAATGCACTGTCCCATGAATATAAAAGAGAGAAGAGCTGGGAGGATGTAAAATACACCCTCCTCAGAAGAGAGACCCTGTGGGAATAAGAGGCCAGGTAACGGGTTTTCCCTCAACTCTTACTAAAGCAAAGCCTTTTTAAAAATGGCAATGCTAACTTTGATCCAACAACTAAAAAAAAAAGTCCTGAGTACACAAAGCAACCCATCTCCCGTGGTGTCATTCTCCAGAATGCAGGTCTCGCATCTCTGAGCAGCTGGACCTGCATCTGGGGCAAAGCTCCTCTCCTGCCATGGCCAGGCCCCGCTCGGGAGAGCTGGGCAGTGACGGGATCAGGGCTCCGGGGACTTGCTAGGTAAGCGTCTGAGAAGGCCCGTGGGAGGCTGCTTTCTTATTAAGATCCAGTTCATCAGAGAGTCTTGTGGATTTCCTAGTTTGACTGTCTCATAGGTAGCATTCTTCTCCAGGTATCCGAGCTGCAAATGTGCTAAGGGTATGCTTAAATGAACATAAGCTGTGATGCAAATATTTTGTTTTGTGAACTTAAAGCATTTTAGAGGTCTTGAGTATTTCTGTGTTCCAAAAACGTTTTAAGTTGTGGACATGAAATTTTTTTTAAACAACTTTAAAGTAATTTGAACATCAATGAAGAGATATGCAGTACAAACAAGTGTCATGCTCAACAATATAGAATCACAGGCATTTCATCTTTTTCCTGAAATGTATTCAGTGTTGATAAAATTGTTCAGCTCTGTCATCACCGCCCAGGGGACATTTTAAATAAAATTATTAAAGTTTCTAGAGCAAGAGTTAGTGCTTTCAGATTTCAGGAGCTTGCTTTGCACCTGAAATCTAGTTACTCAATGCAAAGCTTTCTATGCCAGTGAAGTATTATTTAAAAAACCCAAATCTATGAATTTCAGTTGTAATGAAAGTAATATGCTGTTTGCCAATTCAGACATTTTGTTAAAAAAGCACTGAAATAAAAAGATTAAAGTTTAGGGGAAAAATAACGTAATTGGAAAAACAGAAGGAAAATGTTACTCTGCTAAACGTTTCAGCTTCAGCCCGTGCTACCTATTTATCCCTTGCTAAAGTGACCTCAGCATACTGAAATTTCCTGGTGGAGAAGTAAGACATTCACTGGTACTTAATGAGCACGTTTAGATACTAAGTTTGTTCAGATTCTAAACACTGTAATCCTGATGTAAATGGCTACAAATAAACTATTTCTTGTTTACTTGGAGTATGTTGATGCTTAAGTCAAAGGTAAAACAACCACTGTAAAACACCCAGCCTGTTCTATTTGTATAAACCAAAGAATGTAGAGATTCAGCTGCTGATCAGCTCACAATTTGCTGGCAGAATTTAAACTGCAAGCATAATACTTCCCATTTTTAATTTAAACTACATCTCAAAGATTCATCAGTTCCTCAGACTGAATGTTTCTGCAGAACTAGTTTGTCTTACGTCTCTTGACAGAATCCGGTTTTAACCATTGTAACTTGTGTCCTGTAGTTATGCTGCCTTTTATGAGATGCTTATAGCTAGAAATAACGTGCCTTACCAAGGAAAGGGTATTCCTATCAGGAGTCCACACCCTTATTAGATAGTATTAAAAAAGTAGGGAAGCATCAGGAAATTGTTGCAGAAAGCAAAGGCAGGAGAACGAGGAACTGCCCACTGTAGCAGAAGACCAAGTTCAAGACCCTCTAGGGAACCTGAAAGCGCACAAGTCCATAGTACCCAATGAGATTCATCTGTGAGTCCCAAGGGAACTGGCAGATGAAGTTGCTAAGCCACTATCCATCATAGTGGCCATCATAGAAGTCGTGGCAGTCTGGTGAAGTTCCTGCTGACTGGAAAAGGGGAAACATAAAACCCGTTTTGAAAAAGGGAAAGAGGAAGACCCAGGGAACTACATGCCGGTCAGTCTCACCTCGGTGCCCAGCAAGATCATGGAGCAGATCCTCCTGGAAGCTATGCTAAGGCACATGTAAAATAGGGAGGTGATTGTGACAGACAGCATGGCTTCACTAAGGGCAAATCATGCCTGACAAGTTTGGTGGCCTTCTATGATGGCATTACAGAATTGGTGAATAAGGGGAGAGCAAACATCATCTACCTGGACTTGCTGCAAGGCATTGGACACTGTCCCACAAAACATCCTTGTCTCTAAATTGGAGAAACATGGATTTGATGGATGGACCACTAGGATAAGGAACTGTCTGTATGGCTGCACTCAAAGAGTTGCAGTCAATGATTTAATGTCCACGTGGAAACCATTGACAACTGGTGTTCCTCAGGGGCCAGTACTGGGACTGGTGCTATTTAACATCTGTTTTTGGTGACATGGACAGAATTGAGTGCACCCTCAGCAAGTTTGCCGACAACACTAAGCTGAGTGGTGCGGTCAACACACTGGAGGAAAAGGATACCATCCAGAGGGACCGTGACAGGCTTGAGAGGTGGGCCTGTGCCAACCTCTAAGTTCAACAAGGCCAAGGGCAAGGTCCTGTATNTGGAAGAGGTGAGATTTAGATTAGATATTAGGAAGAAATTCTTGACTGTGAGTGTGGTGAGGCACTGGCACAGGTTGCCCAGGGAAGCTGTGGATGTCCCATCCCTGGAAGTGTCCAAGGCCAGGCTGGATGGGGCTTTGAGCAGCCTGGTCTAGTGGGAGGTGTCCCTGCCCAGGGCAGGGGCTTGGAACTAGGTCCCTTCCAACTCTTAACCATTCTATGATTCCATGAAATTATGACTTTGAGAATGACTGACATAAGGTTTTATGTATTTATAATACTGATATAAAGATTATGTTCCAAAACATACTTTCAGAAATATATCAGGAAAGAACATAAAGACTACAAAGTCAGGCACAAGAGCAGGGATCAGAAGCTTTGAGAGATAAAAGCTGAAGATGCTTGGAACACGGTGAAATTAAAGGAAAAATGTATGATGAACTGGCAGAATTTAGAAGAGGGCATGAATAGAAGATGAGATTAAGAGTAGTCTCCATTGGCAAGGGAGACTACACAGAACACTTAGAAAAACACAATAGAAAAAAGCAGAAGCTCAGATTTTGTAAATGAAGAAATAAATTATAGATAATGTACAAGAACTAGCTGGGAATTGAGATGGTGATAAGGACAAAAAATAAAACAGGATTTTAATTGTGCGTGTTGAATGCAGTTCTTCCAGGCATGGAGGTAGTAGTTATCAGAGGACACAGTGAGAAGGAAGTTAGGCTGGAGACAAGCAAAAGCCTGGGGAAGAACAAGATGGAGAGCGTATTTCAGAAACATTACACAGAAGAAAATACAGATGATAGTAACAGTCTGGATGGGAGGTAAAAAAGGCAGAGAAAGATCAAATATGAATGCAAGAAGTTTAAAGATTCATGGAACTATTTATACAGATGGAGAAATAAGAGACTAGGTGTCATTGCTGTATGGTAGTATATAACACCATGAATGACCAGGTACGTAATGTGCTGGACGTTAGTGAAAGCATCAATAGTTTTCATATGTGCTTAAGACTATCACACAAAAGCCATGTCAATTAGGAAAAGGTTGATTGGCTACTGAAAAACAGAAATAACACAAAATAGAAATCCATCATGGAATGTTGAAAGACTTGGCAAAGGAGAGCTCACCAGTTCACCCCTTCTCTGACACTGGCAGGGCTCACTATAGCCCTGTGTGGGTGCAGTAACCCTTGTGAGCTTGACTCCGAGCAGGATGTGGTGACTGACAGTTACTTAATCCTCAAAGGCTTTTATACAACAACTATTACAGGAGCCTCACTCAAGAGAGACGAGGAGCTGCTGAAGTCCAACTGCAGGAATTTAAAATCCTCAATCTGTCACACATTCTCAAGCAGCAGCAGCTAACAGCCCTTCACCCTGCTAACCTCCGGATTACAGTATCCCTTGCACAGCTTGACACTAGTATTCTTCTGTGTGAAAGAGGACATTTTGGAGATCAAAATAAAATGTTTTCTTTTTCATGGACAACAGATTCAGGATTTGAATAAGAACATTTAAGACTTCCTGAAGACTTCTAAAGAAATACTTAGAGCATAGACAACCGCATCCACCTGACAGCAATTTGACCACAAAACAGGTTTTTAGCTTGCTTATGCTTTTCTCTATGGCTGAGAAGAAAACAAAATACAAGTTCAGCTGCAAAAGCCCTCCACAAACTTGAACTTTTTTTGAAGTGAAACCCTCTTCTGTTACTTTTTTCCCCCTGTTAATTTTGAAGTCTAGTTTGTTTCTGTACCTAATCATTATGCAAAGCGCTAATTTGTTTGTATTAATACCATAAACATGTTACTCACCTCTGGCGTTTGGACAGCAGAATTCCACATAACAGGTCTCTGTAGAAAAACAACTTGCTTTGTGGCCAGATTTCCTTCACTAAAATTTAAAGAAAATTCTTTCAATATTTTAAAGGCAGTAATAGTCCCTATAACATGTTCATACCTTTCAGAGTCAACTGTAAGTTGTGTGTGCATAAGTCCGTGACTGAGAAGATAGGCTACTGAGCATTAACTGGTTTAACTCCTGAACAGTTCTGTAATCATATTGAAAAAAAAAGCAGCATAGAGCTGGGCTAAGGTATTGCACCTGAAAATAGGTATAGAACAAAAATTTGTGTTGCTATAATCACAGTTATTCACATGCTTGCTCTTAGAAGTTTAAGTACCATAGCTCCTACTTTTAATTAAAGTCTGCACCTTTATGTCTGAAGTAAACCTCAAAGAGTCTTTCTTTCATCAAACCTTCACTATCAAATATACAACAACATGTTACTACCTTTTAATGCCACAACAGAGAGGCCCAATCTCAATAGATACCCAGCTTCAACAAGTAGCTCAATACTTCATGGTATGAAACTTGGGAAGTAACATTCTTTACTGCTAACTAAAAGGTGTTTTCCAGTTGTAACACACCATTTAACTGACAGAGCAGGACAAAGCCTGCTGTCTCACCGCTTATGGATAAAAGGACTCAGTTTTTATAAGCTCTACATCCACAATGAGATAAACGACACTGGCTGTCTTGTACATGGGAGGTACATACACAGGAAGGACAAGAGAATGAAGTAGTAAGATAAATAAAGGAGGGGAAAAAGAGAGGAACTTCAGTTTTTAGCCCTGGAACTTTTACAAATGCTGATGCTGTTGTGGTAGACAGAATTTAAAGCAGCACTGTTTCAAAAGGAAATACTTTTAGAAGAATAAATGTGAAAAGGAGAAGTTGCTCCTCAAGACCAAATCAAGTGCTACTGATAGGATGTTTCAAAAGTGTAACACTCTTAGTAATGGTGATATGGCCTCTTGAAGTTTTTACATACCTATTTTCATCACCTTTCCATCAAAAAGACAGGTCAGCATATTGATTGGATATATATGACAAAGTCCAACTCTGTGGCACTGTAAGAGTGCAAGAATTGCAAAGCCAGAGTTCTAAGATGGGAAGGTTTAAGAAAATTCATGTGCTCTTCTAAGTATCAGATACTACATCTTGATAAACTCTTCTTTTCCCCACAACTCCTACTTCTGGGTGGTATTCAACGAGATCTTTATGCGTATAAAGGAAAGATACTGAAATACTTTGGCAGAAAAGCGACTACAGATTTAAGAGCACACTATAGAAAAGCAGCAAAATAGAAACACAAGAGACATGTAGTGAGTTAATTTGAAGTATTTATGATTCCATCTATTCTATCAATCATAAAAAAGTATTATTATGCATAACATTATGGAAAGAACTACTAAAATAATGTAGTTGTGTATTCAGTATGGGAATGTCACAATCTTAACACATGAATCTGTTCTCTCAACTTTGTGTGTGGTTATGCCAGGGCTAGGACTGATAGAACTAATTTACATTTAACATTAGGGACTTGCTCCAAGAAAAATCCTAAGAGATCAGGAAGAGCACGTGTGGAATAACTACCAAAACTGGCTAAAACTGCAAAAAGTGCAGCACTCATCACACAAAGAAAAGGCTTTGAGGGAGAACACGGCTGCAGCTGGCATGAGCTCCAGGTGGTATTGTTTCAGTACGTGCGATTTAGGGACGGAACAGAACACCACCTTCCATGGCCCTGCCCTGTGGTGTGTAGCAGGTACAAGAACAAGATGGATGGATAAGCGGCCAATCCGCTACCCTGAGCCAGAATTCTGCCAAATATTGATGAAATGCTGTCCTTTGGGTGAACTTTGCTCATTATAATGTCATTATAATACCAAAGCACACCTCCCTCCCAAAGACTACCTGCCTCCAAGGTGCGACCACTCCTCTTTGAGTCTGCACCCTGAATTTTTCATAAGCCTTTAAATGTGAAGTGAGAGAATTTTACGCCAATGATAATAAAGGTATGTATGACTGAAGTCACTCAAACTCCACCTTGAAGGTAAAAAATAGTACAAAAATAGCCCAAGAAAGGGGGGGTATTAAGGAAGACACCATTGTGAACATGTCATGGAGAATTCCATCACTGAATGCCTCTGACTTCTGCGACCAGTCAACAGGCTGAGCCTTTCTTCCCCCCCACAGGGATGCCTGTGGGTAAGACTTAAACTATACCCAGTGCTCCTTTGGGAAACTTCAAAACCTCCATAGAGAATCTCTTTCCTACCTTTTGTAGCCAGGCTCTACTGATTACAACTTTGTCGCACGTTTTGTGTAACTAACGTTACTTTCATTCGCACGTGCTCTGCAGAGTGTATTTCTCAGTGTATTTTGGAGGACCCAGGGAACTACAGGCCCGTCAGCCTCACCTCCATCCCTAGAAAGATGATGTAACAGCTCGTTCTGGGCGTCATCTCAAGGTATATGGAGGAAAAGAAGGCCATCAGAAGTACTCAGCATGGATTCACCAAGGGGAAATCATGCCTGACTAATCTGATCGCCTTCTATGGTAGCATAACTGGATGGGTAGACCAGGGGAGAGTGGGTAAGTGTGGTCTACCTTGACTTCAGCAAGACATTTGACATGGTCTCCCACAGCATCCTCCTAGGGAAGCTTAGGAAGAGTGGGTTAGATGAATGGACAGTGAGATGGATAGAAAACTGGTTGAAAGACAGAGCCCAGAGGGTTGTGATTAGGGGCGCAGAGTCTAGTTGGAGGTCAGTGATGAGCGGTGTTCCCCAGGGGTCAGTACTGGGCCCAGTGCTCTTCAATATATTCATCAATGACCTGGATGAGGGGATAGAGTGCACCCTCAGCAAGTTTGCTGACGACACAAAGCTGGGAGGGGTGGCTGACACCCCGGAAGGCTGTGCCGCCATCCAGAGAGACCTGGACAGGCTGGAGAGCTGGGCGGAGAGGAACCTTATGAAATTCAATAAGGGCAAGTGTAGGGTGCTGCCCCTGGGGAGGAATAACCCCCTGCACCAGTACAGGTTGGGGGCTGACCTGCTGGAGAGCAGCTCTGAGGAAAGGGACCTGGGAGTCCTGGTGGACAACAGGATGACCATGAGCCAGCAATGTGCCCTTGTGGCCAAGAAGGCCAATGGCATCCTGGGGTGCATCAAGAAGAGTGTGGCCAGCAGGTGGAGGGAGGTCATCCTCCCCCTCTACTCTGCCTTGGTGAGGCCCCACCTGGAGTACTGTGTCCAGTTCTGGGCTCCCCAGCTCAAGAGGGACAAGGAATTGCTGGAGAGGGTGCAGCATAGGGCTACTAAGATGATTAGGGGACTGGAACACCTCTCCTATGAGGAAAGGCTGAGGGAATTGGGTCTCCTCAGTCTGGAAAAGAGACGGCTGAGGGGGGACCTTATCAACACTTATAAATACTTGAAGGGTGGGTGTCAGGAGGATGGGGCCAGGCTCTTTTCAGTGGTGCCCAGTGACAGGACAAGAGGTAACGGGCACAAACATGAGTACAGGAAGTTCCACCTAAACATGAGGAGGAACTTCTTTCCCTTGAGGGTGGCAGAGCCCTGGCACAGGCTGCCCAGGGAGGTAGTGGAGTCTCCGTCTCTGGAGACATTCAAAACCCACCTGGACGCGTTCCTGTGCAACCTGCTCTAAGGTGGCCCAGCTCTGGCAGAGGGTTGGACTAGTTGATCTCCAGAGGTCCCTTCCAACCCTATGATTCTGTGATTCTCACCAACAATCCAAAGAACCTGTGTATCTGTTGTTTAAATAAACTGCATTGCTTTGGTAGCTAGCCACTTTGAGTTCTCACTGGACACAATCACAGATTCAGGGGTGGCCGTGTGAGTTCAGGAGCACGGCTGGACCAACAGCACAGTCCGCTATCAGTGAATCCAAATTGTGAGAGTTTAACACGGGTTAAACGCGACTGGACTGGCAGTGGCAAATTGGGCACCAATCAGAACATAAACCTAGCCGCATCTAGCCTCCCACTTTGGTGAGGAGTGTTAGAACGCAAGGGGGTTTATTTTCTGCCAAATCCACCTTGCCCCTTTCACGCAGCAGCATGTTTACAGCCTGCCCCAGCAGAGCTCCTGGAAGTAAGCTCTCAGCAAATACCCAAACCAGCACTATTCCCAGAGCACTCAGCTACATCTAAGCAATAGTCAGTGATGATGGTTTTGTGATGGTGTTTGTCACCTCACAGTCTTCCTTTCAGTCCAGATGAAGTCAGGTCATAGCCTACCTTTGCATGTCTCCCTTGGATAAGAATAAAGAACTAAAACTCCAGCTTGTGGGGGGAACGAGGCAGGAGAAAGGACTCATTAGTTTCCTTAAGTTAACAGGGTTTCCTGCTCTGAGAGTCCCCACCTCACTATTTGCATTCATTAAAAGAAAACATGTTAGACTTATGTCATGACTCGGAAACCAGCAATCCTGTCACCTCGTTCCACTTGTCCAGGTATCCCTCCCTGCCTCAGTTATGTCCGTTTTGATAATATCAATCAGGAAACCTCTCTCAAGCAAGAAGGCTGACCAGAGTCCCTGGCATTGAGAAGAGCTTATGACTTATTTTGTAACAGTGTCTGCATTCCTCCAGAGAAATGAAAACCCCCAAACATTAAGATACAGCTTGTACAAATTCTACTAGAACACAGAAAGGACATGATGGCGAGTAGACAAAAAGTAAATTAACAATTTTCTAAGTCTGACCTTATTAAAATGCCACACACGACAAAGCAGCTATGAGCTTAATTCACAAAGAACTCAATGACACTGGGATTTCCACAGAATTTCAATGAGAAAAAAAGTGCTTGGAGCAAGCCACTCCATAGCTTCCCTCACATTTCCACATTCCATCTTTGCCTCGTAAGTCAGGGCATTTTGAAAACTTGTATTAAGTAGTTTGTCATGATAAATTAATGCCCACAAAGTCAGTGGTTTTGCAGTGCATTTGTCTGCCTCCTTTGCAGCGCTCGATGACAGTCTGCCTTCCCCATTTTCAGGGACTACAGCAATCAGAGAGGGGAAATAAAGGTCACTGCAGAGTAAGGCCACTGAAGCCTTTTTCCTGTCTCTTCTTTTAAGAGGGATGAAGAGCAACAGAGACTCTATTGTTAAAGCACCAGTGATTTGTTTGTCTGCTCATGCTCCATGGGCAAGGAATTTGTCCTTTTATTATCTGTATATATTTAATAAGTCCCCAAAACTATCATCAAGCTATTAGTGTCAACGGCTCTGATTTTTACAGGTCTATTTTTTGTGTGTGAACATTTTATAGACAAAGCACTTAAAATTAAGGTTAGAGAAAGTTTTGTGTAAAATGAACAAAAGGAGCATGATGATGAATTCTTTAAAGCTTTTTTTTTTTTCCTCGCATTTCCCAAAATAAAGTTTTGCACCCTTTTGGAATTGCACAGCATTGAGGCTTTCAATTGTGAGACAGGCACCAGCCTGGGATAAGACAAAGGCTTAAAGGATCTGTTTAATGAGAAAATTTAAAAACCCTAGAAATAATTCTAATTTTAGACCACAAACATGTATGAAATTCTACAAAATCATGTCACATTAGTAACTGCAGTAGCACTAATCTACCAGCAAAGTATTTTCTAACTTCCCACCAGTCATTAGATTTAACTCTTAAAAGGGCTACTAATTCTATCCTTGCTATATGGCTTCTGAACTTGTCTTGAAAACATTTACCTATAAGTGAGAGTTGTATATAATGCTGGAGGGCTCTTTTGGTCACTAATTTTTTTGTGGCTCTCATACTCTTTTTTGGTCAAAAAATTCTTTAGTGACTGCCGACAAAACTGAAATACCCAAGATATCGACGGATACAGCAAACATTGCATCATATGCCCATTTTTTTCATAACCCTGGAAAAACAATCACTGACAGAAGAAGGGAATTTATGGCATTTATAGTGTGCTGACCAAAAAAAACCCCCAAAACTAAAAATCAAAACCCCACACTGCTTGATTTTCAAAACAACATTGCACAAAAAAAAAAAGCAACTCTGCATGTTTCATGAATATGACACCTACCATTGCTCTATCTGAAGCTGCAAAGATAACATTTCTCAAGGAAATGTTTCCTGCATCCAAGATGATTTAGCTCTTGAGGGAGGAGTTAAAGGACTAAAGCCTACAGAGTGCTGCCCCCGCCTCAAACGGGACAGTGACCCATGACAGTCAGCTATCACACGGCATGACAGTCCACGCAACAGGACGTTCTATTTTGGGGAGAAGAATATCTATAAAAAAGGAAAACTTCAGCCAACAACAAAATCATGCAGAGACAGGCATTACAGCCTGGTGGCTTTTTTTAAACTGTTTCAAATCCTAACCATGTAAAAACCCAAAAAGGAACACACCAGTGCAAGACAACCCTCGCACCCCAGAACCTGTTAGACTCTTGGTCATACTCTTTGACTGCAGACAAGCAGTGGGCATAATGGCAAGGAACACATCAACAGATCACAGAAGAGGCGAGATGAAAGTTTCACAACAGATAGGAGGAAAACAGACTAGAGCAAAATATAAAGGCGAATAAAAACAGGGAGCAGGCTGCCCTGCTAACATTTTATTCTTAAATAGAATTTTCTTTACTTTGTCAAATTTTTTTTTTTAATAAATATGAAAACATGAATTTGCCAGATTGTCCCAAAATGTTGCTCATTTTGTTTGTTCGGTGTTTCTGAAACCTGTTAATATTCAGGATGGGTTTTGAGGTTAGAGTTCCAAGTCTGGGAAAAGAACAGCTGTTCAGCAGCATGAAGTGTCTGTCTTTACTGAGACATTTAACTTGCATTCCTAGGATAATCCACCACCACAGTAATGATATCTTTCATATCAGACACATAGTAACCATCCAGGAATTTCCTCTCCTTTTTAAATGCTAACATCAACGCCTAAAAATAGCGATTATCAATCACTAATTAGCCTATTAGGATAGAAGCACATTCTTTTTTGGTCTCTTAAGAATTCTTAATTAGGAATTCTTGTTCATGGGATTTATTTTTTTTTTAGAGAAAAGCTGTATATTAGATACATGACAGGCACACAAAACATAATTCATCTTATTTCTTCTGAAAGTATCTCACAAGCCACACTAGGACAAGAAGCATTAGACAATTCATGCAGACACCTACCTAACCCTTTAGGCCAGAAAAATGCTTTTTATTAGTCTGAATTAGTCTAGTGTTATTACAAAATGAATCCAACTTCAGATTCGGCTATGTTACAATCCCCTTTTACACGATCACAACTATTAATGGGCTGGTTGTTTCACATCTAGGAAGCAATGTGGCTTCAGACATCTAATGCAACGCAAGTATCTCACTGGTATATTACCTTCTTACTAGTTCAAGGAACCGGTCCAGTCTAATGGATCTGTTCACACTTCCTACAGCACTTTTTCCTATTTTTTTTAGTTATAGTACTTAGCTTGTTTTAAATGGCCATGCCTTTGCTGTGCAATCTGCAAAGGTACAAAATAGCATCATTTTGCCTGCTGCAAGCACAGACTGATACTCAGACTGGTTGACCAGCAGCTGCTCAAGACAATCTTGTCCTTGCAGTCCAAACTCTACAGGGATGGGGTACAGTTACACTGACTGTGGGAGAAGAGGAGTCTGAAGTTAAAACACCTCCCTCACGCTATAACCCACAGTGCACCATGACTATCAAAATCGTCCTCTCCCATTGTTCACTCATGTCCTTCAAGAAGTAGATCCAGATCCTGAAGGCTTACTCTCCAGCTCTAAGATTTGGTGAAAAATTTCAACTCTTTATAAAACCCAGGCTCAGCAGTTCACCTACGCTTGGAAGTCACCATGTTCAAAGCTAATACATTTAGACTACAAAATTTTGTTTGAAGAAATTAAAGGATAACCATTTTGTTTCATATTCTGAAAACTGCTTCTCACTGGAGCAGGAGCTTTACAAGTTCAGAATTTTTTAAGTTTCATAAGTAAACAAAACATACAGAGACCCTTAAAAATAGCAGAACAACATACTGTTTTACCACAATGTCTTCTGTCTCTGCATTTAACCAGTTGGTTAAAATCAACTATTAAAAAAACCACACAGCCAAACACCCCAGCATCTATTTCCTGACCAGAGAAACCTCCTTCTCACATGGGTGAACTGATTTTATTATGTCAAATCACTTGAACAAAATTCCACTTTCTCAGAGCAGTTGTCTTAGAACCTTTCATTCACATCCTTTTTCATGCCGTCTTGATTTAATACAGTGAGGTTTGGATCCCAAGATCACTCAAATGACCCACTCTTTCCATTGTCCTTAATGGGCCCTAAGCCATGCCTGAGTAACATTCATTTGTTTTCAAACCTTGGCAATCTTAATCTAATGGGAGGAGAATTAAAAAAAGAAAGAGAAAGAAGAGAGGTTTATGCTTACATTTCACTTGCCATTTTTTAGCTTGATACCATGGAGTACACTATCTTTTTGGTCAAAAAACCCAAAAAACCAAAACCTGAAACCTTGTGGGGGATCCAGGTCTGTTATTTAGCTCTTCTTTGTATACAAAACTCCTTCAGTCAACAAAAGAAATAGTACCATAAGAGAACTGAAATCCAGTAGTTTGGTACTATATTTTAAATTAAACGTAATGTCTCCATTGAAGAGGAGAAACAGCCCAATAACTTGCTGGATTAGCACATTCCCTTCCCTAACTTGCAATAAATACTGCATGACTCTTGTGATAATATGACTTCTTACACAGTCTAAACCAGTCATTCACCAAGGTCCTACATTAGTGAAACATTTCGACACTTGTTCAAATTTGAAGCATAAGAGTAACTCCATTGCTACTCAGGGACTGGGTATGTGATTAAAAAGTTTCCTAAATACAGTCTTTAATGTTTACATATAAACAACGTATTTTAAATTTAGGATTATTGTCTAGTTTGAAACCCACTTAAGTCAATAGACCTAAAACAGTGTGGAAAAAGAAGATTCCACCATAATGCTACTTACAACTCAAGTTTCATATGCAGTTAACATTAACATTTTTCTTCCTTTTACATTTAAGTATGCAAGTAATGACTTAATAATTTTGAGATGTATAGACCAAAGCCACTGTAATCTATTGTTTGGGTACCTGTCATGTCGTACAATAGGTGTAGGCAGGACACAGGTCAGGAGCCATCCAAACTCAGCCAGCGTGTGCAACAAAGGTCCATAATCTGTTTTAATTTCACACCCCTACATTAATAATTATAAAAAGTAGTAAAGAGACTCTGTACAGATTTTATTTGCATTTCTACACAAATTACAACTCCCTTCTAATTTATAATCAGATGACAAACTGTTTAGTGCAGATTTACCATTTCAAACTGTAAACAATTTGAAGAGTCCAGACTAGAGAAGACTAGGAAGACAGACAGAACATATTAACTTTAGGTGTGAGCCCTGATTCAGCAAGACATTCAAGCACATCTCACTTGTTAAACTTGTCACATTGCTACACTAATGCATAAAACTTTTTAAACACCATAATAGGTGTCTCAGTTGACACATTTAGATTTTTACTTCTCATCTGAAAAACAAGCATCTCTCCTAGTTATACACTTAGGTTTTTTGTGTTTGGTGGATGGTTTTGGTTTGTTTGATTATTTTTTTAATATATATGTCTTAGTTTTATGCTGTTTTTCACATTGGTCAATGTATTTACCATTGAATATTTCAAGAGTAAGCCCATAGTACCCTCCAACAACAATTGCTTTCAGATATCATTAATTCATACCAATAATGTTTAATCTTAAAATATTAAAAAATTGAATAATTTTAGTGCTGTACCATGCTACAGTAGTACACGCAAATTTATTAGGAAAAATTAAGTCTTTCATATTTAGCAGTAAAACTTTACTAAGAATATATTTATGAAAACTATGCTCAATCAATTCACTACCAATTTTTTCTTGTCTGTTTCTAGTTTCATTAATCTACTTTTTATTTAAAAATACTTCAGCACATTATCAGTAGAGTTGTGCTTGCTGAAATTATGTCTAAATTGGTCTTTGGTGGTTGTATTTGTTGGCATGAGCATTTGTAAATGTCAGGCTAGAATCCCCAAGGCATATTCCTTTTACCCACAGTAACTAATGGCCACAGGCATGACTTCATTTTTATGATTCAAGGCTTTAGTCTAGCTTATTGCAGGTGGCTTCAAGAAACCATTCTGCATGTTTATCAAACACTGGTACAAGCAGTCTAATGAAAAAACAAAGAAAACTATAAGTAGGAAATTGCATTGCTAAATAATCACCAATTTACCTCAATGACTGTCCATTGTTCCACAACTATTGCATCATTTCCTTTCCTGTTAGAACCTGGAACCCCAGCACCCTCTTCTTCATAGATAAATAATCCTTCTAAAGATTTGGGCAAGTAGTCTCCTGTGAACATAAAGACAAATATAAACTGAAATATGAAGTTTAAGGTTGATAACTTACTGAGATGTACGCATGGGCTTGTTTTTTCTCATTGAACAGTCCTCTAAAATAAAATGAGCTAAGACAGCAAATAACTCAAATCTGTGGTTATTCCTGCATCTAGTTACAACTTGGTGAAGTATGCAAGTCTATTATTCAACCCCCTTTTTCTATACAAATTGAATTATGAACCATTTCATTTTCTCAAAAGCATTATCTACCTCCATGCTCAAATCTGAATTCCAATTTCTGTATTCAACGTATCCCTCACAGCAGATAGGCACAAACCCTGTTTACTCAGCTTCAATACTGTATGCCTGACAATAAATGGTGTGGTGGGAGAGTGCGTAAGGATAAACGAAGCATGAAATGCAAAGCCTAGCTACTGTTACTTAAATAAATACGTAAATCGCCACAGGAAGAGCCTGAAACAGAAGCAATTGTAGGAAGATTCCTGATGGGAAGGAAGTTTCAGAGCACAACTCCCTGACTCACTTGTCGAAGCCTGACAGTATCCGGTTGGCCCAAACTAAAACTGTGCATCCAATATTGGTTCATTTTCTGGTTTTGCTTCTCCTAAGAGCAATTGGGAAGCCTTTTGTGCAAAAGTACCCTGAGAGCTGACTATCTTTAGATTTGAACAGTAAAATTATGTACAGAATCTGATATCAGAATATCAGATTTAAATCCTCTCCAACACTGCACAAAGAGATATAAGGAGATGATTGGTTTTGCCAGTCAGGGAAGGCATATAAACTTAAAGAAAACACCCCCAAACACCTAGCAAACAAAGGAAACTTCTGGAACACAACTGGTCTGACTTTAAAAATTGACCAGATTGGCATGGAAATTGTGCTACATAAACCAGGAACTCCTGTTTTTGGAGCATGCTAGTTCATGTACCATAAAATACCAGCTATTCATACTGGTTTTTACTATATTGGATGTAGGAGATTTATGTAGTTTGAGTTATGATTATTTAGACACTTGCGTGCATATATATCTCTTGCACATATTTATGGATATATTGGACATTTTATTTTATCTTTAGACTACACAAATATATGTGGTTGCACATGGAAGTGAATATATGGCTTCATAAATATATGAATATATGCACAGTTCCTAATAATTTGTAGATATCCAATCTTCTAAATTCATGGACTTTGACCTTTCTTCAGTGTTCAGGAAGATGCTTAAAACAGACAGTCCACCTGCAACATTAGAATATTTCCTTTTCTACCATTTTTCAATCATAATCGGATAACTCCAAATTTCAAACAGTTACTGACTCAAGACACCTCCACTCAGTGGTATTTTAAGAGAAACTGATAATTCATGGTGTACCGTGTCAAAAAATATCCTCTTCTGAAAAAGTTACATGCATGGCCAGCTGGTTTATCAGACCATTCTGTCACTTACAATAGTTTATCTTTGTTAATCTCACTACTCAAAAGAAAGTGCTACATGACAGATAACACAAACAAGAAAAAGCAAAGACATTGCCACAGCATTTCTACTGATCTTAGATACTTTTATGATCATGAGAGCTCCCAAGGCAAGTGGAGGAAACACTACAATGATACCAGTGGCTGCTAAAAGAGAAAAGAGAATTTACCTGGATTATTTTTATGACAGCATCCTCTTTTGTCAGCAGAACACAGAACCTTGGCAATTACTAAGAATTGACAATGATTTTTTTTTATTCTTTTTATGTTAAAACTTCCTCCTGTCTTAAATTGGGTGTTGCATTTTGATTCTGGCAGCAACAGAATTCTGCTGACTGCACAACACCCGTAGAGTCCAAACCAGAGGAGGATTTCTGCAGCTGCCTGACTTGTACATGGTGGTGGTTTTTTTTTTATTAAAAACATAGCTAAAATTTGCTCATTTCACTAAAGCTCTATAAAGGACAACTACTGCTAAAGACACCTCACAGTCAGAAAGTAAAAAAGCAAAAGTGAGGTGAACATGACAATCAGATGTGCATACAGACACAGAAGAAATAATTCCAGTGATGACTGCAAGTACTCAAAAACATTTTCTCCTCAAAAAAGCATTTTAGTTTTCCTTCTGTTGGATGCTAAACCTTTATCTGGTTATCAAACTCTTCAATGTTCACCTCAAGAAGAAACATTTAGCTTATGAACTCAGTAGCTAAATTAATTTCTTACTGTGGTTACAGACACTTGATCAGCTGTGGAATTCTAACTGCATAGCAAGCTGTGCCTTTGAATATATCCAGTTTTAATTCAGTAGCATCTCACCCATGAGTCTAACTGAAACAGATACCAAGTGAGGCTGAAGCAGAAGCACCAACTGCCACGAAGCGGCATCATGAAATCCCTACATAAGTCATAACCTGGCTATTTAAGATGGGATAGTTATTCACATTAAGAAGAGCAGACAGCTACAGGGGAATGGGAAGACTGCAAAGCTGTTGTTGGACAACAGCTGCAAAGATTAATTTCAACAGCTGCCAAAAACACCCCTCAGTGAATTCTAATATATCTCCTGAGAGTTATTTTCCAGCTCTAAAAAAATCTGTACTGAAAACTAGGAGTCTGATTTCTCACCTCTCCTCCCCCAAAGGAAAGCATTCTTCCACTGACTTCAACAGATAGGAATTATAATTTAAGAGCAAAAAAGATGGCCAATATAAACCGTGCCATTAGACTGTTTATGTGCACAAGACACACAGTTTGAGAGGGACTAGCTGCCAAATTCAATCTGAGGTAAATACAGTGATGTTGATGTGCTTGTGTTCCTCTGACAATCACTATATTTACTTCACTGCAGAGCTACAGAAATGCAGCTATTCACACTCAAAGCTAAACTACTGAGAACAGTAAAAACTGAAGAGATCTCATTTTCAGGGTTTGATTTTTGAAGAACCAACATCATCTAACTTCCAAAGATTTGGCATGTTTTAAACTCTAAGTTTTCTTTTTTCAAATTTAAGCCCTTCACTAATCCAGATCTTATGAAGGGGATGCTGAATGCATACAATTTTTAATCAGAACATCAGAAAAAAATAATTAAATAAAGCATATAGTAAATATGAAAACTACTCTAACCCCTGTAATTCTACCCTCCCTGTACAATTTGTGTAAGAAGCAAACATAAAATGACTTAAGAAAGCCGCTTTCTTAGGTCAACTACTGCACCTGACAATCAGCCTGAGTATTGCAAAAGTCATTTAAGGTCTCTGAAACCTTTTCAAACTTTTTCAACATTTTTCTCCACTGCAGCCCTGTGTTTTGCTTGCTTACACTGAACTGCCATAAGCATTTCTAAAGGACCAGCACCAACTTAGAGCTTAGCCCAAGCGAGATATGAACAGATCCAACCAAAGATAAAATATCACATTAGTGAAGTATAAATTTTAAGTTTGCTATCAAACAACATTTATTACAATAATTAATAAATTCTGAAACAATTAACTACACCAGACTCTTTTGGTCGGTTCCCCTAACACTAGAGTATTACCATTTTCTTCACATTGTTTTCAAGTAATTGCACAACAGTAGCTACACACTATTTTTTGCAGTACTTCCAATTTCTGGCTTTCAGACAAGTTCAGTTCAAACAGAAGTGAATCTCAACTACACGTTTTACGAACAAGAGAGTTTTAGAGTTCAAAAATACTTCAGCCAGTGAACAGCTTCTCCTGTTGTCAGCAGTGGTACAGCACTGTCCCACAGCTCAGCCAAAGAGCAGGATTTGGGGCTCAGCCGGGTGTGTAGCGATGGGCCTGGGCCAGCACTGGCACTGCTGGCACAAGGCTTGTGTCTGTTCGTCAGGAGGACGAAGGCCAGGAACTCTGAAAGAGCTAGTAAGGTCTCTCCAAAATAAAAACCGAGATCGAATTGAAACTGGCAGAATGAAAAAGAAAATTTGAAAATTTCGTGGGCCCGAAGCTCTACGACTCTAACAATTTGAGTATTAACTGAGCCGGTAGATTCCTGCAGAAGAGTGCAAGAAGCAGGAGGGACCAGGGAAGATCTCTCTCCCAGCTACGTGGAAAGGTCCTGGAGCATCTGTCAAAAGTTGAGGGCAAGGACAAAACCAAGATTTCTTTACTCTCTGCATATGCCCACATCTGATCAGAAAAACCTGCAGAAACATCCCAGAACTTCAGGATCAACAGTCAAATTTTAATGCAATTTAGCATTTTGGAAAGAATTTTTAAGCCCAGCAAAGAGCTGGAATAAGCAGGAAGCACAGAAAGGCTGACTTAGGTTTGGTAAGTAATGGTACAGTAAGCACAATGAGAACTCAAGGTGCTCTTTTGTCTCATTAGAAATAGAATTGGAGCTATTCAACAGAATGCAGCACAGTATTTAGAGTGAGCAGCAGGACACAAACATCAGGGAAGCATGCATCTAATGATTTTTTCCCCCCCATTATCTTTTCCTTTAAAAAACATAAAGAAAAAAAGAACTACCACAGATGGTTTATTTTATCATAATGCTACATTACTTTCCTGATTTGGAAATCCTCAATTTGATAAAACAAAGCAGAAATTTCAATTATTCAGAGCTATAACTGCACAGAAAACCAGTTATTCCCTTTTTGAGGTATTAGATTCTAGAAATTCACAGTGACTATCTGAATATGTTTACATACTGCTCCTCATACCATGAAGGAAAACATGATCTACTTAAAAATTATGTAGCTCTACACAAACAAGTAAAAGTTTCATGATATTCTGAAACACTACTCACCTTTAGAAGTTTCCCAGTGTACAAAAGAATCAATTAAGGACAATCCTTGTTTATAATAAAATGTGGTTAATTCTAGCCAGTCTGCTTCCAGTGTACTAATAACTGGCCCCTTTCTCGTTACTTTCATAGACAAAACGCCTTCATGATAGGTCCAGCAGGTAGAATCATCATCAAAAACATTGAAGACTGTATAAAGCTTTTCTAAGAAAAAGGAAAAATAATGAATCCCTGAATAATAGAAATATTATTTATAATATATATTATTTTCTTATTTTAATGTGGGTTTCTAATTCTAAGCAACAGTTTTAAGAATTGTTTCCGTGATGTGACTGTACTCAGCTTGAGCCCCAAAGACACTCAGCATCAGGTGTTTGTGTGTGGGTACACTGTGAGGTACGAGAAAAATTGGAACGTATTACAGTTGGGTTGTTACTGGACCTTTTAGGTAGGTGGGTTTTGTATAGAGAATATATACTAAAGACAAGAAAAAAAGAGTGGAAACGGGCTTCATTTCTGCTACTCTTAGAAATTCTGACTAAAATATTTGAAATTATTATAACTAAGTATCAAAGACAATTTTCCAAGATTTTAAATATTAAGAATGTCTTGTACAGTATTGATTTTTGAAGCCAAAGCTTTTTGAAGAATTTCCCGAGAACGCTGCATGCCGGGGATGGACTGGTTGCTGACCAGCCTGGCCACACCACTCTGCACAACACACACAACCAGGAGTTTTCTGCCTGTTTTTACTCACAGCATTTCTATTCTGCTACATGTAGCAAACCCGCTATTGCAAGGAAAGAGTTAAGCTTTAACAGATCAGGCTATAAAGACTCAGCATGCTGTACAAGAACTGCTTTAATTCAAGTGTTAAAAATGAGGCAGACATCGATTATCTCAGTGCTTAGAGTCATTATCCTGACAGTCTACAAACTGGAGAGGGTGCTTAACTCTTAACGGGAAAGTGAAAAGGTTGCTTTTGAGAGCAATTAAAATACGTCTGGCCCATCAGGGAAGAACCTATTATGTCAAAATGGAATCTGACATGAAAGTTTCATGCTGCCTGCTTTCTACACAATACTATGTTGCGTTAATTCTCACGCTTTAGATTACTTCTTCGTTTTCACCTTTTCTTCCCAGCAAACCCGGAGGCCTTAGTGTTTCAGCAGCAGAAGGCACTGTTTCAGGGAAGCTCTCCCACAGACTACATCAAGCATCTCAGATTCTTCTACAACAAAGTTTTCTACCACAGCACCGACATTTTTAGTGATACTTTTCTGTCCTATACAACTTTTCAATGCTTACTTTTCTATAGTGTAAATTCTTTTGAAACATTTATCCTTTTTGATTTCATGGTCAACGCGTTAAGTGATCTCTTTCAGGATGCTTCTTGAAGGCTTGTTAACCAGAAAAAATCCATCATGAACAGATTTGTTTGCTGTACATTATATGTGAGTTGGCTAGAAGCATGTAAAATTACAGCTCTAGCTGGAAAAAGATCTCTGTTCTCAGTTTTGAAACAGGCAGGAGAATGGGAATCATAACATTCTCAGAAATCCATTACACATTTATGATTTTAGTATTAAGAGTAATTGAAGACTGCACGTATTTAGGAAAAGGTTTAAAACCAATCGCACCTCCTAAAAGACAGTATTTTTACTGCCACATATATTTGTTATACACGCATAAAGCAAAAACGCTATTTGTTTGTAGCACATTTAAAATCAGGATTATACTGTGGATGATTTTGGGGGGTTTGATTTTTTTCCCCCTTTTTTCTTTATGTTATAAACTAGAATTTTGACAGTACATTTGTAGTCCTCTATATGAAAACTGAAATATCATTCTAATACATTACCACAGTTCACACAAACAGAGCAGAAGGTAAATCTTCCTCTGTTCCATCAACTGACCACTTTTTTAGAAATATGCATGCATTTAAGGAAGATGCATCTTCCAATACCAGTCTTTGATACAATAGAACATGCTGTTTGCTATTTTTTTCCCAATACCTTTTTAAAACAACAGCTCAATAAAATACCTTATTTCTTTAAAAAAAAACCAAGCAGCATTTATTACCGTCTCCTCTTCGTGGTTTAACAGGATTGACTTCTTTTCCAAACTGGAAATCTGCATCCTGTAACAGACTGCTTTCTCCTTGCATTTCCTCCTCTATCCCACTCTCAGATGAGTGACCACTCAATGTCCCTTCATTCCAGTTTTTATAGTTTTCATCAGAATTTTTTCTTCTGTGTTCCCTATTTCTTCTGCCCAGCGTTGATTCCAGCTCTGCGCTTCCATCCGTACTTGTTCCATTACAGCCTTTAGGTTGAGGAAAATGTTGTGTTACAAATCCCACAAACTTCTTTCCTCTTTTAGCAGCTTCATTAACCTGCATTTGCAAAAGAAATTAATCTGCAAAGTGATTTTACAATCGCATGCAACTTTTTTTTAAAAATCCAACAACTTCCATATATACGTTCTGTTTAATTATGCTTCCGATTTTCAAGGACATAAAGACAACACTGTACTACCGAAGGTGGCTTATCTTTGTACGCTGCCCATGTTTCAAAGTAAATGGAAGTCTTCCAGCATGTCTTTGAACTCAGGCCAAGAAAGGTGGACAACACTGGCACTGACTTTAGTGTATATAAAATCCTTCATTTAGAACAAATCCGAAGTGTTTTACTTCCTGTGTCACAATGATAAGCAGTATACTGATGCAATAAAGAGTATTGTCTCTAAACACTTGACACCAGTCATACTAAAATCACTGACCACTAATACTACAGAGGTATCTATTGTCACTTGTCATGATTCATTACCCTCCGGTTCACTTAGTGGCTACTGAGCTTTACTATTGCTGAGAATGGCGAAGGAGCAGAGAAAGGAGGGAGCTAAAAGCAAATTAAACCCCTCTTAACTCTGCTTTTAGCCAGTGGTGGGTCTTCTCTGCACTGAAGTCTCAAAACACAACTCTAGAATATGTGCCACCCGTGGGATGTGTCTGTTTTTGGCGGGAGGGTTTATTTCTGGGATAAGGAGTGCTGCCATTTAGGAAGGTGATCCCACTGGCATCTTGTGCTATAAGCTTCCCCGTGCAACAGAGTCTTTCCAGGAAAATACTGAAAACACAGCACAGAAAGACATTGCCTGGGAAGTACTGGATTAGTGAGGGCAGAGAGGGAAGGATCTCTACCCAGTTAACTCAAAGTATTAATCAGAGTGAATAACACTCAAATAGATGAAGGTACTACAATCCCTTTTTTAGTCCCATGACAGACCGAAGTGTTACTGTCTACCACCATTATGTATGTACAGCAACGATACGATATGCCAATCACTGATTGTACAGAGCTGCTATTTCCAAGACAACCAAATAATTTTAAATGTGACAAGCAACATACAGAAAGAGGTAATATGACCACTTTTTTCCTGAAGTGCCACAAAGTCTTATGGGTTCAGATCTTTAAAAAAAGTTTTATATTGGATTACTGGCTTGGTATTTTTAAAACACTGGGAGCATTTTAAAAATAAAGTTATTTTCACATATCATTACTGCTTCAGATTTACTTGCAAGACAATCACTGATAATTTCAAGTGTATTTTTCCTTTAAGTGTTTGTTTGGTATGCTATACAGCCAACCTGGCAATACACATCGTACAAATATATCATGTACATTTTCAATTTGAAACACTTGAAAATTGCAAAACAAGCCATTTAGAAATTTTAAACAACTCTGCAATAATTTCAAAGACCATTAAATATCCCCCAGTCCGCTTTTTCCTCCACCTCTTTCCTTGGCAACTAATGTAAAAAATATCACTCACTCTCGTAGTAAGAAGTTTCCTGTTTCGGTAAGTCTTTAACTTTGCAGAGGAAGTTAAACACAAAGAGCTAGAACTAGAGCTTGCATTCCACTGCAAGTTTAGTTTTCTTTGACTATACAATATTTTCAAAAGCTGTGCCAACTAAATATTTAATGCAGTTTCTGTATATTTTGTATTTCTGTTAAAGAAATAAAAATCTTTCTTAGAAATGGAATATATTCATGTGCATTGGGAATATCTTACTTAACCCAGAACAACAAACTTCAGATTTTCTTTTTCTTAAGAATATTAATTCCAGAAAGCTATCTACAGGCATTTTATGAAGACTGACTGGCAGTTTGGGCCTGATTCTGCTTTCAGTGGTGTAAGTGGCCAGTCTCCCAAAGCTTTACAGGGCTCAGGACTAGGTTCTAAGTTAGAAAAAGCAACTAATGAAGAAAAATAACTCCTTTAGCATCAAGAAAAGACTTTGTAGCTTCCATAAAACAAGCCAAGGTTAAAACTCAAAATTAGAAAGCCATCAACCATTGCAACTTACATGTATGGTAGAAATAAAAATCTGAAGTATGAAAAAACACCAGAATGCTCCATTACCTTTTCTAACAGTTCTTTCACTACCTCATTTGTCAGTGTTTCATACATTAAAGGACATTCCTCAATCACCAGCCTGGGGTGCCTTTGTCCTCTGGGTGCTGCTTGCTTCTGGCTAGAACACAGAAAGAAAGCAGTCTTTGTCAGTAGTTTGCTGCTAACTTGGGCAAGTGCTTGCATATAGAATTCTTTTCTTTTGGAATAGTTATGAATGAAATCCTGGCAATACTACTTCATACACTTATTTAGAACTCAGCCGTTTTGGTGTTTTGTTCTGTTTCTTACACTACGTCACAGCTACTGTGTATTACAATGTCAGGGTAAAAATATTAATATTTCACATTAATTTCATCTGAAGACTGTTAATAGACATCTTTTGGAAACTGAGCTTTGTTGACAAACAGCCCTTCCTTTTGTAATAAGCAAACCCCAAAATCTCTGATAATGCAAAACATACAGATTTAAGGCATAAACATAGCAAGCACAAATCAGAGAATCAGATTTTTAGAAAACACACTGAATAGCAGTGGGACTTTTACACTGTTAACATGCTGCTGTTTGGCTTTTGTAACTAGAGCTGAGTTGCGGCTATTATATGAAATACAGTGCAGGCAAATACTAGAAATACAATACAGTAACAATCACTTTGGGTTAGGGTAATGTTTAAATTACTCAGATTTGAGACTTCAACAAGCTTTAACTTCAATTTAAAGAATAGCATTCATCATGTTTCATCTAAAGCCAGTTAGGTTACTACTCCGACAACAATATTTGCTGTATATCAATAATACAGTGTGATTTTATTTGATGTATTTGATGTTTCCTTCACACAAGCTTTTGCTTTAGAATGAACCATCAATGAGACACACTCAAGTACAAAAGGTTACTTCCCAGATAGAAGCTGGAGAAGGTGCATTTGCCTACAGGAAAACCAACGTAGGTACATATGGCACAGGAAATTGGGAATCCACACTCAGTTTTGCATGTAGGCTTCAGGTTCCTGTTCCTCATCTACTCAAGGGCCTAAAGATGAGTTGCGGGAGCTGCATGCTGGCAGCATCAGCTCTGTGAAGGCTCAGCTCCAGAGAGCAAGTACTCTGCTTTTCTTTCTCAAGCCTTTGCCCACATTTCACCTTGTTTGCAGATGAGCTGATGAAGGTAAGTTTTATGAGCAGCAAACACCACGGACAATGCTTATTTCAGCAAAGTGCCTGAGAAGCTCCCTTGAAAGAACCATGTTTTACATAAGCATTACTCGAGTGGTAGAGGGCACTTTCCAGTCTTCCAAAGGAAAATGAGAGAACCTTTGTGCACTGCACCAGGACTCAGGATACATCAGGAAAGCATGACAGCTCTTAATGCTCTAAGAAATTCACTTTTCTAGTTACTCAAATTAAGAAAAAAAGGTTTTTTTCTTTTGCATTCAAAGGATCTAATGGTAAACTTTCTTTGTCCATTTTTTATGATCACATTTTCTTTATTATCACATGGTGATTACAACTCAGTGAAAACAGGAGTAATAAACAACACTACAGAGCTGGAACATAAACACAAACTCTTGGCTTCCCTCAAGCTTTTGCATGCCCCCTCAATCACAGAATGTTTATTTCCTTCTTATTAAGAAGGAAAAATAAACTAATTATCTCTGATAAACTAAGTAATTCACACTTTACAAGTAATTTTTCCTGAATAATGCTCACTTGGAAAAAGTGAAAACAAAAGCTTTGGAAATGAAGAGGTATGGCAGAATTTAAAGTAGCTTATTATTCTCCTAGTATTTTGTTTAATCTTGTATTTGCTTCAAATTCTAAGGCAGATGATACTTTATTATAAAAATGTATTTAAAATAAAAGCATAGACCGTAACAATTTATCTTCCCACAAATTATGATAAGCAACTTTGTATTTTTGTTTGGACATTGACTAAGGCAAAGTAAACATTAGCCTACTGTGCGCTTAGCATTAATTAAAAAAAATTACTAAGTTGCTCACTTTCCTAGACAAGGAACAGTTATTTCATTCTTGGAGGTCCCCATTTCAAGGTAATAATAAGTTCTGCATGTTGAGCAATCCACTTACAAATATGTTAAGTAACAGACTAGTGCATTCAAATTATTTCATTGTTACCTTAATTTTAATCGTGAAAGTACCACACGATACATGTGACTTGCAGGGAAATGTCTTCTACGTCCAATTGGCAGTATAATAGGATGAACAGCTCCTACAATATATCCTTTGTTGTAATATTCTTCCACCTTAGATGCTATATCCAACACAGAACTGATCTTGATAACTTCTGGATTTGAGGAAGCTAAAAGCATTGAAAGCAGAAGAGAAGCACATTATGCTATGTATGCCCATGTATTTTTGAGTGAGTTCCTTTTATAGAAACCACACAAAATCTATTCTGAGGCATTTAATAAAAAGCTACAGTTCTATTCATACAAGAAAAAGCAGATTCACAGCTGATTCAACTAGTTGAAGTACATATTTTTACAAGTTAAGACCATCCATTTTTAATCTATTTGGCAACACTTTGTTAGATCTACCTTTGCCAAGCTAATTTAAGAGTTGCATCAGCATCTAATCACACAACAGGTCTGAAAATAACAAAGCAACTATTTTGTTTAGACAAAGCCTTAAACGTACTAAAGCAGTATCCTTCAACCCTAGCTGCAAGGTGAATTCCCATACAATGAATTTAAGAAAGATTCCTCAGTGGTAATCTATTCTGATATATTCTGCCACAGTCAGTCTGATGGTCAGTATTTCCTGTTCCCCTCAACTCCAACTGGAAAACAGAAGCTCTCAGAGCCTCCACAAGGCAGGAAACCAGTACTCAAACAGACAGTAAGTAAAGAGTGATTTTGCCAGCATGGATTTGCTGTCAGACTTTTCATCCTTTGCACATATGAACTATCGTGACAAGACAGCTTGGCTTGGAGTCTGATGGTCTCTATCAGCAACCCTTGCTGCAAGTGATATACTACTTTCCTGTGTTCTGAGAGGTCCCTCTCCCTCTCCTTGCAAAACTTTCAGTGCACTAAGACCAGTGCCAAGTGTATGAAAGGATGCCTCAATTGGCATTAAGTGACCTCATGACACCTTTTTTTTTTGTTATATGAGCATTTTGACATACCGCTTTGAACATTCTCTTTCAAACCATACAATAAACTCCCAAAAATTAAATACACTAACCCTTGATTCTATAATTTAAAAAAAAAAGATATAAAAGAGAAAGAACAGATGAATGCAGTGACATAAATATCACTTGCCACTCTATTCCTTATAGTTAATTTCACCTTCTCACATCATCTTACCTACCTGCCCTATGTTGTAGATGGGCAATAGCAAGGAATTTATGGACTTTTATCAGTCACAGCAAGTCACAAATGCTACCTGTCCTACTGGTTTAAAGGATAGATCATAGAATCATAGGGTTGGAAGGGACCTCGAAAGATCATCTAGTCCAACCCCCCTGCCAGAGCAGGGTCACCTAGAGCACATCACCCAGGAACGCGTCCAGGCGGGTTTTGAATGTCTCCAGTGAAGGAGACTCCACAACC